>JAGFMF010012033.1:1192581-1283485 GCA_019455555.1 Galemys pyrenaicus
ATTTTTTCATATGCCTGTTGGCCATTTGCATGTCCTCTTTGGAGAATTGCCTTTTTAGCTCTTTTGCCCATTTTTTGACTGGGTTGTTTTCTTTGTTTAAAAATATGGAATGCTTCACGAATTTGCGTGTCATCCCTGCGCAGGGGCCATGCTAATCTTCTCTGTATCATTCCAATTTTAGTATATGTGCTGCCGAAGCAAACACCAGCAGGTCATTTCTTAGTCCTGTTATAGAATCCGTCCGTCTGTCGGTCTGTCACCTATCTGTCAATCAGTCATCTATATCTATTGATCATGTGTCATCTCTATCTACTTAGATACATACATACTTACGTGGATGTGCAGGGATTGTAAATTCATAAACTCCTCTTGTGGAGGGAGTGAAGGTGTTAGTCACTTAGGTGTTTTCTTGTTCTATCTCTTCAAGAGTATTTTAAGTAGTAATTTGAACATTTTATAATTGCTTATATTTTAACACACTGAGATCATACTTCCCCACCTGAGCTATATTCCATTGAAGGCAGGAATCCAGATTTATGCTGCGTGGCTCCCGGGATGTGGAAGTCACTCGCCAGGGAGTTGATTAAGAAGAGAGACAGTTCACGGAGTGTTCCTCTCTCATAAGGGTGAGGAGCCCGGGTGGGTGAGTGCTGGGCTGAGGCAGGAGGGTCTTTAGAATGGTTGTCTTGACCTTGAGATGGGGTTGCAGACTGCGCCTTACGCTGCCTGCAGAGGATTGTAAGGACAGTGTGAAGGTGAAACCCTTAAGTAAAGGCTGTGGTTGTGGTTTCCCATGAGAAGAATGAGTTGCTTGGGCAAGCTATCGTCAAGGAAGGAGGAGGCTACATTCTCAAAATTCGTGCGGCATTCACTTTCCCGAATCTTGTAGGACATTTTCATCCTACAGGATGATCCATCCCAGGCTTCAAAGGGAATTATTTCATTCCTAGTATCACCGACATTTAGTGCTGAGAGTTTTTAGCTAATTGAGAGGTTCACTTTCCCTTTCTTAGGTAAAAGACTGGCAAAAATGTGAAATGGGCCAGTTTTCTTTGGGGTCTTTCTCTCTGCGTGCTGCTTCCCATCTTGTAGTGCCCTCTCCTCCAAAGCCCCTCTGACCTTCAGACCATCCTCTGCCACCCCAGTGATGGACCCCGAATGCTGTATGTTCTATGCATTTTAACTACTCTGCTCCCTCCCCCCCAGAATATTCCAGTCTCACAGTGTACACCCTGTTGGCTAAGAAAACAGTCCAGTTGAATTACTTTTTGTGTAAGAAAGTCCCTGGCCCTCTTGGCTGTCCCACGGGTGTTTGCTAACTTTTTAAGAGTCTTCTTTTCAGGACCAAATGACCTTCCTATTGGTAGAAATTTCAACATTATAAAAGAATAACTGGAGTACTTTTATTTTATTTTGCACATTTAATATTTTTTATTAGGTGGAGTACTTTTAGATCTACCTGGGGGAAGATCTTTTCCATACTATTTCTTAAATAGTTATCAGGTCTCAGAGACAGCAGAAGGCATTCAACACCCATTATCTCATTTAACCCCCTCAATAACTCCGTGAGATCAGTGTTATTACATGCACTGTGCAAAAGAAGAAATGGGGACTCCGAATATCAAGTAATTTGCCCCAAAGGACGTGACTGGAGAAGAGCAGAACAAGTCTCTGGAGCTAAATTTCTGACTACTAAGCCCAGACCTTCACTGCTTGACGCCACGCCCAACTTTCTAGGGTTCTAGGGACAGTGAGTTGGGGGTTATTCTGGGTGTATGTTCTGCTCTGTGCTCATCATCCCTCTAAAATCTTGGGCAGTTCTTCTGTAGCAGCCTCCATGGAAGCTGGAAGGGGTGACAGTGTTCTGTTGTCGGGCAGGCGGGAGCCACCACTTGGTGTGATCTTGTAGTCTGGGATCTGTCAGCACATACCTATTTGGACTGTATGGCTTCTTGTTCTCTGCCCAGTGTACTTTATAGAAACCGGTCACAGTGTAGCTGTGATACCTAAACTGGTAAGACAAAGAATACAAAGGGTGAGAAACAGCTTTGGTGATTCTAACTCAGGAAGGGCCGAAGAGAATGAGCCTGGGCACTTGAGACGGAACTAAACTAAAGCTGAGAAATGGCGTGGACAGACATTGAGCAGGTGTTGAGCTGGGCTCTGGTAGAGTGAGATGGAAGAGAAGTGCATGATGGCTTCAAACAGGAGTTTAGGTTCTGCCCTGTGTGACACACTTAAAGAACTGGAAGACACTCCATTACATAGGACAGACCCCGCATCCCAGGTGTCTTGCAGAATTGCACGGCTCCTGCAAGACCTCATTCATTGTTGCCGACCAGAACTGGCGTTTCATAATTATTTTATCCCTGGTGGTAAATGACTTCTGCTTAGTCCTGGATGAAGAACTGGAGAGCGGGGTCGCAGCTAGTGATGGAAACAACTTGGCAACTTCCCTGTGCGTACGCGAGTGTCTGTTTACTCAGCAAACAGCGGCGTGCCCGCTCGACAGTCAGCTCGCCGTAGGTTTTATTCCATTGCGCCTAACACACACCATGCTCGGGCGATGACGTGGATCCCTAGCGATGGTTTGAATTACTGAGGCGCAGAATTGGCTTGAGGGCTCATTCCCTGCAGCCTAACTTTTCTGCTGCATCGGCACTGCAAATAGCAGAATGACCCAACACGCTGGCTGTTCACAATTAGGGAGCTGTCATACTCACCCTTGGCGAAAGTGAAGACAGCTCCCCGCTCGGGCGTTCTCACTCATCACCGTCCGCCGATTGCCTCTGCTGCCTGGCTTACACCCTTTCTGGCTTATTCTGTGCCAGTTACTCATCAGTTGTACGTCTCAGCAACAAGAGTGGCAGTTCATTTGAGTAGTGAAAACTTGAAGACTGGGGAAGATGATGAGTGTTCTCTATAAGCCAGTGAACCAGGGGTTTGTCTTTTCACCCAGCTGCATCTCTCCACACCGCACAGACGGCTCCGTAGAAAGATATGGTGGTAAGGTGGACGTTCCCCCACGGTGTGTGCCATGGGCCACTGTGGCTGCTGCTGAACTCTACTCTCATTGTAGAAACTGCCTAGTGAGTCACCGCTGACGGACACCCCAACTTTATTATCAGTAGTGGGAGCCTCTTATTTATGTTCGCTTGTGAATGCAAACAATTCGTCCAAATAAGTTAGGGATTGAGCTTTCTGTTGGCTCTCCATCAAGTGTTGAAATAAAGCACTAGAAAACTTTACAAGAGTTGATAGAGCATTTCGAAATGCAAAGTTCCTTTTTCTTCCATCTAATTTCCTTTCATCAACTGTTGTCACGAGGGCTCGGCCTTGCCTTTCTCAAATCAGTGGCATTTGAACGAAACATACAGTCAACCGGTAAGTGCGCCTTTTTCAATGCCGGTTTTCTTTTTAAATTTCAGATGCAAATATTTGAAAGTCAAGTACAGTAATTTGATTTCAAAGGAAAACTGCTTAAAATGTAGCCATGTGTGGGCTAATGGGAGCTCTCCTGTAAGGGTTCGCACTCTGCAGAGCATGTGCAGGAAGGGTATGTTATGTGTGTTTGTTTAGAGCAGCTTTTGAAAAAGCACTGTAGCGACTCTGTTAAAGAACCAAATAGCATTTATGCATAAACCTGAGGTTAATAAATTGCACTAAATTGTGAAGCGCATGATTTGTCTGATGCCCTGCGTCAGGCCTGTTGTTCCTTAACCTCAGGAAAGCTCTGAACTATTTCCCCAAGTCTGGGGGCACTTCGGATGAAAACTTGGCATGTGAGCGGGTCTGTGAGTAGTTGGTTGGAAGGAATGGTTGTATTGTCGCTGTGCCCACTGTGCATTTTATGGGCATGTTGGACTATTTTTATGAGTCACAGTATCTACTGCATGTGGTAATTTTATTGGCATCTATAATGTTAACATTCGTGTTAATTTTGGCAGAACAGAGAACAAAAATAGGCATACTTTCGCCCTGAGTAACAAAGCTGAACGAGACTGAATTAGAGTAAATTCTGAAGCTTTTGTTATCAGGGAAGAAAATTAATAGCCAATACATTTTGCTATTATTTTTGAATTAAAGTCTGCTCTTTCAGATCGGATGAGAATTAAAATAGTTTCTCCAGCAAGTTGGAAGTAGAGCTAAACATGAATCCTCTGTCAGGCTTTTATGCCAGAATTCTGCTGCGTTGTTGGAGAATCATAGAATTTGAGAGCCTGAAGGAATCTTTGAAACCATTTCATCCAAACCCTCATTTTACAGATGAGAAAACAGACACAGTTTGGATAATTGTATTTTGTTATAAGAGTCTGAGCACTTATCAAAATATCTTGTGCATAAATTTTTTTTTTTTTTTTGGTTTTGGGAATTTCCCAGTTACAAATGAGTGCAGTTTCAGAACTGCATTTGTGAGTTGCATTTGTGAGTCTTGCTTTGGTTCTAGAACCAAGTAGGGGCAGAGGTAAACTCAGCCCAGAGTACAGATTAAATTGACATTTATAGTAAAAAGTCTTACTTGGAAATAAACAGGAAAACAGGATAATTCAAGTGGAATGCGGTGTTTGAAAGACAGACTTCTTTAAAGAAGGCGAAGACAGAAGATGGACTTGGGTAATTTCGAGGCTGTGGCTGATGCTGTGGCTCTCCTTTTCTCAGGCAGTTGGATGAAAACAGGTACTTTGAGATGAAAGGAAACAGATTTATGTTTGCTCTGCTGGTGGCGTCTTTAGAAAGCTACTAATGGCATCTGGGAAAGGATGGATTTAAGTTGTCACAAAAGTCACACCTTCTTAGGGACTTTTAGCATCGTCCCTCATAAGCCCAGGTTGGGGAGTACAGAGAACCTAAGTCAACGGGAGATAAGAAATGGCCTTCGTGCAGGACAGTGCTTTACTACAGTCCTTTTGGGGGGCCCACGCATAGAACCAAGATAGCAACCATTTGGGAACTCGGGAGCCTTAAAGGTTTGGGTCTAAACGAGACCCGACACTGTTTCTTTTGAAAGGAGAATTAGGTGAGAGAATTTTGGGGAAGTAATTCCAGCTAAAGAAACTGGCCGAAAGTTGGAAGGAAAACAGGTGAAGGGCTCAAACGGCAAACGTGTGTGCATGTAGAGGTCTCTCTGCGAGGAGGCGCTGGGGACAGTAGGAGGGGCATTTTGATGACTGCCTGTCCTTCCGGGTCCTCCTCGCCAGCCGCCGTGCTGGTGGTCACCAGGCCCGGGAGGGGTTTTCTCACACAAGTAACGTCGTGAGGTTCCTCTTATGGACACAGGCAGTGGTTCTCTGTCAGCAGCAAGAATGCGGTCTGAGCTTCTGGTCAACCAGGGTGTGTCTCTTGCTTGTCTTTGCTGCCTCACACCGGCCTGCCCAGCTGTGCCGGGATGCCGTGGCCCCCAGGCTGAGCCTGCCGCAGCCTCTTGCTCTCCACATCTCTCTCTGTGTCTCTGCATCTCCAGTAGAGTCTCCATCCTCCACTCCCCCCATCAGCACCAGGCAGTTTACCTTTCTCCTCAGCCTTCAAGCGGAAAGTAGATGAAAACAGTATCTAAATGTCCACAGAGGTAATTGAAACACAATGTTACGTGTTCTTAAAATCAAGGAAGTTTGGGTACCATGGTGTCATTTTCATGTCTTCTCACATTTTCAATGCACTTAGAAATTTACTGACTGCTTCCTCTGTCCAAGGCACTGTGCTTGGTTTATCTGAGTCACCATGGGCTTGACAATGATCCACGAGGACTGCACTTCAGTAGATGTTTATACGAAGATAAAGCTGAAAGCAAACCTATCCACCCCTTCTTTTGAGAACAGTGGGGCTGAATTATAGCAGTTTAGAAAGAATTTGTCGGCCACAAAGTAGCAATGAGCTTTTAGAAGAGTCATCTTTATGAATGTATTTAGAACTATTCTGAAGACAGGAAACACCAACCACAAATTATAAAGTTGCAAATCATAGTTTATGCAGACTGTGGTGGTTTCTGTCGATCATGGTGACCAGCAGTATTTTAGGAGAACCTACATTCCCAGTTTTCTTCTTAGACCATCAGTGCGGTCCAGTTGTTGAAAGAATGTTGTAGCAGCATATTTCAAGAATGAGTAGTTGCTTGTTAAGCAGCCCTGATATGAGGCCCACAGAAAATCACGGTAACCTTGACTCACGTGTATGTCGTGTTGAGTGCCACCCACTAGCATTATGGGTAATACCCGTAATAATGATCTTAAATGCACGTGTTTGACCTTAGTATGTAATTATTTTTCTGTGATAACTGCTAGGTTTGGGGGATCATTCATGAAGTTAATGGAGGGAGACTTAGAAATTGCATGGTTAAATATATTTGGTCTCATTAAATTTTTGGTTTTGCAATTACTTAACAAAACACATGGATGAAATCACAGCCCTTGAAAATACCCTGAGAAACCCTTAGATTATAATGTTGCAAGTGAATATCCTTTCACTCAGCACACATTGTTGGGTGTCTACGTAAGTCCTGCATTGTTCTGGGCCTGGGGATGAGAGGGGGTGCCCTCTCTCTTGGGTTGGGGGGTCAGGGAAGGGCTCTCTGTAAACAGAAACCTATAAAAGAAGTCTTCCCCACAGAGGTCTGTATGCGATGATTGCAAGGCCCTGAGCTGAGAAAACACTCAGAGTTCAAAGAACAGGCGGTTGTGAGCACGTAGGAGAAGGAGATGGTGGCTGGGGCTGCGGTCCCAGAGGTGCGTTCATGGGCTCAGACGCGAGGTCGCTGGGGCCTCCTTCCAGGTGCAGTGGGTAGTCCCAGTAGGACTTCGTGCAGGGAAGGGACATGTTTTTCTAAGAAGAACTGGCGGCCCTGGTGAAGGGCATGGTGGGGCAGGCAAACCCAGAGTCGTCAAGCCGTTCCATGGGGCCAGTGAGCTGTGCTGGTGACTTGGAGGAGGGGACGGATGGAGGGAGACATCCAGCAAGCTTGGGTGTGGAGTAGGCTGCGCTGCCAGTCGGTCTGGGCATGGGCAGGGAGGTGACAATAATTTAGTTAGTGCAATATAAAAATGAGATAATGTGGCGCTCTCCACTTAGATCGTGGAAATTCCATTTCATTCCATATCCTGAGTTAAAAGTTACTGCACATATTCATTATTACAGTCACACCGAGCTTTTCTCTTTTTAAGCATATGCAATTCAGACTTACAGCTGCTGCCTCTTCTTCCTTAGGTGCAATGAGTGAAAAGAAATTAACTTAGAAGAGGGTAGTTGAATGAGACAATTTCAGTTGAAAAACAAAAGGACAGGCGTGACCTTTGCTGATGGTCATTTGTGTTTTACAGGAGCTCAAGTTCCCTCTGTGACCTGTGTACAAAATTAGAAAACAGTCACATCTGTAGCTGTAGAGACTCATATTTCGTGTTGGTGTATCTCTAGGCTTCTGACAAATTCTTAATTACAATAGACAGATTTTCAGGGGCGTGAACCTCCCCAGGGCCCCCAAGTCCAGACGTTCTGAAACGCTGTCCCCCCACCACCAGCTCCAGCTCCCTCCACCTTCCTTCTTTCCATCTGAGTTTTAAGATCAGTTCAGGTGACAGGTCAGCTTAGCCAGCCCAGCCTCAGTGCCCGCGGCCCCGTTCTGTGGAGGGACACGAGGAGCCCGGGACTGTGGCCGAGCTGCAGGGCCATCATGGGTGGGGAGAGCTGAACCAGTGGGGCTTCAAACTCCCACCTCTTCTGCTTCCTGCCACCACCACGGTTCATCTTTCACGCGTGAGGCTTTAGGATAAGATGCTGTTGGAACTGAGGACACAACAGGTTTTTGGTTTTGAGATTTGAGTACACTGAACACAAGTAAGCGCTGTCAAGTTTGAGTCACCAGTAGGAACAGACCTTCCCTAGCCAGGGGGTGAAACTCCACGCATCTCCAGTGACAGCCCCACGTTCCACGTTCTGTCTCCCACCACGTCTGCCCTACCGAGTATTTGCCAGACTCTCAGAGGGCGTCTCTTTGTCGGAGTCGCCTATCTCGTCACCCCAGGGATGCGTGGGTTGTAAGTTAGGTTAGCTCCCGGACCCTGGCGTTCATCCCCACTGGCCATCTTGTGTCCTGGATGTGGGCCCCGCCACGGCCACTGTCTCACTCTCCCCTACGCATCTCTCAGAGAGCAGAGCCACCGTGGTGAGGGCTGGAGTCCCCAGTGATGCAGGGGAGAGAGGAGCACTGACCCGAGCTGGGCTTGGCTGAGGGGCAGAGCATGAGCCCCAGCCTTTGGCATGAGGTCCCCCTGCTTCACCTGTTAGCTTTACCCCAGTTCACCTGGTGGTTTCCAGAAACTTGGTTTCATCCATGAAACCCCTTCTCGTCACCCCATCAGATCAAGCCCTTGCTCAGAGGGCCTTGAGTCCCAAACGCACTAGGGGGTGGGGCCAGGCACAGCACCCCGACTTGAGGGGGCTGGTCCCCCCAGAGCACCCAGACATCCTGTGGGGAGGGAGCTGCCAAGTGCAGGGCTGATCTGGAGGCTCCAGCCAGCTGGGGCAGCACATGGGAGAGGAAGTCGGGCTGAGGAAGCCCAGGGAGAGCAGGCAGAGCTCCAGAGAGTTCTACTCCGCTGCGAGGTTCTCCCTGTACTGTGGGACCTGCGTAAAAGGAGACCCTTGCAGGACCCCAAAGTATGGAAGGGGACCTGGGTATCAGCAGGTGACTTTCCTTTCCTTTGCTGGCGACGCCCCGCCATCCTCCAGGGGCCCCTCAGGGTAGATCTAGGAACTGTGGGCAAACTTGACAGTGACCAGACAGTGGGTCACCAAGGGCGCAGGGACGAGGACAGGTGTGGTGGCGCGGAGCCCCTGTGGGCGGCCTGGCGGCTGCTCCTCATTCTCAGCCTGCTCCCGCCGCCAGCGCCCTGTGGATGCGGCCGAGCGCCTCCTCGGCTTCTTCCTGGAGCACTGGCTGCTGTCCTCGCTGCAGCGCCCGCGCCTCATCCACGGGGTGCGAGTCCCTACCCACCTGTCCCCCTCCTACCTGCGCCCCAGGAGTCACTGGTGAGCAGGGCCCGTCGCCCCTCCCCACCCCTGCACCCCCACCCTGCTCATGCTCGTCAGCCCTGGATTCGGGCTCCCCCAAACCAGCTTACCACCCTGGCTCAGCCTGCTGCACCCCCAGTGGCGCTGAGAGGAGTCGCCTTCTGTCCCCCTGCTGAGGTGCAAATGCCCTGCGGACAGAGGGGCTTGGGGCGAGAGCCCTGCTCGCCTTCTGCCTCCAGAAAGGGCCCCGACGGTTTGCCCCCGGACTCCCCACCTGCCACACATGCCTTTGGCTGGCGGTGCGTGGCCACTGATAAGTAGATCAGCGCCGAGTCCATCAAAACAGAAGCGGTTTTTGAAGGCCACGTGGTCATAAGCCTTTCGGCCATCAGAGGGGAGTCTCCCCCTGAGAGGGCTTGGCCGTGGCTGTGACTGACTTCGGGGCGCTGCGCCCCTCGTCGGGACTGGGGGAGGGGCGTGCATGCGTGAAGGTGTGTGTTACAGATGGCGGGGTCTCACATGACCTGCTCACTTGGAAATTGTCTTTCGGCAGGTGATGTATCACCCATCAGTATGTCTCCCATCAGTCAGTCCCAGTTTATTCCACTCGGGGAGATCCTGTGCTTGGCCATCTCGGCAATGAACTCGGCGAGAAAGCCTGTCACCCAGGAGGCGCTGATGGAGCACCTGACCACATGTTTCCCAGGTAAGGGAGGGTCGAACTTCCGAATGCCAGCTGCTCTGACACTGAAGGCAAAGGCACAGTTCTCCCATGCTTTAGTTTTTTAAAAAATATTTATTTATGCACACAAGAACTGGGGTACAGGCCAGAGGTGTGGGGGTGAGAGGAGTCACCAGAGACAGAGTAGGGAGCAGAACAGGCTGATCAACCGAGATACACTGCTGAGGGGAGCAGCGGGGAGACAGGAGAGGTCTGCTGTGCCCTGTGGGTCCCTCCCTGGCCAGGGATGGAATTCATCCTGCAGTGGCTGCGGATGCTTCATAGTGCTGAGACTTAACCCCTTGTGCCCCCATGGGGGCTCCAGTTCTCCTATGCTTTAAGAGAGAACAGTTCTTGACTGGAACCAGCCAGAAACTTTCCTTGATTCTCTAGTCAAGAATGAAGCACCTGTGTTGCTTCAAAAATAATTTGCTGTCTTCAGCTGTAATACTTTTTTAATTGGCACTGAGAAAAAGAAATGCAGTGGGGATCCATGGAGGATTCTGGCAAAGACTACTAAGCTGCCATCCAACCATTGCAGCTCCACCTTCTTAAAGCCCATAAACATAACCATTCCTGGGAACGTGTTGGAGAGTGTTCGTCCCGAGGGAGCAAGGACCAAGAAAGTCCTGTCAGAACTAGCCCGGGCTTGCATGCCGTGACATGTCTGGCTGGGTTTTACAAATACGATAGTTGATAAATTAGTGAAGATGTCTTTTTAAAAGGAAAATCCAACCAGGGTTTCCTTTCCTCTTAACTATTATAAACAGAAGACATTGCCCAGATGCCTGGCATAGCCAACGCTGGAAGCAGGGTGGTGACAAGCAGAGAAGGAACGCCCGTCCGAGACAGGCGCCCACCAGTCTGCCCGGGTGCACTGCCCTCCCCAAAATGTAAAGCCTTTCCCGAATGCCCAAATTTTCTGATTTTTCAAGAGAATCTAGAATTCAGTTCTACGTGAAGTCTGTTTCCATAAATGTTGGCATCTGTGTGCGCACATTTGAACCCACACGACTGTGACAGAAACATCAAAGAAAACACTCTGGAGTCGTCATTTCGCCAACTGGGTTTAGGCTCCGCCCAGGTGACATGAGGCTTACACTGGAAACCAGTGTTTGCATTGTGCGAAAAGGAAGAATGATGTAAAAAAATATATATATAATACAATGTATTTTTTTTTCCACTCAGAAAAGTTTTTTAAAAAGTATAAGACAAAAAATCAACAGTGTTTGACATATTTTCATTCGACCCGGGAGAGATGTCACTAAATAAATTTATGCTGCTGGCTGCATCCATTCGCTCTGGCCCACACAACACCAGAGACACAGCAACGTGCGTCATGGTTCATGTGTCTGTGGGGCCCCAGCGACAGCTGAGCCGGCCCGGTCCTGGGCAGTGCATCGGCCTGTCCTGCCCGGGAGAACAAGACACTTCAGCAAACTTAGCCCAGCTCGAGTTATAGCTGAAAAATGTATTTTCATGACAGTTCCAAACTCAGGAAAGTAAAAGTCTATTTTTTTATATCTCATTTGAAGACCAAGTTTTGAAGTTTAAATGATTTTCTTTTTTGCTCATCAGAATTTATTTATTTGTTCATTCAAATGTGTAAACCTGTCTTGATAGAGAGTAATTTGCTCTCATTGCAATAGTTTTTATTAACTTAATCTTCAAAATTCTTATTAATCTCTTTTCAAATAGTTTTTAAAACAAGAAACAGCACAGAGACTTTTCAGGAAATTTAAACTTAAGGACACAGAGATTACATCTGTTTTACCCACTGAGTTATTAGTACATTAATCTGGCAAAACACACTATAAACTCTAACATAGTATTACTAAAAGCGTTTGAACTCTCATATTTAATATATCTGTGTTACAAATAAAAGGAACAGTCTGGATTTTGGATCTCTCCCTATTTTGGGCATTCCTAGTCTAATGAAAGTTTTTTTGTGTATGTGAAAAATTCTCTGCTGAAAAGTCTGATATACTGAAAATTACATCTTTTTACCTTCTTTGTGTATCGGTTGAACTTTAGAAAACAAATTTTATGCACCAGTTTCCATTATAGAAACAAGAATAATTTTTCAAAGATTAAAAAAAAATAAGATTTTGCTTTTTAGCTTTCTAAATAACTGCTCATCCACCTATCCTTCCCTTCCTCCTTCCCTTCATCCTTCTCTCCATCCATCCTTCCCTTCTTTCATCCATCCATCCATCCATCTATCCATCCATCCATCATCCATCCATCCATCCATCCATCCATCCATCCTTCATCCATCCTCCATCCATCCACCATCCATCCATCCATCCATCCATCCATCCATCCATCCATCCATCCCCATCATTTAAATTGAACTAGTTGCTACTGGTGAATCTTTCTGGAAGGAAAGCAGATCTTCAGATCAGAGTTAGACCTAGAAGGCTACTAATGGGGTTGAAGTCGACATAGAGTTTGCTAGAGAATGGTAACATCATTTACAATGTGTTCTGTCTCTGTCTCATCCGCTTACATTAGTGTTCACTGAACTCTCCCTGAGCCAGTGTTCTTCACACACAAGAAGCAATAATTGCAAGAAGCCCAAAGTTTTCAGTATATTTCTTTAAACATACACAATGGGTACTCTCTGTTCCCATACTGTTAGCTCGCAGATTAAAGCCCAGTAACATCGTGTCATGCAGTGCTTGGAAGATCTCGTTTTGCTCTGGAAGATGTAAAGTTGTGGCAAAGGGAGAGATCTGGGGCACCTACCTGGAGGTAAAGCTTATCTTTGCTTTTGAAGTCCTCAAAAATCCAAATTTGTGATGAACTTTGGGAGCAGAATCTAGAAGTGATGGAGTATGCAAACATCAAAATACCTCACAGCCATCTCTTTTTCAAGTTGGCTGGACAGAGAGACAACGAAAGTATCAGTCATCACCTCAGAGCATAGTAACAAAATAACTATGGTAAATAGCAGGTATTTTGGGTAAAGCTTTGAAACCTCACAGGGAGAAGAATGGAAAATGGACTGGGGGATATTTCTAGTTTGGTTTTGTCCTTTTTTTCAAATCAAACATTATTGGATGGATAGTCTTGAAAATTTAAAACATAGAGCTACTAGATGTAAGTTCTCTATGGAAACCGTATTCCTTCATTTGGGGCCAGAGAGCTTCTTCTTTTTCTTTTTTAAGATTTTATTTATTTATGCATACAAGGATTGGGGTACAGGCCAGAGGTGTGGGGGTAAGAGGATTCACCAGAGACAGAGTGGAGAGCAGAACAGACAGATCAGCTGAAATACATTGCTGAGGGGAGCAGCGGGTGAGGCAGGAGAGGTCTGCTGTGCCCTGTGGGTCCCCTCCCTGGCCAGGGACTGAACTTGCGCTGCAGTAGCTGTGAATGCTTCATAGTGCTGAGACTTAACCCCTTGCACCACCAGGGAGGCCCAGAGAGTGTTTTCTTAATGGTGCAAGTGAACACAAAGCCATGATAGCCGTGAGTCTCTAGTTTGGTAGGTTTGGGGTGATCACCATCAGGGAGGCCTACACGCAGCAAATTCTAGAATACTTACATTTTATTTTAGAGTAACAGCTGCTTTTATGCATTTGCCTCAGCTGTCTTTCGTTATCACAGTGCTGTAGACTGCCCAAACACGAATTCTTGTAAATAAGCCTCACCATTTTTAAAAAACTGTCCTCCAGAAAGGACGCCCCATGTAAGAATCAGTTGTTTTTTAAGACGGCGTCATTGTCTGGCTCCTCCTCCACCTCACTCGGGGGTTCCCTGTCACGAGACCCAAGTGTGGATGGTGTCTCTTTGGGACTTGTCTTCGTGCGACTCGTGCCCGAGTTCAGCAGAAGGTCGGGTGCCAGCGGGCATGGAAGGCATGGAAGCTCTCGGATGCTAGCATCTTTGTTTCGTGATGACACTTGCGAATTGTAGATGTATTTTTGGAGTTTAACTTCATTGGCGTTCATTTCTAATTTGGTGCAGAGACGCCTACCATTTTATGCAGAAATGATGATAAAGTTCAAGAGAAACATTTTTTTTTTTTTGTCATTAGGCCAGCTTCGAGGTCATTTGCATAGAAAACCAATGTGCATTTCTCAAGAGGGGGCACTAGACTAAAAGGCAACCGCGTGATGGAAAAGGCAATTCTATCACACGCCCGCCTTCTGCAAACAACATCTCTCCCAGATGGGGAGACCGGATGCCTTCGAAGACGTGTCTCAGACGGGTGCAGCATGTCCCGGACTCCTGCCCCGGGCACTCCAGACTCTGCTCACGCTTTCCTGTCCCACTTGGGTGGTTTGAGAAGACGGGACAGGGCCTCATCTCCCAGCTCAGCTCTGGGTCACTGCACGCATTCCTTGGGGGAATCTGAGTTTGCGTGGGTCATGCCCCTGAGTCAGGGTCGCTGGCAGCCAAAGCTAGCGGAGCGAGCTCTCTGCATCCGGCCCTGTCCACACACCACACTCACCGAGACTCACGGGCTCTAGGTCGGAACTGCTGTTACCAAGTGTTGCGGACACCAGAGGCCCGGGGAGGTTCAGCTCCCAAGGTGATGGCCACTGCACCAGCTTTCTCGGGCAGCCCTAATGAAGCAGGTGGCCTCACTACACAAGTGTGTAGTCTCGCAGCGCTTGAGGCTGGGCATCCAAGGCCAGGGGCCAACGGGGTGGGCTGGTCCTGCTGAGGGCCGGGAGGGAGGAAGCTGGTTCAGGCCTCTCTTCGCTGGTAGATGCACCTTACACCATCTTTTTCCCACGTGTATCTCTAGGCCCAGCTTTCCCCAGAGAGGCACCATCATCGTGGGTTAGGGGCCACCCTGGGACCTCATTTTAACATGATTATCTCTGTAAAAACGCTGTCTCCACATAAGGTCACATTCTGAGGTGTTGGGGGTTAGGACTTCAAGATATGAATTGGGGCTGGTGCATAACTCCACCACATAGCATCAACTAACAGCAGCGGGCTGGGAATCCAGCATCTGGTCCTGAAGCTAAGTTTTTGCTCCCACTAACACTGCCCATTTTTGTAGGTCAGACACGACTGAATACTGATGGTGTGATTCAGCCTGGTCTATTTCCAAATGATATCATGTGACCAGTCTTTAAGTATAGTCACCCTCCGGTGCCTGGCAGAGTTGTGGAGAACACCCAGGCCTCTTCAGCCTGGAGATGTTCTGCCTCTAAGGTCTTCCATGCTCTTCCTAATTCTGTCCGTCAAGGTGAAGAGGCATAAACACACACACAAAGCCGCTTGAAACAGTAGCAGGTGCTGTATGAAGAAGTATCGCTGACTCCCTTATGGATTTCTGTTGTGGCAACTACAGAAATTCCAGGCTTGAGCAGATGTGTCCAGCTGAGCTCTGAGACCTCTGGTTACAGATCAGTAAAACCACCTCCTTCTGCTGACTTCTGCCCCAAAGGGACAAAGTTCTCACCTGATTCTCACCAGTGCTGTGGTCTCTTTCAAGATTAAAGGTGACGTTTCTAATTTGGAGGGCGCATCATAAATAGTGACTAAGTCCAGCTGCCCTTTTATATACCCTTTAAAATTAAGTATGACAATAAATGTAATCTGTGAGCATGCAGCGTAGCTCCAAGGGAGTCCTGCTTCTCAGGGAATCCTAGAGGTAGGTTTGGTTCTCAAGAATGAGATAGCTATTTTGACTATTTCCTGGGTTCTTGTTCCTTTTATGTCAGCTCCCATCCCATTTTATACAGCACTTTTCACTTTCTACCCTTTAAAAATGTCCTGTCCTTCACAACTTGGCTCTGTAAGGTTTTGTCACATAGGAGCCATCTAACCTCACCTCCTTCTTGCCAACTTTTAGGTTTTCCCATCTATCGGTAACAATATTCCTAAGAGAGATCAGAGAAATCTAGGAGTCCAGCCAACTAAATGAACACCTTTAAATCCTGTTTACTTGCCGTGTGATAATGCTTTGAAGCTTGGCGGAATGGATAGGATTTGTCTTCGACAACTGCTGGTCCAAAATATCACTGACTGGGGCCTTAGGTACTGGCTGTTTAACACTCTCAGTTCTGGAGACTGAGATTAAGGCACCTGCCCATTTGGCAAGGGTCTGCTTGGTATCCTTGGCATCCCCAGGGTGGAGAGAGAGGGCTCTGGTCTCCCCCTCTTTCTAGGAGGCGTGTCCTAGGGGGTCTACCCTTACGGTCTCATGGACTCCTAACCACCTGCCGGAGACCCCGTCCTAAGCCCATCCCCCCAACAGGGCGTGGGCCCGGCCATCTGGGCTCACAGACACGTGGTCCACAGCAGCCTGCGAAGCAGCGGGTCGGCCGCCTGCCCCCTCCTCATCCTCACAGGCCTACTGTTTCTCTTTTGCTCCAGGTGTCCCCACCCCCAGCCAAGAGATTCTCCGGCACACGCTGAACACGCTGGTCCGAGAGCGGAAGATCTACCCCACTCCCGACGGCTACTTCATCGTGACTCCGCAGACATACTTCATCACGCCCTCCCTCATAAGAACTAACAGCAAATGGTACCACCTGGACGAGAGGGTGCCTGAGCGGTCTCAGTGCACCTCGCCGCAAACCGGGACCATCACGCCCTCCGCCTCAGGCTGCATCAGGGAGAGGACTTTGCCCAGAAACCACTGCGACCCCTGCCACTGCTGCCGCGAGGACCTGCACGGCTCACACGCCTGCACCCTGCAGCGGAAGCCCGCCAAGGACTGCAAGGACCCCCACTGCCCGCCGCCGCTGTGCCAGGTGCCCGCCACGGACAAGAGCAAGAGCACCGTCAACTTCTCCTACAAGACAGAGACGCTGTCCAAGCCGAAGGACGGCGAGAAGCAGTCCAAAAAGTTCGGGCTCAAGTTATTCCGGCTGAGTTTTAAGAAAGACAAGACCAAGCAGCTGGCCAACTTCTCCGCCCAGTTCCCGCCCGAGGAGTGGCCGCTGCGGGACGAGGACACGCCGACGACCATCCCGCGCGAGGTGGAGATGGAGATCATCCGGCGCATCAACCCCGACCTGACGGTGGAGAACGTCACGCGGCACACGGCGCTCATGAAGAAGCTGGAGGAGGAGAAGGCGCACCGGAGCAAGGCGGGCTCGTCCGCGCACCACAGCGGCCGCTCGCGCAAGAGCCGGACGCACCGCAAGCCGCACGGCAAGTCGCGCTCGCACAGCAAGACGCGCGTGTGCAAGGGCGAGCCCTCCGACGGCTCCCACCGCGACCTGCCCGCCGAGCGGGAGTACGACTTCTGCGACCCGCTGACCCGGGCCCCCCGCGAGGGCTGCTTCATCATCGAGCACAAGGGCGACAACTTCATCATGCACAGCAACCCCAGCGTGATCGAGTCCCACTTCCCCATGACGCCCGAGTGGGACGTGTCGGGAGAGCTGGCCAAGAGGAGAACTGAGATGCCTTTTCCGGAGCCGTCCAGGGGCAGCGCCCACTCGAAAGTGCACCGGAGCCACAGCCATACCCAGGACCGGAGGTCCAGGAACGAGCGCTCCAGCAAAGCCAAGGAGCGGTCCAGGTCCATGGACAACTCCAAGGGCCCCCTGGGGGCTTCCTCACTGGGGACACCCGAAGACCTGGCGGAAGGCTGCAGCCAGGACGACCCAAGCCCCAGCCAGCCCTACATCGACGACAGCACTTTAAGGCCTGCACAGACGCTCGGGCACCCAAGGGCTCACATCTCGGCCTCGAGCTACAAGGAGGTGTGTATTCCAGAGATCGTCGGTGGCGGCAAGGAACCTCCCGGCACCTGTAGCCTTTTGGAGCCAGGCAAGCCGCCCGAGAGCTTGCCGTCATTTGGTGAGCTCAGCTCCTGTCCAACAAAAGCAGCCACAGATGACTACTTCCAGTGCAACACCTCCAGCGAGACGGTCCTCACCGCGCCTTCGCCTCTGGGGAAGAGCAAAGAGGACCACGACACGCTGACCCTGGCGGAAGGGGTGAAGAAGCTGCCCCTGTGCGACAGGCAGAACCAGCATTCCTCCAGGGAGCCTGCGGGGCACAAGGAGGAGTCCCCCAAAGGGCCAGGCGGGATCCCAGCCCCCTCAGGCGCCATGGCCGAAGGGATGGCCAACGGCCGCCTCTTCCAGCACCACAGTGCTGAGCCCAGCAGCCTGGACAAGAGGAAAGAGATATTCAGCAAAGACACGCTGTTCAAACCTCTCCACAGCACCTTGTCTGTAAACAGCTATCACAAATCCAGCCTGTCCCTCCTCAAAGCTCACCCGAAGTCACCTGTGGACGCGCTGCCAGCACGGTGCGAGAAGCTGGAGCCGTCCCTGGGGACCTCGGTGGCGCAGGCCATGCCGGCTTCTCAGCGGCAGCAGGAGCCCGGGGCCGCCCAGGAAGCCTCTTTCGACTACTACAACGTCTCGGATGACGATGACTCCGAGGAAGGGGCAAACAAAAACACGGAGGAGGAGAAAAACAGGGAGGATGTTGGCACCATGCAGTGGCTCCTGGAGAGGGAGAAGGAAAGAGACTTGCAGAGGAGATTTGAGAAGAACCTCACCCTCCTCGCCCCAAAGGAAGCCGACAGCAGCAGCAACCAGAGAGCCACCCACTCGGCGCGCCTGGACAGCATGGATAGCAGCAGCATCACTGTGGACAGTGGATTCAACTCCCCACGGTAGGGAGAGGCGTCTGTGGGCTCACACATTTGCCCGCCAGGGCCTGGGGCTTTCTGCAGCTGGTTTGAAAGGTGCCCGGCTTCACGGCCTCACTGCTGTGGCTGCGGGTTGAAAGTTACATGAGTTGTTTTGTTAACCACCTGTTTCTGACTTCTTTTTCAGGAATTGAAAAAAATGTTTCTGCAGCTGTAGAGATCACCAATCTGGACTGGTGGGTTGGCTCCTTCCTCAAACTTGCATCAGTCCAATCAAACTAAGATCAACATCGTCCAGTACTTTTCTTCCGTGTTTTTGTAGTGCCACAGTGCCCATCTGGGAAAAGTTTTTTAAGTCCTTCAAAACTGGTAACTGTTTGAGTAGTAGTCGTCAGAGGCGGGTTGGGGGGGTGTTGCAAATAAATAGAGTCTAGGACAGGCATCTCTCTAGTGAGAATGTTGTAGCAGATTGCAAAACCCTCACAGTGGAACCAGCAGCTTGTTGCCATCTTCATCTAGACTTTCTCTGCTGCCCGCCCCCTTGGTCATGTACTGTCTCTCCACTTTGAAGTCTATAGACAATGGAACCTGGTTCCTCTCTCAGAAGGAGCTGTGGCTTGGGCTCTGTTCCAGCAAAGCCTGGAGCAACCCTTTTCTTTTCCTTCCTGCAAAATTAATATAGGCCATGGAGGCACTCTCACTGGAGTTGCTTCTTTGTACAGTAACTCAGCAAAGGATTGACAGTACACAGTATGATACTTGTTGGTTATAGCCAGTGCCCTCCAGAGATCAGGGTTAAGAAAGCCAGAGACAGTCCATGCATCTTCCTTCTCCTCTCCTTAACTCTTCCTTTTCCTAGAAGAGCAACTTGGGACCTAATTCTTCTTCTAAATTCTACTCCAGATTGGTGACTCTGAGATGCAGAAATACTTGTGAGAGCTTGAGAGTTCTCATTAACTGTGATTCCCCACATTTTACAATATTCATCATTTTTTACCAGTACCCAGATGTGATTTTGTACTTGGTATATTTAATTATTATGGCTAAAATGAATTCTTCCGTGATCATTTCACTGTATCTCTGGATGACTTGGGGACAGAACCTCCCCAAACCAGAACTGGGAGTCGTTCATTGGTTTGTCTGATATCGGGCCTCTGCTGCTCCGTGAGGGATGGCGCTTGACAGTGACAACAGTGGTCACTTAACTTCAGTTCAAGTTAACACGTGTGCAAGTCCCGTGTCTAAACCGACCACGGAGCTGGCACCCTGGTCACAGTGGGTGAGGGACTGGGAGCCCCAGATCTCCTTGGCCCCTCCCCAAAGGAGCCCTAAGAGGCCTTTGGAAGCCACTCAGTCTGAAAACAACTGACCCAACCGTCACTTTTCTGAGAAATAACTTCTGCTGAATATTTTCCTATCCTAAAGCAAGTCATAATCTATTGGCCAATTATTTTATATTTCTTTTTCTTTCTATTTCCCCCGTCTACTCTTTTTTTAATTTTCCCCTCTTGAAGTCCTAGCTGTGGATACCAGATAAGCAGAACTGAAGGTCTGTAGCCCTGGTAGGCGCTTGAGGCCATTCTCTGCCAGGAGGTGTGGGGTATTTGTCTCTGCCCTTGTGCCTTGCTGTTACCTGTCACTTAGACGCTGCCTGGCTGGTGCCCTTCACGCCACAGATTCCAGCCCTTCGGATAGGCCCCTGAGCTGCTGGTCTCCACAGAGGATGCTGCAGTCCCACATAACGACAAAGTGGACACTCGCTGTCATTTAATGGGTTCCGACTCAAAACCTACCACTGTGTAATATCGAAAGACTTATTCATGAAAACGTCAGTGACGTGGTCAGTCCAGTATCTCCATGGAATATATGACTACCTGCAACATGGAATATATACTACCTCCAACACTGGGTTGCAGCATATGGAATTATTTCTTGAATAAGTTTATTGGCACTACTTTAACCCTGTATGCAACTGCTTAAATGTCATGGGGGAAGGTAACAGTTACTCGAAGGAGACACCCTTCTCACATTATGGGTGTGACTCCCCCTATTGTTATTTCTCTCTAGTTCTAATTCACAGCCACCCACTGCTTTCATGCAGTTACCGACTCTGGAACTATCCCTGATTTTACCCCGTTCCTATCTGATAGCCTTGGTTAGAAGCTCAGTGACAAACTTGCTTTCTATATGCATTTCTAACCCGCATTTTCTGTGCTCCTTGATGAATCGCTGAGCTGCCTTCTGATGCATGGGGATGGTCTACAGAGGAGAATATTTGAGTTTTTACAGAGAGAATATTTGGCTCTCCAGCGTGAGGAATTATTGTAGCCAAACCCCATGGTCCTGTGAACCCAAGTATCTTAAGTGGGCTGGGCCTATTTATTCAGATGTTAAGTCACAGAGGAACAGAGATCAAACAACAACAAAAACCTCAAAAAGCTGATCTTCCCCCAAGCTCAGGCTTCAGTGCTGCACAGCCACAACTCCAGAGTTCCTTCTTTCCTGGTGTTGGGCTCTGAGAAGTATTGAGAAGAAAAGTCCGACTCAGCTGTGCAAGGAGACCCAGTACTGAAAATGGACAAACCTGACCTGACAGATCTGCGGCCACAAACCGGCTGATAGACACGACGTGATAATGAGGGACCAGGGATGGTCAGTCTCGTGGAACACGTGACCCTACGTGGGCTGTGTTGGCGCCAGGGTGCGCTTCCTGGTCCAGTTCTTCTGCAGAAGACAGTGCAGGGCAGCCTGGTCCAGTTCTTCTGCCTGTAAAATCTGGAAATCTTTTTTTTTTCTTCTTCTTTTTTATTGAGGTAGTGTTGGTTTATAACGGTCTACGAGCTCCAGGTGTGTGGCGTTATAATTTGACACCTGTCTACACGCGGAGTCTAGTTCCCATCCATCACCCTGCCCCTGACCTGTACCCATCCTGGAAGTCTCCTGTTGAAGATTGTACTCTAGTGGCTCTCTTTGAAAAGAAGGCAGAACTTTGACATTTCGGGGATTTTTCTACTGCTAGCACTCCACCCCCACTCACTCTTTCATCATCCGCCCAGAGCCCGCAACGTGACTGTCACACGTGGTGCTCATTAGAGCAGCAGTCATGAGATGCTTGCTTTGGACACGCTGGCGCTTCGTGTGTGTTTAATGCTCTTAACAAATTGGTGGCGGCCACAGGTGTGAGGCAGCCCGGACACAGGCAGCGCCCATGGAAACACTCCAGCTGTGCTGGTCGTGACCTTTCTGCGCAGTACCTGGCGTACAGCAGGTGCTTGAGGAATGTTAAGTCTCCACCTTAAAAGCCGGTTTAAAAGTGGGTCCTTTGGACCTGAAAATGCATTTTCCCATAGAAAAAAAAAATGTCATTAGTTAAAGATCAACCCACGCCTCCCGCAACCCACAAACCCACAATAGTGACTGAATTCGTCATAGGCCAGGTGAGCACAGAACGAATACACACTTCCAAGCTTTTGGCAGAGTCCGGCTTCTTTAATGATGCCGGCTGCTGCTCCATCGTGGCTCTGAGAAGAGCTGACTCCCCCAGCTGTCCGCACTGGAGCGGTGAGGAAGGCAGGCTTGCTGAGAAGTCAGTGTCTTAAGAACGATGCTGGGGAGGCGTCTTGAGATCTGTGGCGTCTCCAGTTTACTACCTGCCTGCCTTCACCTCCTGGCTCTGAGCTCCAGTGGCCCTGCCAGCCAGCTGCTGGCGTGCTTGCTTAGGGGAGGGCCGAGGCAGGTAAGTCGGTAAGTGTAGCGTCCCCTCTTCCTGGCAATGTGGAGGTGTGCCCTCTGGCCGTGAGGTAGGGAGTGCACTTGACTTACTTCTGTAAACTGTCAGCCTGCTGAAGGTACTCTGTGCATTAGAAAGATCAGGTTGCTTTTTCGTCACCAGACTAACTTCCTTTTAAAGGATTAACGCTTGGCTCCTTGATGAGAAGTGGACCCACCAGGGCTGGGCTTCTGGCGATCACGGTTAGGTTGGGAAGGCTCCCTGGGTGGAGAGAAAAGGCACTGGAAAAGTAGCTGCGGGCGGGTCTTGCGGGTTTCTGTCAGTCACTGATGCTCTCCAAGACTACTTGACAAACCCAGCTGTCTCCAGTCCCGGAGGTGGATGTTCTGAGTGCCGCTGTGGTGCCTTCTCTCCCTGCGAGCTGGTACATTTCTTCTCGCCTTTGCTCATGAACCCCATTTGGCTCCCATCAGGCAGGCCCAGTAAGCGCACTGCTGCTGCCCAGAGCAATTTGAAATGTTGAAGGATCTAACCCTCTTGGAACAATAATAGATTCAAGTATTTCTAGCTCCGCAAAATTAAAAGAGAAATTGAAAGTGAAAACCAACGCTTTCAAATGACCTATAAGATTCTTTTAAAAGTAAAATGTTGCTATCCAAAGTGTGTGTGTAGGGGCGAACAGATAAATGTAGACTTTACAAATGAAGCAGGCTGGGGTGGGGGGGGGCGGGGCAAGATTCCTTCTCTGAAACGATGATGTGTATTAACTGTTAAGATTTGAAACAGAGGTATGATGTGGTTTTAAAAAGAGCTCATTCTCCTTGTGCCAAATTGCAGCTAGTGGCATGGCCAAAGTCCACCAAAGTCAAAATCTGCTAATCAGGAATAAAAACAGAATCTTAGGATGGGGTTACTGATTTATTCAAGCCCAGTTAGACCAAGGCATTTCCAGCCCGAACTGAAGAAATTACCACTGTGTATTTACAAGTGTTCACGTAGCCAATGGATGTGATAGAATCCAAGTCTGGCGTAGTTTCCTTGAGTAAGAGCGGAAGGGAAAGTGCCTTTGCTGTAGAAAACCCCCTTACTCCGCTCGCTGCCCCATGCCTGCGTGGGGCGCACCTCACCTCGGGGAGCGGGTGTGAATAATCAGTAGGAGCTGGTGCAGATGACATTCTGAGCCGGCAGAGGAAATCCCTTAACTCCATCGTCTGCTCTTCCTCTGGGGCTCGAGCTGTACTTATTTATGTTCAGGATGAAACCAAACCAAACCTTTTCACTCTTCCAGCACTCGGGAGAGCCTGGCCTCCAACACGTCAAGCATCGTTGAGAGCAACCGCCGTCAGAACCCGGCCCTGAGCCCGGCTCACGGAGGAGGAGGGGGAGGAGCCGGGCCGGCCTTCAGCTTCCGAGCCAGCACGGACCCCGCCCCCACCGAAGCTGAGAAGCTCCAGAAACCTTCCAGCTGCTTGCAAGCTTCTGTGACTAGTGTGTGACGCGCTTCGGCCTCGGGTCTCCTGTCTCACGCGCTACAGCCACGTTTACGACACTGGGACTGATGTTTACATCTTTGGAAAGACAAGCATCTCGACCACAGTTTTTGTGTTGACTTAAACTGTGCTGCTAGGTAAGCTAGGGCAAAACAAAACAAAAACAAAAGATCTTGAGTTCAGAGTATTGCTTTTCACATTTATGGCTCTGTAGCAGCAGACTGCAGTAGTGCGGTCTGCACACTCGTGCTTCACGAATTGTAACTGAGCACACACAGGAGGTCTAGACACTGTCAGTGTGTGGTGCGTCTCAATGTCATGCAGTTGCCAAGTCCATTTCCAAATGCCACAGGTGCGTGTTGCTTCCAGTCTGTGGGCAAAGGGTGCCACAGAACTGATCCTTGACACTTCCCCCCAAAACAAAAGGCAAACAGAAACACCTAAGCCACCCCAAAATGTCAAACACAAGGGTCCACCCTGAGGGAGATCCATGCCAGACTGACCGGAAAGGACCCCAGCCCTTTGTGTGTCCGTGGTTTTTGCACCAGTCATTTTCCACTGTGAGTTTTTGTGATTTTGCAGGAGCCGTGGGAGTGTGTCAGAGGGTCCTCGCTGAAATCTGGGGAGTGTTTGTTTTCAGGATTTTGCTTTTAAGTGTAACAGATGCTTGTCTGAATTCTAACCTCCCGTAATCACAAACAGGAATATAGGCCTTTGAGACTGAAGTGCGCAGAGGAAGGGAATGCCAGCCATGGCACTGAGTGATGGAAGAGGTAATGTGGACTTGGAAAAGGTGTGAGTCAAATATTTAAGGAAGATAGTTTCCTCCTTGTAATACTTACGATGATCCTATCTTACGCTAATAGATATGATAATTAGTTTGTTTAAAAGCAAAATGTTCTTTGTGATACAAATGAAGAGTATGGCCTGAGGATGTTATTCTTTCTAATGGAAGGACATAAATCTATTTTATGTAGTTTTAAATAGAATGCCTAAATTAGGCTATGGGAAATAATTTTTAGTGGTTATAGGAAAGAGCAAATTTAGGGAGAGTTGAACTTCAGGCCTTTTATTCCTGGGAAGATAATCTATAGAGAAAACTTTAAAAGAATTTTTGATTAGAAATATACGTGTGCCCATGTAATTAACAACAGAATGTGCTCAGTCGGCAAGTATGGTGTAATCCTAACTTGTACTCCCCTAAAATCTATCAAAATAACAATTATGCATACATGAACTATGCCAGAGTAATGTTTACAGATACTTTGTAACCAATTTCAGGAGGCATTTTTAGGTGGATGTGTAGTTATTAGCCCAACTGATTTCAAAAATGATTTCTTAACATTTTACTTTGGTTTATAGTGTCTGTTGAATACAAAGAAAACTCGGCAGCAAAGGGATTACAGATAATCAAGCTCCATTCAACCTCACAGGAAAGAGACACCTCAAAGTTCCCGTATTATTATTATTATTTTTTTAGTGATAACAATGGCATAAACCTACAGAAAATGGACAATTCTTTACAATAAGGTTGCATACAACCTTATTGTCTGGTCCATGGTCTGGTACATTTTACTTAGATTACTGGCGTGTCCTGTTTGGAGTCCCGTGCCGTAGAATATCCATCCCAAAATAAGTCCAGAATCTTTTCATCTCAGAGTTCATCCATTGGCATCCAGTCTGCAAAAACACTTCTACTTCAGTATCGGTCCCATCATCGTCATCTACATAGTTGACCTAATTCTCCAAACATTGCGATACTTCCTCCTGCCTTTCCAGGTATTTGGAAGTTGTATTGGGTCAAACTGGACTCGTCCAGTGTAATGTAGATTCCTTTTGGTGCTTACCGCGAAACGTAGGTACCCTAAATGGTGAACCCCACATCACTAAAATGCTTTAGTCAGTGGCTTCCAGTCTCATGCCTTTCCCGGGCCTCCTTGACTGCTCCGAAATGCACTGTTTGTTTCCTTGCTTAAGTATGTCCAGAAGGAAGGGTAATGCAGCTCATAGACTATTTATGTAGTCTGTCTCCTTGGGGAATTAAATTCTTCATTCTAAATTTGCCCCCCCCCCAAAAAAAACCTGCTCTCAAGCATTAATCCTTCTATCAGCTCATACATAATATAGCCCTTGAAACAATCAGCCTCCAGTTGCTCCTCTGAAAGTAGCCATTACCATGATCCAGTGCTGTGTGAACAGGATAGGGAAGCATTACCTTTAAGAGAAGCTTTAAAATAGGAATTTATCAATCGTTCACAAGACATAGGTTTACAGAAGACATTATTCAAATAAAATGTGTAACTCTGCCTGATGCTGTGGGGTCCACGGTAAAAAGAAAAAAGAAGTAACTCCCCAGTGGCAGACTGGATACCCCCTATGAGCAGAGTTCTAAGTAGAGTCCCCAGCTGAACCTGGTGGGGACTCCTAGGGGGAGACGTGGTGGCAGGAAGCAGGCCAGGTAACCTAAGCAGGTCCCACCTGGGCGAAGGAAGGCTCAGGCCCTCTGCGAGCTTCCCAGCCGCCTTTCCTCCCAGGGAGAGGAGAGCTCTGGGTACCGCTGCACACCATCCCCATGGGTCAGTGGAAGGGCTTGTAAACTGAATATGGTTGAGTCTCTGTGTAGCTTTCAACTCTAAAGGGTCAACCCATCTGTCGGCATTTTGCACACGTATGTATTATTATGATACAGCATATTACTTTATGGTAATTTTTATTTTTACATATAACTACCTCCATAAATGTGATGAAGCCACAGCAGTGCGTTCAAATGTATTGTTCAGAAAAGCGAAGTGGAAACCTTTAAACATCAGGCCACTGTGTTGTGTGTGTGTGTGTGCGCGTGTGTGCGTGTCGGTGGTAGCCTGTGCGGACTTGAGACTTTTGCGTTGCCATAGTTTTCTTTGATGCATGATTTCACGTTCTGATGTAAACCTGTCTCTCCTCTCGTCCCCACAAAGGCGTACTTGATTTTGTCACGAATGGCAGGGAGCTGAAATTCCTGTCCCCCTCCTGTCCCTCCCCAGCCTTCCCGCTAAAAGTTCTCTCTGGCATAAAGTCAGTGGATGAACATAATTTAGCAAGTGGTTGACCCAGTAAAGATCTGGATTTGAATTCTAGGTCTTCAGGAGCTGAAGCACACAAACGTCGCTGTAGCTGGAGCCCTCACGTGCTTGCTGGCTGGCAGCGGCCGTCCGAGCTTTGTTTCCATTAAGAGAGCTGTGCTGTGTATGTGCAACTTCTGCTAAATCACTTGTATTGCGTTTTATAGATCTTGCACTTCTCAGGGGACCTTAATGAGCATAGGAAAAGGGGAGGTGCCTTCCATCAAAAGCTGAAAGGGACTAGCTGGATAAAAATACCAAATGACTGCTTCTCGGATGTGGCCAAGCCCAAATTCAGGAAGCAGAAATTGAGAGTTAATCTGGAGTAATGAGGATCTGAACACCAGCTGTTCCCAAACCTCCCTTTCTCATCACCCAACCAGCATTTCTAAAATGTCAATTTAAATTATATCTTAGTCCCCCCAGGAAGGGGGAAGAGAACATGAAACCCCGTTCAATGAGAACAGGAGCTCGGCTCGGTGGAGTTCTCCCTAGGGTCCACCGCCGAGTGTGCTTGGGAAATAAAGCCTGGAGGTGGTAAGCATATTGCTCACAATGCCATCGCGACCGGTGTCGGGAATCTCACCGTTTGTAACGGGGGCAGTCGTGGGGCTTGATTAGAAAATCCAACCACAACCAATACTGACTTTGCAAGGTCCTGTGGGATCTCAGAGTGCCCCCCAAGCACCAGGTTCATAAGCCGCTGCGAAAGCAGGCCCCGTAACAGACAGGGGGAGCGACTCGCGTTACCCAGAAACAGTGGCAGCTATCAGTCTATTTTCTATCTGTTTGATAGAGCATCATGGAAATCACGAAATACAATGCTATTTTTCTGATGTGTGCTAATAAAGTCAAAGAAAACAAATGCAACTTGACACCTTTGTCCATTTTCATTTAAAAAGTTCAGACCTCAGCACGCCTCACGGTGTGGGCTGCTGACGGGGAGGTGAGCGCACCGCCCGACGCCACGGCCGCCGAGCTGGTCCCGGCGCACGCCCTGTTTACAGCTCTGTGTTGGGCTTCTCTGATTCCTGTGCTGAACCCCATCTTTCAGGAACATGGGTGCTCCTGGCAGAGGAAAGGTGCTGGCACAGAAATCTTAATCAAAACCTTTCATAGTGCCCCTCGGCGCCCCAGAAATTCAGTCCAGCGGGTCAAGCCCGACTTGGACGAATCTGGACGTCCAGGGAGCGAGCTAGCTTGCAGTGTTGGCTCAAATTTGCAGATGCAGGAAGGATGCTCCGGGGGAACGCCTGTTGCCGTAGGCCAGTCACAGAACCAGCTCCACTGCCCTGCTGTCAGGAGATGGTGGGGCCCCCGGAAATGACCCTTTGCTCCCCACCCCAGCCTGTGCTTACAGTCCCACCCATGGTCCAGCCAGCCAGCGCCCTTCTCTTAAAGTGGCTCGCTGCAGGTGTGTGGGGCTCAGGCAGCAGAGTACAGGGAAAACAATTGCAGACTCCTCAGCAAACATCATTTGGCTTTGAGTTAGTCAAATATGGACCGGAAAGAGACAACAATCAGGCTGCTCTTTGCCAAGTCAGATAAAAGAATCAGCTGTCACTGCACACTCCCAGAAGTCTTCATGGTACTAAGGAGCCATCCAATACTTTCCTGTAGATTTTTATTTAGGAGACATTTCATCAACTATATATGTGTGTGTGCGCTTATACATACATGCACGTGTATCGGAAAGTGTCATTAAATCCTGGTGTGTGCCCATGCACACGGCGTCTCCCTAATTGAGTCAATGCCTGTGTCTTTCACAGCAGCCTCCCAGAGAGAGATTCTCCGGCAGTTGCTTCTCCAGAACAAGCCTGTCTTTTTATACTTACTCTACGACGTACAGTTGCTGATTTGCAAGGTTCTGAATTCTGCAAAGCTCGAGGGGGGCTTAATCTTCTTACGGTTATCTATTATCAGTTACAGGGCTTCCGGCTCCTAGTCGGCCTCCAGCATGCACCCCGTCAACAAGGGAAGGGGGTGTCTGCCAAGGGAGACAGCTAAGACTCTGGAATCAGATGGAAGGCTAGGAGCTTGGCTGGTCCATGCACCGCAGCCTCGCTCCTGGTCCCTAAGGCTGACCTTGGCACACGTCCGCTACCCCTGCCCCACTAGGTGGGGCACCAGATCTAAGATCCGAGATCGCCAGTGTCAGTCTCCGCAGACACAGGAAACTGATCACAAAGTCCGCACCGAGCAGCTCATCAGCTTCCTCTCCCCGGGGACCTCCCTCTCCGTCCTCCCCCCCACCCTCCCCCCCACCCCCGTACCAGTACACTGCCGCGTTTTCCACATTGGAAGGGCAAGCGAGTGTGGGGTATTGTGCCCTAGGGTCACCTTCCTGTAAGTATCGACAGCGACAAATTAAGGTCCTTAGAGTAGTCGACGTAGGCACTACTTTCTAGAAGAGAATTAAATTTCAACGTTACGTTTAAAGGGATCATAATTCTGCAGGTATCTTCTCTGAGTGACTGAATGTGACTATTGCATTAGGGTAAATGAATTAAGAAGTGCAAGTGGGATTTACTGTATGTTAGAAAGGAGTTTTGCAGCCGAGACTGCCTTGAATAAAATGTGTTTGCACTGAAAAAAAAAAATTAAATTACTTGGTCTCTGGTTGCTGTAAAGGTCATCCAAGATGGATGTTCTGTTTATATTGTATAGTATTTCATATGAAATAATTACAGTTCATGAAATGTCTTCCCTAATGTTACTGATTTATAACAGCACATTTGTAACATGGTTTTTATCGTGTCAGTATACCACATTGTAAATGATGATTACTTGTCATGCTTAGTATAATAACTTAAAAGAAAAAAAGCACAGGGATCTTTGTAAGTCTCTATTTGAAAGTCCCTCCATACGGTAATATTGTGTTCATGTTGTTTATGTAGTGTTGTGTGAAATATCCATTTTGGATTGTGTTACTTTTTAAGATATTAAATAACATTTGGTTATATGTCTAAGTGGATTTCTTTTTGGTACTTGAGAGGAAATACGTGAGATCCATTTATTTCTCTCCGCTAGTAACATGATTTCATAACATTTTTATTGTGCAATCGTTATTAGAGGTTTTGCAATAAAACAGCTGAATGTGGAAATTTCTCACCAAAAGCTGTTT
This sequence comes from Galemys pyrenaicus, assembly GCA_019455555.1. Lineage (NCBI taxonomy): Eukaryota > Metazoa > Chordata > Mammalia > Eulipotyphla > Talpidae > Galemys > Galemys pyrenaicus. The sequence goes on from JAGFMF010012033.1 coordinate 1,222,332, forward strand.
CCAGGAAGGCTGGGAAAAATCACATTTTTCAGCTAGCTATTCAAATGTAAACCCCAGTGAGACTTAGGGGTAGATATAGTTCAATTTGCTTTAGGAAATTATAAAATAATGTGGCTTTGGGGGTTGTATTTTTTGAGCATTCATATCACAGCTTCTTCCCCAAAATGAAGGTGATCCCTCCTCTTCCCCCCGCCCCAGTAACACTCAGATGTTGTTCACCACTGTGGGGTGCTTGCACAAGTCTAGAATGGGATGCTTGCAGAAGTTTAGAATGGGGTACTTGCACATCTAGAACGGGGTGCTTGCACAAGTCTAGAATAGGGTGCTTGCACAAGTCTAGAATAGGGTGCTTGCACAAGTCTAGAATGGGATGCTTGCAGAAGTTTAGAATGGGGTGCTTGCACAAGTCTAGAATAGGGTGCTTGCACAAGTCTAGAACAGGGTGCTTGCACAAGTCTAGAACGGGGTGCTTGCACAAATCTAGAATGGGGTGCTTGCACAAGTCTAGAATGGGGTGCTTGCACAAGTCTAGAATGGGGTACTTGCACAAGTCTAGAATGGGGTGCTTGCACAAGTCTAGAACGGGGTGCTTGCATGTCTAGAACGGGGTGCTTGCACAAGTCTAGAGTGTCTCCATGTCTTTGTCTTCAGAATCTTTACTTTTAACATTTTTTGGTGGGAGTCACATTGGTTTATAGCATATAGTTTGCAGTGTTCATTTGACTCTCCTTAGTGGTGGCAAATCTTTGTTCTCAGAGAATGGATCCCACTTTTTTAAACCAAAAGGGTTCGGCTATCAAACAAATAATTTCATTGAAAAGAGAAAACGACGTTTTTTTCTTTTTCATTTAAAACAATACGGAGCTATCTAGTGAGTCGAGCCTGATTTTTCTGATTTGGGCAAGGCCCAGAGCAGACGTCCAGTGTGGAAAATGACGGCGTCACATGGACCAGCGTGCAGAGCCCCTGGGAACATATTTTGGGGGACAAGTACTTTCATTGCTCAAGTTTGTCTATATCATTTTAAAGTATCTCAATCTATAGACACTTCATACTTTAGGCTTAAAGCTAGAAAAAACAAGGATACTGGAAGTCGTTGTGAGTTTTAGCTCCAGCACTCAGGGAAGGTACTTATCTGCTACTTTCAGAAGCATCTTGGCCTTGGCCCACGGAAGAAATCAGGTGACTTAAGAAGGCAGAAGGCAAGCAGGACTCTGCCTCCTTGGAGAGAACGGTCACAGTTCATAAAATCCTTTGCTTTCCAAAGGCAACGGTATGGTTTTAACTTATCTTTAAGAGTTTAGCATGGCGGGATTTTTTTTCCACCATAAAGAAAATCCAAGCCAAGTCCTCAATTTTGCCTCCTGCCCTGTTACAGCTGTGAAACTGAGAGCCACTGAATAATAAAAAGAAGTTATTCACCTGACTTTAATAATTTATTTCACTGTGAAATCTTAACCCCACTGTGGGAATACTTGGATTGGGGCTCGTTCCCCTCTCTGGGTCCGCTGCTCCAGACTTTTCCTGTAAAGCCAACAGTTAATCATGTCACACATGGAGGCGGAGTGCGTGCTGAGTGCTCAGAGCGCCGAGGGCATTTCAAGGTGAATTAGGGCATCAGCACTCAAGACGGGCTGAGTGGGGTTTTTGGTGGTTCTCCTTGACAGAACTGCAGCAGTGTGACAGGGGAGGAGACGCAACAGGCCGTAAGCGGGGTGAGGCCGAAGGCGGGGTTCAAAGGACAAAACTGAACCGCTGGTGCTGGAGGGAGACCAGGTCTTCGGGGGTGATGTCTGATCGTGACAGTTCGTACCCCTGGCTGACGTGGGCTTGTCTGGGTGACCATTAGCCCCCAAATTCTGCCCAGCACTTTCCTCCCCGGCCACCTTCCTTCACATCACTTTGTTTCTCTTTATTGCTTAGCACCTTTTTTGTTGTTGCCTTGGGTTTATTTTACTTAATTCTTTTCTCTGCACAAAACCATGAATCTGTGTTATCTGGTTGGTTGCGATGCTTTCTTGTCTCAATGTTCGGACCCAAGCTGGTCTCAATTTTCGATACTACAGTTGATACTACAAAACTTACGTTTTGTCTTTATATTGTCTTACCCTCTGCCTTGGGGCCCCCTCATTGCAGACAACGCTGATTGTCACCCACTCTCTTCCCTCAATCTCACCGGACTCCCTTTTGCATTAAGAACCTGTATTCTCCAACATTTGGAGCGAAGTCTACCACTAGTTGATTCGTCAAAATTCTCATAAGTCACTCGTAACATTCAAGTAGATACATAAAGAAATAGATAATGATAGATAAGTGGTTGGCAAGTGAATGACAGATGCCAGATTGCTGGTGACTGCAACAGACCAAACACCTCAGTATTCTCTGCAGATGCCAAGGAACGAAAGGAGCTGCCGTGCGCACGGCTATCGCTTGCCTTCGGTGTGGTTTCCTTTTAATGATGTATTAAGAATTTATCTTGAGAAATTGCATTGAAACCTTTGGATATTGGTGTTTCAAGCCAGCAACTGTCTTTCTTTACAATCACCTATTTTGAGGGGAGAAGCTTTTCACCTGAAAGGCACTTGCTTTAAAGTTCACAACGGCTAATTGGCTCTCGCATTAAAATCTCATTCTCGATGCCTTCTGCAAATGGAACATTTCTCCATTTGTTTCATCCCATCCGATGGCAAGAATGTCAGCGTCTGCCCTGCCCTGTAGCTTCACGTCCCCTGTCGCTGTCGACAAAAGATGTGGCAGTTTAACAAACCTTTGGTAGATACACCTATGTGGAAAGTCGAAGGGTCGCTCTTTAGACTGGGGGAGTTTCTAGATGCTGGGACAGACATGACCTGGGACAGGGGAGTCTTAGAATTACCCATTTCGCCACGGAACCCTGGTCTCTTACTGGAGATAGTGTTATAGCAGCAGCTAGGTGCTGGGTGTGGCGCGGTGGGTCAGGTGAGTCATTATTTCTGGGTCCTCTCTGCTAGCAGGGCAGGGCCGTGTGTGTAGGGACTTGTGGCCCATGTACAGGTGTGTGTCCATCAGTAGCAACACAGGTAGCCATCTGCGACCCTAGCAAGCTACGTGTGAGTTCCTCCCGGTGTGTCCAACCTTAGTCTATGACTCCGTAGACCGTTCTAGCCCCCCAGTCTAGCCCGGTCCCTGTCACCCAGCATGCATCTCCCTGACTGTTCAGTCACCGTGTGAGGTGTTTACACCTAACAGTTCATCCGCAGAGTCCCGTAAGACTGGATAAATGCAGATAAACATGAGAGTGAAAAACAAAATGCAAGTTTCTGAACTTATTCTAAGTAGGTGGCTACTTAGTGGACAGAATGATGAAGACCATAAACTCACTAATGGGCTTATTTGGTCCTAATGGGATTGTTCTGAAGATTGTTTTAAGAGGGAGGGGCAGTATGACTACGACTTGGTGTGTATCTTTCCTCCGGCCGCACTGTCAGTCCTGGGAGAGAAAGCAAACTGTGGACTTAATGGCCGACACCACGTGTCCGCTGAGCCCTGGTCCGTCCCTGCGTCCGGTGTCTGCCTAGCTAAATGTCGACGGCATTGCAAGGCTGGGGCACGTGCTCTGCCCCCTAGGGCTTCTCTCCACGCCTGCCTCACCTCCCTGCTCCCTTCCAGGGCAGCTTTTATTGTTTGGCAGTCCGCGTCCTGGTTTTTTTCCTCTGGGAGTCAGGAGTCCAGACCCCTGCCCAGGAACGTGACCTCAGCCAAACAACTGTGGCAGCTGCTCGGACTAGTGACTGCGGTGTTTCTGCCGGGCCCTCCCTTGTCATTCTTCCTCCATGGCCCTGGGGAGCTGGGCGAGCTTCCGGAGCCTCGGCTCTGCAAGAAATGGCCTCTGTGGTGCTCAGGCGGGATTTCAGAGCCTTGTGTCCTCGCTCCTCCATGCAGCCTCTGGCAACGCAGCGGTGGCTGCTGCTTCTTCGATGCATCTTCCCCATTTTCAGAGAAGCCCAGTCAAGAGTGCAGTGTCAAAGGGGAGGCAGGGTCGCGAGGCGGCTAAGGTGTCACAGGTGAGTGCAAGGCGCTGTGGCTCCGTGGAGCTCGAAGCATCCTCTTATGGGGGAGGTGAGAGGCTGCATGCACTGCAGGACTGGGGGGGGGGGTGCGGGGGGGGCTCCCCAAAGTGGTCGGAGTATTTATGACACAGTCACAGCGTGTTTCCTTTTAGCCCTATCTTAAATCTAAAGACAGCAGACTATTGTTTATGCAAACTTTCCACATAAATGTAACAAGAAATTTACTTTCTCGCTTGATTTTGGTTTCCCCCTATCTTAGCCATATGTTTTTCTTTCTGTTTCTTGTCATTTCTCCCTCCAAACGCCAGTCCCTTCTTTTTCTGCATCTGTGATTTTGACTTAAGCTAATTTTTCATTTTAATGTGCTCGTTTCTCTCCTCCTGCCCTGTCACCCACTTTTAAAACAAGTCCTTGATTTTGCTTTCTTGGTCACATTTTTCATATATTTCCCCAAAGTGTCCCAACTTGGACAAACTCATTCTGTAGCAGGAATGGTAGCAACAAGAAAATGAAACAGGGAGTTCTGTTAACAAATAACTTGCTGTTACACCCAAGGAACTCAGGTTTGCTAAAAACAGATGATAGGCGATGAGTGGACTGACGATGACAGATCTACAGACAGACAGACGTATAGACAGATGATGATGGGTGGATGGATGGGTGGGTGGGGGATGGATAGATGGGTGGATGGAAAGACAAAGGGACAACAGAAGTTGTTGTATAGATGGAAAGGGAGACGAGAACAGTGTGGGGATAAGTCTGGTGACACCAGTCACTCATGCTCATCAAAAAGGTGTGGAAGAGCATACTTTTGAATGGCACAACGACCTTCTCAGGTGCGTTGGGAAATCATGATGAAGGCTCCTGGCCGTGTGGGAGGTGGTTTTCGTGCGATTCTTTCTGCCCAAAGGGAGAACAGCCTGACCCACAGGCCAGCGCCACCAGCCTTGCCCACGAATTATCCCAGCGTCCTGGTTCGATGTGGTGGAGGTTGAGGAGAGCCTATGTCTTTCTGCCTGGTTGGCCCATAGTGGCTTCCTGAGCGAGGCAGCTTGTGCCTCTTTACATTTTATTTGCATTAAAAGGAAAGGGGAAAAACACATCTTTGTATATTCTCCGTGGACAGACATAGGTGTCTATCGAGGGGAGAGTGAATGCGTGCGTGGGCCAAGGGGCTGGGGCTGCAGGCGCTGGGGGGCGGGATGTTCTTCCGCAAAGTGGCAGGTCTGTCACCGGGCACTCATTTCCTCTCATTTTAAAGAGTGATACTGAATAAAAAGCCCAGGAAGCAGAGATCAAGTCTTTCGAGGGCCATCTAAGTGAAATCGCATGGCTGTGGTAGAGACGTATTTTAACTGGGCATTTTTATCAGTAACCCTCGGGGAGCATATTGTCAGTACTTTTTTAAACAAAACAACTAGTATTTGAAAAAGAAGGTATCTTTGAAAAGAACTATTTTGAGGAAAGGCACAATAGCCTTCTACTACAAGTCAAAATCCAAGACCATCACTAGCCGTCTTTGGACTGCTGAGCCCTCACACCAATGACCACTGCCATTTAACACACACCCCTGTGTCCACGTCTACCGACAGCGGGGGGCATGTTAGGTGAGTAAGAGGAGGGCTGTTTATAGGGGGGACAGTAAAACACTGGACTCCCTGGTTTAGGTCCCACTGATATTAACATTGATAATTGTTTTATTAAAGAGTCAAGTATGTTTATTATAGGAAATCAGAAAATTACAGGAAGGGAGAAAAGAAGTACCAAGAATCAGCCTTATATCATCCAAAGATGATTCCAAGTGTTTCAACATGTCCTATTTCCTCTTCACGTTCTTTTTAAACAAAATTGCTACCATACAGTACAAGCTATGTCATAACCTGCCTTTTCCATACTGTTCACAACCATTTCTCAGTACTTTACATACCCTCTGTGCATGGCTCTGAATAGCAAGATGGTGGTTCTTTCCTTGAATCTTTTCCTGTCTGTTCCTCATGCACAGACACTGATTTAAACATGTTCCTGATGTTGAATTTTCAGCTGCAACGAACATCCTTGAAGAAATCTGAATGTTTCCTGGAATTAGAATTGCTACTCAGAAGCTACAGGTACATTGAAAGCTTTGACGGTATATTGTCAAATGACCCTTCACAAGCTCCCAGCAGCGTTTATCATACAATTGTTTTCTAATACATGATTTAAAGGTCACTTTCACTTGGGTACTTTTGCAACTGAGTTCATTCTTCTCCCATCTGGAATCCAAGGTTAGGTTCAAGTTTATGATCAACAGAGTTATTCTGCCTGCGTGGAGGCTCTAGCAGGTCAACTGGTGCACATCTCTGAGTTAAATTTTTTGAAACAATATTATGATGAAGGGTTTCTTGAGTTTTGTGTCTCTGGAAGACAGCAGGGGACACTGAGTTAGTTCTAACGGAGGATAAATATTTTGAGAGACAGTGACTATGTTGCTTATGTACTTTTTTCATCTGCTGGCCAGCAACAGCTTATTCCAATTCAAAATTGTTTCCACTTTCTCATTATTAACTATGCAAGCACAGTGCCAGTAAGATTTGGTCTCCAGCAGGGCAGGGGAACATTTACGATACAATTCAGGTATTCTGGTTCTCTTCAGATGTGTTAAATGGAAGCATTTCTAATTCCCCCAGAGGATGCGACAGAGTGGAAGTTGCATAGAAGCTACTGGACAGTATTCTCTCTGTTGGTAACGTACGATTCCCAAGATGCAACAGATTTTCAGATTTATTATTCTCCTGTAATGAGGAAACTCAAGGATGCTTCATCCTGGAGGAGGCTTTTATTTGACATCTTTCTTTCAAGGTAACCGTGTGGCTACAGTTTGTTTGGAATGCACCAGCTTATTAATGGGAGCTTTTTGTGCAAATGTGGTTATCAGAAAAAAAGGATGATATACAGTTAAGAGCAGCTGCTACAAATCACAGACTATTCATGAACAGCTTTCTTCCCTCTCCCCCCATCCAGAGTGAGGCCCTCTATTCTCAAGTTTTAACAGTCAGCAGAAAATTAAAACCCCATGGAATGATAGTTTAAAAAATATTTCTCCCCAGTATTTTGAATGTTGTCTTGTAATGCACTGCACTTCCATTGAACCAGAAATTGTCTGTAATAAAAGAATATTGGGGGAAAATGTTTAGATTCTCACTGAATTCTAGAACCGGGAAGTAATGATCTGGTTTCACTGTTAGAGGCTAATAACTGAGTGCATGTCATAAGTTTCAATAAAATAAAAAGTTCTGGTCCCTTGCCCCTAATAAACAGTTACAATTTTTAACACATAAAAGCTGGAGATCTTTATTCCCAACTTAAAGTAAACATCAAGTTAAACTCTTGGCAAGAAATAAATGATGGCTTTTCATATATACATATTTCATTTTTTAAAGTCATCAGAAAGAAAAGATCATGTCTTTCAACTGTTTTTTGACTTAAAACCATCTTTTGCAGCTACACAAGGAACAAAGACTACTGTTCCTGGTAATTATGCTGATGTCTTTTCTGGTTATTTGTCACCTACTTATGCATGAGATTGGCCACATCCTGAGGGGGCTTCTGAATGCTCAGTTTTCTTCCTTAGAAGAGGAAATGAAGGCATCCCTGATATAATTTCAGAATTTTCCAAGACCTGTTGAGACGGAGCTTCTCTCCCCTCCCCTCCCCTTCCCTCCCCTCCCCTTCCCTCCCCTCCCCTCCCCTCCTCTCCTTGATCAAACCGGAGAGTAAATTCATTTTCCCTTCTAGGCTTTTCTATATGAAACAACTTGTTTTTCTAGAGTTAACTGATTGTCAACCTGCCCTATAGGTGACTCTTTCCAAACAGTGAGTGACCAAGATGAGAAATGCAGCTTAGTTCTTATTCCAGCTGACCTGTGCCTAAATGCCTTGAAGCTGACCTCTTCTTTGGCGTGGATGCCCCGAACAAGGAGTGTGTGTGCTGCGGTAGGAGTCGGGCCAGGAAGAGACGGGGCTGCACTGACCTGGATCAGGGGAGACACGAGGACGCCCACCTTGACAGGGCAGTGAAAACCTGCCCGCAAATCCCTGACTTCTCTCATCTGGCGCAGTAAATTAGAAAAGCCTGCTGTTCCCTTCGGTAGGGTTAGCCAGTGCCCCCATGTTAGATTAATATCCAGAAATCATCTCTCCTCTGGTGCAGCAGAAGGCAGTGATGAGTCCCAGATGTTTCGGCAAGCCTGTCAGTCCCAGACGTAATAGATTACATCGGGGAGACCAACGAGAAAGAATCTCTCTCTCTCTGTCTGTCTCTCATTCTCTCTCTCTCGCTCTTGCTCTCTCTGTCTCTCTGTCTCTGTCTCTCTCTCTGTCTCCCTCCCTCCCTCCCTCCCTCCCGCTCTCTCTCCCCTTCCCTCCCTTCCTCTTCTTCCTCCTCCCTCTCCCTGTTACACATACATACATACACACCACACCCTTTTTATTTCTTTTCCAAAGGATTCAGAGGGTGTGAAGGTCGCCCGGTTAACCTCATTTTATGCCATAACTGACTCCACATTTCCGTAACCACAACTGGTCCTGAAGCCTGAAAGGCTTTAGGTTGGCTGGAGATAATCCAGCTGTCATGGCTTTGGGTGTCACATGGGAATGTGAGAGGACCTGGATGAGCACCAAGGGGCCGCCGCCATCTCTGTCTTCCCCATGTCTGAGCCTCCTGCGATCCATTCTGCTTTAGAGATAAGAGCTGTAGTGGATTTGTTCCCACTTGCTTTATCCCTCGGTGCCTTAAAATCATCTGGAAAGTTGACAGAACACCCTAGAAAATTCCATGGCGTCTTCACTTTAGGGAAAGTGAACTGAATGATACTTGAACTTCCTTTATTCCTCCAGTAGTATTAGCTGCACATTTCATAGATTAGAGGCGATGTCCTTCAAGAAATTCATCACCCTCATTTTACCTAAGCGGGAGCTAAGATTCGTGAGCGTACCTGGCCCTAACTCAAGGTCAAAGCTAACAAGATTATAAATCCTGGCTACAAATCCAGACCTGTCTATGCTAAAGCACGTGCTTCTGCTGGTGTGTCTAGGATGAATTCCGGGTGCAGCTGACTTCAGTGCCTTAGCACAACCTCACCCACCCGGAGAAGTTGGGGAAATGCGCACCATCCCAGGGCCACAGTTTGGGCTACCCTGCCTACCCCACCTGTCCCACCCATTGGGTCCCCGCCCACCTGAGGCCCCGCCCACCTGAGGCCCTGGGCCCCAGCCCCGGCCCTTGTGATGAGGGAGAGAGGGCACTTCTGGTGTGGCTGTAGAGCTCAGGAATGCTCTCGAAATGCAAGCCTGGCTCCCACTGCTCTCAGTCGTCATCCCTCAGGAACATGCCCCAGCACATCTTTCTCAAATGAAGGCATTTCCCAAGTGGAAGTCGGAAGAAAACAAGCACCACGTGGAGCGCCTGGGAGTTGCTCTCGCTCGAGGACACGTGCTTGCTAGTCGTAAAAGGCCGTCAAGCTCCTCTGCTCTCGGTGGTTTCCCATCCACCGGAGGAGTGTCAGTGCTGCCTGGAGACTTGTTCTCACGCTCATATTTGGCGTAACCTACAGCGAAATCAGGGCTTCCCAGGCAGAAGAGGGGAGCCTACAAAGACTCCCCTGCCTCGTTGGCCCCTCACTGGCCGCCTCCCTCCCGGAGCGCCTGCCTGGCCCAGCGCCGGTAGCGCCTCGGGAGCGGGCTGGGTGCGCGCCAGAACTGCCTCCATCACACGGTGAGGAGACGCGAGGTGATTGGCCCCTCCTGCTCCAGAAGAGAAATGTGGACGTGGAGGTCAGCTGTGCGGCCCGCAGCCACGTGCATAACATACCGCAGGGCTAGGGACAGCGCCGCCGGCCACACTCACCCCGAGGTCTCCCTCTCGGCGACCAGGCTGCCGCCTGGGCTGGGCCATCAGCAGTAGGCCTCCCTCCGCGCTCTAGCCGCATGGCGGGCGGTGACGGTCCGGACGCGCTGTCGCGGGGGACAAGCCGCCATGCGTCGCGCCAGGGGCTCTGGAACCTGCCCACAGACCGGCCAGGCAGGGCCGAGGTACGCGCGGGAGCAAAATCCGGTCCAGAAAGCGTGCTCGGCGCCCCCACGATGCCGAGCTTGGGAGGTGTCCTTGAAAATACAACTTTACTTTGCCCCTGTTGATGAAAATAATGTGCTGTCTTGAAAAAATTGACGTCTAGAAAAATAGAAGAAATGAAAGCGCACATATAATGGTAACAGATGGCACAGCTAGTTTTAATTTCACAACGGTGTGCATATTTTAATCAGATGAGATTACTACTATACAGACACGTGTGGATGTGTATTTAAACCGCATGTTGCCTCTGACCATATGACCAGCCATTAGCCGCACGCCCTGCATGAGGAGGGCCTTCCTCCAGGTGGCTCTCCCCAGGGGCCACAAGCCTGCAGGGGGGCCGCCCCGTGCAGCTGTCCATGGCAGCCGTCCTCTCCGGGCTGGTGCTGGCACATGGCACACGGCCCTCTGTAAGTCTGGCTTGAACTGTGTCCTCTTGAGTCAGTAGGTCACAGGGGATTAGCACAAGGTCTTGGGTCTAGACTGAGGTTGCCCAGGTCGACCTGGCCTGTGAGTGACTTGTTCGTGCCACTCCCTGAGGCCTTCAGAGCGAGTAGGCATCAGCCTGGATTGGATCATCTTCCTGTAATGGGCTGGTGTTTGATTCCTAACCCTTTGTGAGGTTTCCAACTTTATGGCCAAGTGGATCAGATAACACCCAGTTGGTGAACTGCAAGTGTCCAGTGTCTTGGGTCTCCGGGGCCTGTCGCCTGTTGCCATGGCCAGTTCCCCTCCCGAGGTCCAGTGCAAACCAGGAGCTGTGCCCTCCAAAGAAGAGCTAATGTCAGAGACCCAGCTTGACTTCCAGTGGTGGTCGCCACCAGCTCCCACCAGCCTCGGAGGTTCCCCAGTACTTTGCGCACCAGGGGTTCCTGCACCTTGGGTTCCCATATGAACTCCCTGCGGCACCCCTTGATCTGCACACGACCTTGGCTTGCCCGGGGGTCTCTGGAGGCAGCAGCCCTTCCTGTCCCCAGAAATGATTACCTCTAATTTTTTCCATGCTCCTTTTCACCAGTAATCAAAGTTAAGGTTGAGCATTATTTCCTGATTTCCCCCAATATGCAGCAAGGAGCTTACCCAAGGTCTATTCCTGTGACCTCGTCCTCCCAGACTTTGTGAAAAAACCGGGTTGGTGTTTCTTATATTGTTTTCTGTTATGTATCTTCTCTAATTGGGAGGAATCTAAATTTCATTTGCCTTTACTTATCTACAGTGAGTTTTTGAGGTTTAATAGTGTCAGTTGGTTTTAATGACAAGCGGTCACTTCTTTCATTCAACAACTCACTGATGTTAGAACTGAATTATAAATATCTTTGCCTATTGCAATGCAGCTCTCGATAGACTTTTAAGATGAGCATAGAGATGATTTATTTTCTGAGTCTTTTAACGTACTAAGTAGTTTTTCTGATGCCATCACAAAAGGAAGAAAATAAGTTCTCGATGGGGCATCTTACCCCGAACTTCTATAATTATTGTCTCATTTCTTCTGGTACAATACATAATATAATAATGAAAAACAATCAGCTGACCAGTCTAGTTTGATTTTTGTTCTCTTTTATAACTAAATATGCTTAGAATTATTTTGTTGTATGTTGGGTGATTCTTACAAATATTTTTGATTTTTTAATATTTCAACTAAAAAAATTACAAAAGTAAGATTAGTAAAATGAATCTGTCCTTTGTTAAAACATCTACTTCTACTTTATTTTATTTTTAAAAAATTTTTTTTAAGATTTATTTATGTATGCACACAAGAGCTGGTGTACAGGCCAGAGTCCAGGGCAGTGAGAGGATTCACCAGAGACAGAGTGGGGAGCAGAACAGGCAGACTGACCGAAACACACTGCAGAGGGCAGCAGCAGGTGAGGCAGGAGAGGTCTGCTACGCCATGTGGGTCTCCTCCCTGGCCAGCGGCAGGGATCAAACTCGTGCTGCAGTGGCTGCGGTTTGCTTCATAGTGCATTGCTTAACCCGCTGCGCCACCAGAGAGGCCCCCTACTTCTACTTTATAGACACAATGTAATTCTTTAATTTTTGGAGAATGCCAGTTTGTGTTTATTCAGTTCACTCCTATTTTCCACATTACTCTTTCTTCCTGGAATCATGGTTTTTACTGTTTATCAGAAACTCTTAATATTTTTTATTGATTCCAGGTAGTTGTTCATATTTCAAAGTTTGGTTCTAAAGTGCCTTGGAAGTTCTGTACATTTGGGTTTAATTTTAGAAGACTCGGGGAAGAGGGCGTGGTTGGAAACCCACCAAAGGCGTCAGGTGGAGGTCTTCGGAGGGAAGACGGTGGTTTAATTTTTCAATAAAGAAACCTCTGATTCATCAGCTTTGCAAAGTAGAAGCATTCCATGTAATCAATTAACATCAAGAGCCTAATTTATTTTTTAAAATTTATTTATTTATGCACACAAGAACTGGGGTACAGGCCAGAGGTGTGGGGGTGGTGAGAGGACTCCCCAGAGACAGAGCGGGGAGCAGAACAGGCAGATGGACTGAAACACACTGCTGGGGGGAGCAGCAGGTGAGACAGGAGAGGTCTGCTGCGCCATGTGGGTCCCCTCCCTGGCCAGGGATCGAACTCACGCTGCTGTACTGAGGATGCTTCACAGTGAGGTTCTCAACCTGCTGCACCACTAGGAAGGGCCAGGAGCCGAATTTACCCTCTTTTTAAAAAATCCATTCTGTTTCAGCCTCAAGTTTCACTTCTGCGTTTATCAGTAGGAAGTGTCCCGTTCCTTCACCTATCAGAGCTCTGCCGGCACCCCCGCTGCCTTAGAACCTCATTTCCTTGGCCACCCCGTGTGCCTGTCAGGATTCTGCTGAAATCACTCCCCTGCAGATAGCCTCTGCTTAGCTTCTTTGACATTGCAAGTTAATAACGAACTTGACTTTTCTTTTAATCATCCTTGATTATAGTAGCACCTCAGGACGAAATGTCTAATTTTTTTTTTTTTGCTGTAGATCTAACTCTCCATTTTTCTTAGCTGCAAAAATGATCGTTGCTGAAGTCACTTCTTTTAAAATCCTATTATAAATCACCCCTCTACTTATGAGTTGACCCTCTATCCCAAATGCCTGGGTTTCACCAATTTTCAGCAAGTCCTGTCAGACTTAATGTTGAGTGAATCATTCAACTTTTTTCCTAAAAGCACTGATTTATGTCTACCTGCTACGTGATCTCTCTGGAGTCGCCCAGGAGAAGCAGCCCCCGCCGTCAAACACCGCCTTTCCCCCGGGGTCTGCCCACACGGAGTCGCATGCGTGGAGTGGCGGGAAGCCGCTCACTGCCTGCAGTTCCGAGCGTTCACCCCTGCGGCTTGCAGTGTGGGGCTTGTTTCAAAAGTGTCTGAGTTTCTTCATCATGGCATCCTAATATGTGTAGCGCGTCCCTCTCAATTTTCAAACCTATGAATCTTTTGCTCGGGTTGTGTTCCTGCCGTTCTAGGCAAAGGCTGCCTGTTATTTTGAAATTTCCTTTGGCACTTTCCCAGAATGACTTTTTTTTATAAAAGATTTATTTATTTATGCATACAAGCACTGGGGTACAGGCCAGAGGTATGGGGGGGGTGAGAGGATTCACCAGAGACAGAGCGGGGAGCAGAACAGGCAGATCAACTGAAACACACCGCTGAGGGGAGTAGTGGGCGAGGCAGGAGAGGTCTGCTGCGCCCTGTGGGTCCCCTCCCTGTCCGGGGATTGAACTCGTGCTGCGATGGCTGCGGTTTGCTTCATAGTGTGTTGCTTAACCCACTGCACCACCAGGAAGGCCCCCAGAATGACTTTTGATCCCGCCAGTGAATGTAGAGTTAATTTGGCTCACTGAACTCCTGTCTAGATGGTTTGCGTGAGGCCGGTAGGTATTTCTGTTTTGTTTTATTTTGTTTTGTTATGTTTTAAAGTCCAGGGAGAATACTCAAAGGCTGTGTAATGTGAACAAACTTCATCCTGATGCGTGATGGACAAGAAACATAACCGAGCGTAGGCGCTCTTACTGGGAGAGCTTCCTAGGGAATTAATATTAATTCATTTGTGTTCATTAATTTTATCACACAGTCACGTGAAGATCGTGGACTGTCACGTTTGCATGGCACAGATGAGGAAAGTGAAGACAGCCACACACCCAGGAGGCGTGACTCTGGATGGGTGTTTTTTGGCCAGAGTTTTATTTTTACATCATCCAAAAAACACCTGGCTGTTGAAAAAAAAAAAATGGATCCCAGGGTTATTTAGGTAGACAAATAGGAAGGAAGTGAGAAAGTGATTGGTTATCTCAGAAACCGGAAGATGATAGTGTAGTTTGTTGGGATTTGTAAACATCCTAGGAAGAAACAGGTGGAGGAAGCCCCAGAGTAGACCAAGTTCTAAGACTCAGCCGCAGACACGCAGCCCTCTTCACTGTAGGAAAAGACCCTCCCACAAATGCTTTAAAGTTCTTTCATGCACTAATGAGGAGCTAAATGGGGTACTAAATGGGGTATCAGGTGCTTTCTGATATCCAAAACGTGAAAAGAATTTCTGCTTTTATTCACTCATCTGCTTCTCCATCCAGCAGATGCTGACTGACTGAGTGCTGTGCTGTCTTTAGTCTGGGCAGGAGTTACCTTCTCGAACAAAAGGCAGAGCCACCTCGAGCAGGGAGTGGGGAGGTGGAGTTGCACTAGCAATAAACTTGGGAAATGGACAGCGTGCTAGAAGGTGGAAGTCGAAGGAAGAGCTGCCCAGGGTGAGGGCGGGGAGAGATGGGGGGCTGGGGCATTGGGGACAGGCTACCATGGCAACATGGCGGTCAGGGTCAGCCTGCGGAACGAGGTTAGATTTGAGCTAAGATTTGAAGGACGTCAGGGTATTGCCCTGGCTCTGTGGAGGGAAGGTGCTTCTCATCAGAAGGAGTGGTCAAGGCAGGCACACTGGACGTGCTGGCAAAGCCAGGAGGTCTTTATGGCTGGCAAGGGAGAGAGCGGCCCTAGAGCAGGAAGCCAGGGGTGTCCTGGGCCCCACAGGGCTGTCTGGGGTGTCGGCTCCGAGGTTGAGTAAAATGGAGAAGCGCCGCACTGTTGAACCCGGCCTGACTTATTGGCAAGGACACAGACTCGGGGCCATGTTGAGAATCAGCATTGGGGGGACGAGATGAGAGCAGAGAGACTCAGAGGACACCCCGGCAGTGACAGGGCAGGATGGCCAGTGCCCTGCACCCCCCGGGGGAGGTGTCAAGGAGTGCTCAGACACCAGTGCACGTTGAAGTGGGACTTCCTTACACGTAAGATTTGGGCTCAGAGAAAACTCCAGGTCTAGCATCGAGCTCTGTGGGTTTTGAGCTGAGCAGCAGGTAGGGCCAACAGTGGAGCTGCAGGTGGGGCAGGCAGGTTGGGGGGCTCCTGCCTGTTGGGTGGAGACATCACTTCAACATGGCGTCACTTCAACATGGCGGGTCAAACAGACAGCAAGTTTACACGGGGGAGAGGTGCAGGCTAGAAATAAAAATCGTTTCTGCAAAACCTTGACTGGAATAATTGGTCTAATGTTTAATTAGGTATGATTTTTAAATGATCTTTGGGAATATCCAGGAATTCTTATAAGGCAAGAAGAGTCTTTGACCTGCAAGTATTTCAAATGAATAAAATATCTGTGGATTCTAGACATAACACGCATGGTGACATATTATGTGTGGTGCCAGAAAGGCACAGGGCAGGTTCTCGATGATCCCGAGCAGATGGGTAAAGGAAGGAGTCCTGGAGCCTTCGGTGGCTTTTTATGCTTTTATTATCAGAGGCGACCAGGTGCATGGCAGATGGGGGCTGCGGGGCCAGGAGGCGGGCAGGCCCCGGCCCGCTGCGCATCTTCTCTCTCTGGCCTCTCCTCTCTGCTTCTTCTCTTCTGCTGCTTCTGCTTCTTCTCTCCTCTCTTCTGCTGCTGGCGTCCTCATGACGCCGCCCTTATACGCCCGCATCTCAGTCCAGGTGCACCCCCTCGCGTGTGCCCACTCAGGCTGCGTGGAGGACCGCAGGTGTCCATCATCACACCGATGGTGAGGGCAGAAAAACCTGAGACTTTTCCATTTACCCTACACTATGTTTTATAAATACTATGGGGTGAGTTTTGTCTCCTCAAAGTTCATACGCTGGAGTCGTAACCGTCAGTGTCTCACATGTGGCTGCAGAGATGGGCCCTTCAGAGGGGTCATTAAGGTAAAATGAGGTCAGGTGGGTGGGCCTCACTGCAGGGAAACTCACATCGCAGGGAAAGCCCCGGAAGACCGCGGGGAGACACCGCCCCACGGAGGAGAGAGGTCAGAGGCCCCAGCCTGCGGACGCCCCGTCTCGGACCTGCAGCCTCCAGAACTGTGAGAAACACTTTCTGTGTTTATGCTCCCGCATCTGTGGCACCTGTTAGGTATTAGCAAAACTATACAATAGGAATAGAGTGGGTCTGGATTAATTTTGGCTGTGCAGTTTGATTTTGTGTTTGTAGGGCCGTGGTTTTTCCTCGACTTTCTCGGAGTTTAGTGAGAGAGGGTGTGCGTGGCCGGGGCATCCTGCCTGAGGTGACGCGGCACTGGTGAGCTGGAAACGGGCAGAAGCAGCGGGAGCCCCGGAAGTCCAGGCTGTCCCCCCCGTGGGGGCGGGGTGTCCTGCTTTTGATGTGTAGCTGCAGTGATGAAACCTGTGTGTTTTCTTGACTTTCAAGTCCTGCTTTTATCCTCACTTCCTTCCTGGGTGTTGCCTTGCAGAGAGAGGACACTGGGAAACAATTACTTTTCAGCTCCTGCCTTTCAGAATCGAGCTTGGCGAGGGTGTAGCTTACCAGAGGCCAGGAAAGTCGCTGTCATTTAAGACGCTGCATTCCCCAGGTCTGTGTGTGCTGTGTCGTTTTCAATCTGTTAGTGGCAAGAGGTGGTTAACACAGTTGTTAGATTTAACTTCCTGCACCTAACAACTCGGCGGCTGGGGTGTGGCAAGTTTCTGCCTGTTAAGCACACACAGGTAAACAGGTCGAGGCACCGTCAGGTGCTCCGTGCCGCCGTTGGATCAGTGCTGGGGCGCAACGAAAGGGGACGTGGTCAGCTGGGGCCCGTGCCCACTGGCCTGGCAGAGACTTGAGGGTCCAGAACACTGCCCCCGGCTATTGGCGATATGCCAATACACCAGATATGCTTTTAAAGGGGAACAAAGTGCTTTTATTCACAAGTGAGGAAAGGCTTAGACAGGAACTAAAAGGAGTTTGGGGAGGTAGCACCCCCCATTGGGAGTCTCCTGCCTCTCTGCAAGAATGAATGTTATTTTTTAAAAAGATTTATTTATCACCTAAGAGCTGGGGTACAAGCCAGAATCGTGGGAGGTGAGAGGATTCACCAGAGACAGAGAGGGGAGCAGGACAGGAGGACCCACTGAGACACACTGCTGAGGGGAGCAGCGGGAAGGCAGGAGAGGTCTGTTGTGCCATGTGGGTCCCCTCCCTGGCCGGGGATCGAACTCGTGCTGCTGAGCCGCGGATGCTTCATAGTGCAGTGCTCAACCCGCTGCGCCACCAAGGAGGCCCAAGGGTGAACATTATCATAGACTCGAGAACATTCCCTGAACCTGGTACGGTGAACTTTGACCACAACTTGTTTGCTGACTAGACGGGTCTAATATTTCCCCCTTAGCTATGAATTTTGTTAGGAAGTGGGGAAAGAGTCTGGAATAGCAGGAGGTGGGGGGAGACGCTTCGAAGAAAGCATAATACAGAACTGAGAATCTGAATCTGAAGCTCAGGATCCAGGTTTTGACCCCGAGGGGATGCTATGCAGGTTCAGCTTCGACGGGGGTCTCGTTCCCTGAGCTCCCAGCTGGCCCTGGGGACACGGTGGCTGGCATGTGCTGGAAGGCGCTGCCTAGGCCTGGCTTACCGTCTTCACTGTGGTGCTCTGGATGCAATCACGCGGCGGGGCCTTCACGCCGGTGAGGCGAGTGGAGGGCCGTCTCTGGAAGGCTGAGCTGGTCACTCTCCAGCTCGAACACCGCTTACGAGCGACGCCTCCTATCTGGGTTCCTGAGTCCCAGCGCCGGGCTTGTCTTCAGAGAGCACACTCACCCACGAGACACACTCACCCGTCGAGAGTGTGCCCAGAGGACCTGAGGCCCTTCTCTGTCCTGTGTGAGGCTCTCCCTCCACACTCCACATTCGAATTCGGGAGCTGGCTCTCTGCCCCCTGACTGACGCCCTGGAGACTCTTCCCCCAGTCACCCTCGCCGCAGAGAGGGCCCAGGCAGCACACGTGGGTGCAAGATGGCAAACCACAGCACTTGAGCGGAGGGGCGGCAGGGAGCCAGCACCCCACTCAGCCTTGGGGTCCTCCACGCCACTTCCGGTGCTGCAGGCTGACCCAACACATCTGAAGGTCAAGAGGCATCGTGGAAACAGCTCAGAGGCAGACAGCGGGGCCACCCAAGAAACTCACCGGCCCCCGTGCGCTCCGCGGTTTGATATTTGAGCTGGTAATCTGAGGACTGCAACCCAGACGCTGTGGCTTTCAAGTGGTCACAGGAATGTTGAAAACAAGTAGCAAATCCGTTTTAATGGTTTTCCGTGGGGAAACAGGCAGCCCAGCTGCCAGCACCCCGACCTCCGTGTGCCCTGTGTCCCAGGTCAGGGCGCCCCTCCTGGGAAGGGAGCCCCTTCTGGAGAGCCGGGGGTCTGGGTCTTTTCCCCTGGTTGGGATTTTGTGGTAATCTTGGAGGTAAGAAAGCCGGCTGCCCTGGCACACCTGTCCCACCTCCCTCTCCCTCAGCGGCGTGAGGGCCTCCTTCCCCTTTGGGGAGCTGGCTGAACACATGCCAAGAGGTTTCACCTTCTCCTCCCCCTCCACAGCTTCTCCTCTGCACCCCACCCGCCTTCCTCATGGGCCTGAACTTGCTATTGTCCAAACTTGAGCTCCTGAGCTGAAAGCCTGACTTCTGTGTTTAACACCCGTGCTCTGCTCCTCCACCCCAGGGCCGTTTATCTGGTCCCACCAGGTTCAGTCTGCCGTTGCGTGGCGCGCCACGTTCTGTCATTAATCTTCCTTCTATAGACGCTTGGTCCTATCAGCTCGGGCCCTATTCGCATTCAGAAATACAGTTCATACTCCGAATGCGAATAATTCCCAGAGACACAGACAGTCTCCCTGAAGTGAGTCTGGCCTTTCCCGCACTCAGGTCAGAGGCTGCAGAGAGACAGGTGTCCTTCCTCTGGAAGGTCTGGGATTCTGCCCCGGGGTTGGTTCTCTTCTCTGCTTTTTGCAGGACAAGCTGGGATGTGCTAGGGGTTCTGGAGGCTGAGAATGTCATAGCCTACATCTCGGTTTCCCTGCTGTCTGGCACTTCTGTTTTTTACTACTTCCGTCTCAAATTTTATTCTGTGACGGCAACAAAAACTGTCGACGTGGGTGTTAAGCAAAAAGTCGACTTTAACACCAAACATTAGTCAGAGGTGAATTCTTTGTTCTTTATCAAAACAGAGTATTTAGTATTTAGAGTTCTCTCCTTTTCCTTCTTGGACATGGCAGTTCTCTGGAAACGCACCTGTTCTTTAGATTCTTCTTAAGCACACACATCCTTCAATTTTGTGACTTACCAGTCTAAATAAGGTGAATGTCTTTGACTTTTCATCCTCTAAATGGGCACATCACGTCCTTGGTCCTTCCGTGGCACGTTTTGCTGTTTTAAACTTCTTTCTTCTCCCAGATGATGATGGTCCCTCCGAGAGTCTCGACAATAATTTCTGAATCAGCCCTGTCTGGGCTTGTGTTGGTATCTTAGGTATTTAATTGTGGCTGTCACACATTCCCAGCATTTCCAGGACCGGTGTCAGATTGAAAAAGACAGTTTGACGTCCTCATTGTGCGGGTCATTTTAGTCATTTTCCAGGTTATGAGCAAGGCAATTAATGTTCCTTTTTCACTGCGGGGCCAGGGCAGCGATGCTCTAGATCCGTGGGGACAGACTCGCTCGTCCGATGTGGCAGCACAGAGGAGACTGGTCTTGCAGCTGTGCCGTGGGAGGCGGTGAGCAAGTCTACCCCGCAGCAGCTGGCCAGAGCTTGCGGGCAGCCATGTCTGCTCAAGGGTTTGTTTGTTTGTTTTTTTAAAGATTTATTTATTTATGCATACAAGCACAGGGTACAGGCCAGAGGTGTGGGGTGGTGAGAGAATCCACCAGACAGAGCAGGATGCAGAACAGGCAGATCGACAGAAACACACTGCTGAGGGCAGCAGCGGGCGAGGCAGGAGAGGTCTGCTGCGCCATGTGGGTCCCCTCTCTGGCCGGTGGCAGGGATCGAACCTGTGCTGCAGTGGCTGCGGTTTTGCTTCACAGTGCGTTGCTCAACCCACTGTGCCACCAGGGCGGGCCCCTGCTCAAGGGTTTGTTCTGGGCCGTTCTTGAAAAGGAACAGAAACTATGACCCTCAGTTGGATTAAGAGAGATCACCGATGCGGGAGGCCAGGTGCAAAAGAGGGTGAGTCAGATTTGTTGTCCATCTTCTGCAAACGACATTCATAGCTGGTTTGGGGATCAACACTTGCCTGCAGGGAGTATGAAAACAAACGCGCACCAACATGCCCTCAAAACTGCAAAGAATGACACGGGAGACGGACGTCTGCATCACGATGCTGAAGCTGTTTCACGGGTACATTTTTTGGTGCTTTCCCAGTTTTCTTCCCTTTCCTGGAGTCAGAGTGCTTATGCCCCTGTCTCGTTCCACTTGGGATTTCAACTGAGAGTTAAAGTGATAGATCCACAGAGTGATGAGTGAGAATTCCGAGTCACCATCTGAATTGTTTGGGGAGAAGCTGCACCCCAACCCGAGGGGACTGTCACTCGTCTGCAGACCACACCTCATGGCTCTTCTGTCTACATCTGTCGATGGCACCCGCTTCTCTGCGTGCATCTGTTCTGGCGACACCTGCTTACTTGGCCTCTCCTCTCTTTCTGGACCCCTGGACGTGAAAATATTTATTTAGCACCTGCCTGTCCAGCTCTGTTTCAAGGGCTTTTTCTAATTAAGGCACCTTACACTTGACTACATGTGCCCTTATTAAATCACACCCTAGTCTCTGCCTTTTGAGATGGCCCATGTTGATTTTAATTGGATTAGAGATATTCCTAAACTTGTTTTAGTGTATTAAATAAAAGTTTTCTTGGCATCTACATACTCTTAAGATGGAAAGAAGTCAGGTGTTTCTTGGAGAGAGCCAGAGGGCAGTGAAGTTGGGGAGAATGGAAAATTGCTTCGGAATCACTAAGTGGCGTGGCTCATTTCGTGGAAACATCATTACTATTTTAGATTACAGAAAAATTAGCAGTCCATCATATTTCCTACTGTAAAAAAATCAGAGGATGTTGTGTTTTGGGCAGGTTTTTAAATAAATTAATTATTCTTTTTTTTTTATCATTTGGAGTTGTAACTCAGATAAGGAGTGTACGTTAAACACACATAAGGTGCTTTTAGGGCCTGCAACCCCTTCTGGGCGAGTGCAGAGCAACAGAATAAGGGCAATGAGCAGGGCTTCTGGGCAGAAGCAGCCTTGGCAGGGGACGAGTCGGTCATTCAGCCGGGGCTTGGGATGGCTCCATCTGCTGAGACCTCGCGAAGGGCGCAATGGACAACCCCACCGAGAGGACCAAAGATGGCGCTTCTACAAGTGTGGTGCCCTCTGACCGTGCCCTCAGGGTTGGATGAGGTCTGGCTGTGCTTGTCTTGAGGGAGTCTTTGGGCACCCCCCACCCTGGTGTCTGAGGCTGAGATTACCTGTGTTCTGCTCCGTGAAAGAGCTCACAGGCCAGCAGGTGTCAGGAGCTGCAGTGGACTAGGGTCCTGTGAGGCTCAGCTTTTCTTGTGCTGAGGCCTTTGCCCGTCTCTGACACTTTGTAGTCTCTAAGGCAGCCTTGTAATGGTTCCCACATATCGCGGGCTCGCGTGTGAGGTGCAGGGCTAAGCACTTTACAAGCGTCTCTCTTTCATTGTTGGCATGTCACGGGGGAGGGCACTGGCACAAACCTCACTTAGTGACTCGCCAGTCACTGCTGAGCAAGTGGCAGAACCAGGACCTGTATCACAATCCGATTAAGTCCTAAGCTGGTATTTCTAGTCACTACGATGAGCTACTCTGTGATCTTTTTTTTTTTTTCCAATCATTGTGCTTATCATGGGTGTTGCTATAGGAGACTAATCAAGAGCTCCATGGATCGAAAATGCCAAACACAAAGGCAGAACACTTGTGTCATATTATGTCATCTGTCACATTTGAGGAAAGGTTCCTAACTCCATCAGCACTGAACACACTTCAAACTTTTTTTTAGCAGTAGGATTTTGCACATTTCTCTCTATTCTGAATGGGTTCCCCTTGCCTTGTGTCCAGGGGTCCCCACTTTGCAGCACATGGCATTCGAAGACTAACTCCACAAAATAAAAACTGAGCGTGGGGAGTCTGTGGGAGACTTTGGAAAGACCAGAAAAGGAACATTTCTTGTCTCATGACGTGACTGTCACATTCTATTCCAAGCAGTAAGTCTAAGTCTCGTCACCAGCATCTGGGTCAGAGGGTGATTCCGTGGCTGAAAGAGACTCCTGGAGCTGTCCGTGGCTGTGTGCTCCAGGCTGTCCTTGGTCCATGACACAGTCACCCATGGAGACCCACATCGCCAGTTCCCATGGGGGCCGGGTTCTCAGGAAATAGTGTCCCGTGGGAGTCGTGGGCCGAAAGGCTCAGGGTTTCCAGGGAAACATTATCGGTCTTACAGTTGATGAAGAGGGAAACTTGCTTTTCAGTTGACATTTTTCTTTTCTAATTTTTTTATTTTTAGAATATTGTCTTACTATCAAAGTGGTATATTTTCAGTTTAGATAAACTGGAAAAATCAGACAGTCCCAAACTTAGACAAAAGTGAAAGTCTTTTCACTTTTCATTCTCAGTCCCCTTGTTTATCATTCTAACGTCACATAAGAAATTTCCAAATAGAACGCCCCAGGATATGTCTGGCCTTCCCAGCACTTGCCTCCCTGAGGGGCTAACTTCTCCCTCCACCAGCCTCTGCTCACCACAGAGTGGGACGTGTGGGTACTGCCCCCTTCCCTCCCTTGACTAGCCTTCGTGGTTTCAGCTCTCACCACTGGACTTCCAAGTCTGGGTTTCCAGTCCTGACATTCTATGTGTCTAATCCACAGGAAAATTAATCTCCACTTCTACTTTTCACTCTCCTTCTGTTGCACGAATTCAGTTCCTGTTACCAAATGCCACACCCTTGCAGCATCCTCTTGACTAGTGACCTTGCTTCTAGTGCCTTCTTCAAATCCGTCCTTTATTCTGGGATTTGTTCATATTTTCTAAAGAGCACAATTAACCTTTCCCCTTCCCAATGTAAGTCTCTGATGCCTCTTGGGTAATGTACTAGTATTTTAACCTAGAAATCAAAATACTTGCACTCTTGCCTTTATTTACCTGATCAACTTGACATTCCCATGACAATGTTAACTGGAAATCCGTGCACTTTCCCTTACTGTCAGATCGACTGAGTTCTGACTAAAAGGAGGTAGACAGAAATAAGCTTTGTCACTTCTAGGCCTGAGGCTCTTGGTGCTTTCTTCACACTTCATGGTGTCTTCAGAGGTCACATGTTTCAGAAAGTGCTTTTGCAAAATGGTGTACCTCGCCAACCTGGGTCCCTGAGTGACTCTGTGGAGTCGAACCCTCTGTTGGCCCATGTTGGATGCATAATGTCAGTAAGAAATAAGTTTAGTGTTAAGTATTTGAGAGTTTAGACTAACTTGTTACTGTAGCATAACCTCTGCCACTTTGGCAACTACCCATGGGGATGTATCTCAAATTCCTCAGGATTTGGTCAAAAGTCTTATCTGCTTCTGACCAAGAAGAGAGAGAAAGTTGAGAAATAGCTCACATCTTTTTTCCAGATGACCTATGCAAGAGCCCAAGACTTTGAGATTTCAACAACTAATAGCAGTTCAAAATAAAAACTGAAAGCTTGATAGAAGTGACCAAATTATAATTTGGCCAAGAAAAGGCGTTTGAGAAATTCCTGTCTTCTGCTATTACTATCATTTCACGAAGAAAGGACATGCGGCTCTGCAGACCTCCTCTCCAGGGGTGACCCAACACGGTCAGGATTTCAGCAGCTTTATAAATGGAATATACTTATTTTCATGAAAAATACAACTCTAGACATCACCGCCCCCCCCCTCCCCCCAGCATTCCCTCGTAAGTTCCTTGTCATGGAAGTGAAATTACCCAAAGAACAGCATTTGAAAAGACTCAGTTCCCTTGGTGAAACTTGAAGACCTAGAAGGAGGTGGGTCAGGGTTTCCTCTGGGATGATAACCAGCCTCCCGGAAGCTGCCTGGGTCCTTTGGGTGCTGTTGACTTCTTCATTCTAAGTGAAGAAGGAAGACTTGACTTGCATGTTACCATAATCCGTGTCTGGGGGTGAGGGCGTGTGGGAAGGCTTCTCACATAGTTGACAAGTGGCTGTGATGGGCTTGAGTTTAGGTTTAGCGTCAGCATCTTCACAGCTCTGGAAAGATCCCTGGCCCAGATCTGCTGCCCAACCAGCCATAACTCCCTGAGAATCCTGGTCCTGTACTGCTGGGTCCTCATTTGGTGCCAGCGTTGTCTCTCCCAAGGGCCTAGGCCCTGCCACAACCTCCCCACTTGTGCCTGGCTATGTCCTTCAGCAGTGGGGTCCTTTTGACTGGGAACAGGAATGTCCCCCAGTGAGGGTTTCCTCCTTCTCCCCCATGCTCTCACTGCGGCCTGCATCCGCGTCCTCGCTGCATGCTCCAGTCTGCTGGGGTCAGCCACTCACGTGTCCCCAGCGGAGCCACTCCTTCTTGTCTACCCTTCAGACTGGGGCTTGGTCACCCTCATCTCCCTGCCCCCACACCCCCATCAATCTGCCTCCCAAACCTTTGACACACACATGCTGGAAATGAAAGAATAAATCTGGCCACGTCTTAAAAGTGCGGCCCCGTTATCAGGTCATCAGGCCTGAGAAGAAAGGTTCAGCGTTCGAGATTTTCTGGGTGGTGGGCGGCTTGTCCCCATTACAGCTGACCCTACCTGTGGTCAGCTGAAGTCTAAACAGAAGCTGGCAGCATAGCGTGCGTCTGTTCCCCAGCCTCCTGGCATGTGTCAGCAGGTGAATTGTGACGGCTTCTAGCGGGTGCACAGGGGCCAGCCCCGTTTCTGCTGTGGTGCTGTTGTCTGCATGCTTGCTGGCAGCACAGAGGGCGTCACGTCCAGCTCCTTAACCTGCCATGATGGTTTTCTCGTCCTGACCCCAGTTCAGTGTTTCGAAGGCGCAACAGAAGAGGGGGCTCGGTGTGGGCAGTGGTGGGCTCTGTGGGCAGCGTGGCCTGGCTGCAAGCCGCTAGCCTGGAGGTCTTCACCACACTGCGATGGAAGCGCACGCGGGAGGGAGCAGGGTCCCGAGCACCCTGCCTTGTGTGTGGAGGAGGCAACGCCCGGAGATATGACACCCCCATACCCGCGGGTCGAGCTCTCCAAGCTCCACCTGTGGGGGCTCCCCTGAGCCCTCCGCTCACTTCCTGAAGGTGGTCAGGCATGGCCCTTCTGCATCGCCCACCAGACAGGGGCTCTCGGGGACACTGAGCAGAGGGGGTGACGCAGGGGTCCCCGAGGGCCTGTCGCCCGCACACCAGACTTTTACACACTGTACAGGGGGCACAAGAGCGGCTGTGCCGGCCAGGCCCAGCGTGGCACCTGCCTAACCATCCACCCACCTGGCAGAAGCTGCGAAGAAAGGGGGGCGACTGGGAAAGCAGGCCCAGTAACACATTTGCTCCCCACTTGCTCTTCTGAAAACTGCCACATGCCAGTGCCTGGTCGTCCTGGCCATGGTGTCTCTAGAGACCCTTGAAGCAGAGCTGGGCACCCGAGCACCCCACACTGCCCAGGTAGGGCTCCCCACTGGGTCTTCTTGAGGCTGAGACAACTGTCAGGCAGAGCCAGAGCTTCAGCACAGCCCTGGCTGCCAGGCTGCCAGCCTGGCCCGTGTGCACCCGTACCCCGAGCCCCCACACGCCAAGGGACTGAGCTCTTGCCTGAGGCCCTTGGAATTCTCGCTGGATGTCCTGCCATGTCCAGCCCCACCCCGGGCCCTCAATTTCCAGACGGAGACGGCGAGAACCGCGAGGCTGAATGGATGGCGCTGGGGTAAGGGCGCACCCACTTTTCCTGCCACGAGGCTGACACGTCCTTGTCATGAACGTCCCGGACTCAGACCCCCTCTGAACTTAGAACTGTGCCCTGACTTTTTTTTATACCAAACGACGACTTTGGTCATTCACGGTTTCACCATGACGCTAAATCAACATTCGGCCTCTGACAAAGGAAAAATAGCAGCTAGACGAGAAGCATTACCTTTATATTATTTTTATTGTCATCTGTGTCGTCATTCACTTCTTTTAAAGTGTTTTTAAATGTCATTAATGATCTCAGAGGCGGTGAGATTTGCTTCCCATATGCTGAGCTGTTTTGAAGTGTGCAGTCACTGGCCTTCAGTGCATTCCTGAGGCGCTGTGGTCATCACCTCTGGCGCTTCCAAACATTCCCCAGAGGAAACCCCGCACCCACCAGCAGTCCCTCACCCCCCTTCTCCTCTCCTTGGCTCCTGGCAGCTGCTCATCCGTGGTCTGTCTCTTCCAGCTGACCTCTGTGAACAGTTCATGTGAATGGACTCATCCAGCCTTGACTTTGGGCTGAATTCTTGGTTAATTCTCTTACAGCACTGCCTTGCACGTTAAGAAGTTGACAAAGTGAGAACACTGAACTTAATACAATAATTTGAAGTGTTCACGCCTTAGCCAGCTTCCTTGCGCAGGAATTAGGTATTTTATTTACTTCTCTGCCCTCCCTCTGCTTGGCAAACTAATACTATTGCCCGACATGTGACCATGACTGACACTAGAGTTTATTTTAGAACAGCAGGTAATGCACAGAGTTCCTCTATCCACCTCCAGGGCCGCCCCACAACTTCCCTTCTTAGCATCTTGTGTAGTGTGCTGTGTTTGTCGCAAACAGCGAGCCGTGTTGGACGTTACTATTAAGTAAAGTGCCCTGTTTGTTCACACTTCCTCCGTTTTGTCCAAAGTTCTTCTTCTGTCCCAGGGTCGCAGCCAGGATGCCACATTCACTTGAGTCCCTCAAGTTGCTCTTGGCTGGGACAGTTTCTCAGATGGTCCCGGTTTGGGATGAGCTTGACTATTCTGAGGAATCCTGGTCAGATCCTTCTAGATGCCCCATTATTAGAGTCTGTCTGATGTTCTTCCTCATGATTAGACTGGGGTCATGAGTTTCTGAAAGGGAGGTCAGAGCTGTAAAGACCATTTTCATCACATCATATTCAGGTTACAAATCAAGATAATTTATGACAGTCGATCTTGACCTTGGCCTCCCGCCCGAAGCTGTGTTTGTCAGCTTCTCTGTTCTAAAGTTACTCTTTTGTCCCCCTTTTGACTTTTTAAAATTGCCAAACTCTTTCCCAGGCCTGTATTGTGCCGCTTATGTAACTAAGTGGGTGTTTTGTGTGGTCTCAGCTTGAAGGCTTGAATGGCCTTCTTGTCTATTCAGCGGTGCAGCCATTCAAACCCAGGCAAATAGGCACAGGGGCTGTGTGTACCCCAAACCTGAAGCTGCAGGGATGCAAGTGCCAGCAGGTGCAGAGGTCATGAACTGACAGGAGAGCCAAAGTCGCGCCAGGGATACCAAGACCCTCTCAGGAATAACCAGCCACTCTTCTCTGCTTGCCTTCTTATTTCAAACCCTTCCCAGCTGCATCAGTCATGACATCACAGCCAGTAAGAAGAGCTGCATGCAGGAGCAGGTAGCAAGGGCAAATCTTCATATAGTCATTCAACAAACATTCCTGGCAATGGGCCTTCTGCGAGGGCCCTTCATCTGGATTAGTATGCTCCCTATGAAGAACAGGACTTGTTCCTCTGCAGTGTCACGCCCAACCCTTAATAAACAGAGGGGTTTGTCTAATACAGAGCAGGGACTGCAAGCCCTGGAGGTCTGGCTGCGAAAACCAAGAACAGCCTTGCTGTAGCTTTCATGAAAGTTGAGCTTAGTGTAATGCTGGGTCTTGACACTTTGATCGAGGGATACGTTTTTCCTGGATGTTTTCAGTTAGAGATAAAGGGTTGCAAGTGAGATTCTGATGATGGACAGGTGCTATCTAGACCCCTGTTCACTACCGTTTGTGTATGTACTGCTGAGTTCTTCAGTGAGAAACTCTTTGAGCATTGTACTGTGTCATCATAAAGCCTCTGAAGAGAAGAAAATAGACACATCCCCTTATCAAATAAGACTGAGAGGGAATTGGATAAAGTGATCTGGGCAGGAGGCTTTACTCAATTATATGGACAATAACTCTCTAGGTTGGGAGCTTCGGACTCTATGACAGCACATCTGGATATGTTGTCAGGTAGAGAAAGGAAAGCATGGCCTTGACTTTGGACTTGAGTGTTGCCTTTTCTCTCTCCATCTACCCATCCTTCTGGCTGTAGCACCAGTGTGTGAGGACAGAGAGGGAAGGGAGGGCAGAAGAGGTAGAGGAAGGAAGTGTATCCAGTAGTGGGGACAGGTAGTTTGGGTTTAGGGGAAATTCGAGGGCGCAGGTGACAAGGAGCAGACAGAAGCTATTAATTAACATCTATAAATGTGGAAGAGAGCAAATGAGTATTTTTAGTAGGTGACAGGAAGCTCCACCCTGACGATCACCATCACCCTGACCTTCACCGTAGGACCAGCCTGTGAGGGCCTTCTGGTCTACCTGGGTCCTCATAGTCATTTTCTCTGTATGTCTTTAAGGACCTGGATTTTCAAATGCTCGTTTCTTTTGACTAAGTGACATCACTGTTAGGGCCTAAATATGTGTGTCTCCCCCAAATATGTATGTTGAAGCCCACCCCAAAGTGTGACTGTATGTGGAGATGGAGATTCTGAGGTTAAATGAGGTCATGGGGTAGGGCCTCAATCCAACAGAATTAGTGTCCGCCCAAGGAAAAACCAACAGAGGCTGGGTTTTCTCTCACCCTTTCGGGGCTTGCACCCCAAGAGAAAGCCTTTTGAGGATGCAGCCAGGAAGTGATTGTCTGCCAGCCTCACTGGAAAGTCGATCAGATGGAAACTTGGTCTTTGAACTACAGGGGGAGAAAATGTCTGTTGTTGAAGCCACTGAGCCTGGTAGCCTGTGAAGGCCGCCCCGCAGACTAAGATAGTAATCTCTTGTCGCAAGACACTAGGAGACAGATGGAGCCTTTCAGCTGGCGCTTCATGACTCCATTTACTGGCCGCCAGGGGTGAGGAGCTCAGCTGGAGACTTAGGTCAACACCTTCTCATGTCTGGGTACGTGGTGGTCTCCAGTTCCCCTTCATCTGGGCCTTAATTTCAACCTGGAGCCTAAGGTATCTCAGCCTCTTAGGAAACAACGACTCGGCCACAACAGTGGTCCCTCTTGAGAGCGTAGGTGTGTGACAGGCAACACCATCTGGGCTGCGTAATTGCTCTCTGTGATGTTCACACAACCACAGAGTGTTGTGAGCCTGTTGCTTAGGCTGTACCCCCATCACGAAGCCCTGATGCAGGACTTTGCATTTACCTTAGAGGAGCGATGGGCACTGTCTGCACTGGCAAACTCTTCACATCCTGAGGGGCAGATGTTTCTCAGGGATCCTGGGTGAACCGCGAAGTCTGTTGCCAACACACTGACCCAGTCACACCTTTGTTCTAACGGGTCGGTCACACTAGCACAAGAGAAACAAAATGCTGGAGAGGTTGGAGCTGAAAATCAGAGAAATTGTAGTCAAAACACGAAATCTCCTGGGACTGAGGCTGCATGTGCGATGCCTGAAGAGGGTTCTAAGGGGAGGGAATTGCACGAGGGGCCTCATGCCTGCTGTTGATGCCCAGAAAAGTAAGGAACTGATGGGCAGGCTGGTCTGTTTCCTCTCCAGCCTCTGCCGGGACCTTGATGGCTCCTGTGAGTCCCTGGTAGCTCTGATTCCAGGACAGGCCAAACGGACCCCTTCAATTTTCTTGAAACTCTGGTATTTATTTATGTTTATATCATCTCTGCAGACATGTATTATGTGGGCTTCCTCTGCTGTGTTTCTTCAGCTGCACTTTTGTAATTAATTCTGCCAGGCTTGGCCTGTCCTTGACATACCAAGCCATTAACTTGAAATCTGAAAAGTTCTGTGAGGTCTCTAAATTCTTTCCTCTGATTATCAGGCCCTGCTCTCTGGGAAGAGAGTGACTGGGCTTGGAGATGAAAACTAATGGACTAACTGGTCGCGGAAAGTCTAAACAGAAGATTTTCCATCTCTCTCCACTTGCAATGATTTATTTTCATGGTTTTATGAGACTTTAATGAGGAAACTTTATCTGTCTGCTTGGTAATTAGCCACCAGGTCCCCATTTCCTGTCAGAAAATCCACAATAAGAACAACAAAATGGCGGCCCTGGGAGACTAGAGCCTTCATTGTCACAGGGTGTGTGGCCGGAAGAACATGTGTGACGTCCTGCCCCTGTGTGGCTGATGGGCGTCTTCAAAGAGGGGGTACCTCAGGAGGGGCAGTGACGCCAAGGAGCCCCCTGAGAGCCGCCCATGTGCTGGCAGATTTGACAAGAGAACACGTAGCTGCCTGCTCTGTGATTAGTGTGGCCGGGCTGGTCCAGTTCCTCCTGCGGGCATTGAGGTCACTGGGAAATAAGGGCTGACAAGAAGCTACGAACCTTGAACTTGGCATTTAGAAAAGCTGGTTTTCTTGGCTTTCCCTGCAGGGCAGCTCTGGGCTGTCAATCAAGACACCTCGACTCAGGTCCTCTCGACTCGAGCAGCCTCTCTGGCCACTGACTCAAGACTTGGGGGTATGTCCATTGCCCCCCTCCAGCTTTTCAGGGTCCAGACCAAGGGCTTGGCAGTGCCATAAAGGGTGTCTCCTCAACTCCAGGATGCAGGGCACAAAGCAGGACGTCCAGGCAGCTCACCAGAAGACGGAGGATGGTGAGAATTTCAGACTTTGGGGTGCCACATAGCACCCAAAGCCCCCACCCAAAGGAGCCAGAGCACATGCATTTTATTTTCAGTTCTAGTTAGGTTAACAAGGCGAGAAAGCCTTCTTCTTACACATTTTTCTAGGTGTCACATTTGTCATGCTCCCAAATAACCTACAGGTTTATCTCTGCTTGTTGTCATCTGAGAAGAATTTTGCTAATACTTTAATTGTATCTTTCGGGGCATCTGGACCTGTGATAAAAGAGCCTGACTGATAATATAATGCCTTGCTTTAAATTAAAGAAATAGTCTTCGAAAATGTATTTTCAAGTCACTGCAGGTCGGACTTGGTAGACTTCTATCAAGTACAAGGAGACAGTGAATGACCCCAAATTTACTCTTGTGTCTCTAGAACTGGGGTCCCAATCCCCTATCCCGATCTCTGCATCCTCCCCCATGGAAAATAGGTGGGAGAAGACTCCAGGAGATAAGAGCCTTGTAGCACACCAAGTTATGGGGCTTGGGATTTTATTATCTTTTCAGTTATGAATTAAATTACACCCTTAGACTCCTCTTGTATTATCGGGGTATCTACGTCTGGCGGGCTTTCCGGAATGACAGGGGCGGGGGCAGGCCTTCTCTCTCAAGGCTATCCTACTTTACTCTCCTAAGACAGCAATGAAGAAGGGGCTCTTGGCATCAATGTTATAAGGAGAGAGCCCGTCCCAGTCCAAGGAACTCTGTGAATGCAGACCCAGACAGTGTATTGATCTAGAACAACACCGGCCAGTAGAAACACAATGAGAGTAATTAAAGTATATTAATTATACTTTAAGTAATTAAAGTAATGGCATATAAGATTTAAAGTTTTTCTAGTAATCTCATTTATAAAAGGAAAGAAATGTGAAATTAATTTTAATAGTGTATTTTAATACAATGTTTCCAAAATAGTATCATTTCAACATATAATGAATATAAAAATTAATGAAATATTTTGCATTTTTTGCACCAAGTTTTCGAAATCTGTTGTGTCACTTTCCGTTCCGTTAAGTGTAGATTTTTGATTCGCCACGGTTAAGTGTTCAGTATCCATCGTGAGAGCTGTACCGACTACGAAACCTCAGCTATTTGCCAGTCTGGGTACATGAATGTCTGTATTCGGTGAAGGTGTGGGGTCTGCACAGAAAATTTTGCTTTCTCTGTCTTCTCCCCATTGGTTCTGAAACCAAATCCAGGACAGGATCAGAATTCCATAGCCCCAGTATATGTCTGGTTTCAAAGAATGATGTGCCAATTCGATACAGACCTTCAGATTTAGGCTATTGATTCTCAAAGTTTGGGTTGATAAAAATCAGCTTATTTTTTAAAGATTTATTTATGCATTCAAGAACTGGGGTACAGGCCAGAGGCCTGGGGGGTGAGAGGATTCACCAGAGACAGAGTGGGAAACAGAACAGGTGGATTGACTGAAATCCACTGCTGAAGGGAGCAGCGGGGAGACAGGAGAGGTCTGCTGCGCCCTATGGGTCCCCTCCCTGGCCAGGGATCGAACTTGTGCTGCAGTGGCTGCAGATGCTTCATAGTGCTTCACCTTAACTTCTTGTGCCACCAGGGAGGCCCCAAATGCAAGGAGAAAATAAGCAGCCCCAAATTTGCTCTCATGTCGCTTGAGCTGGGATCCCAGTTCCCCTGCCCCATCCCTGCATCTTCCCCCATGAGAAATAGGTGGGAAAGGACTCCAGGAGGTAAGGGATGATCATTTCTGTAGATGAAGCATGGAAATCATCAGGTTATTCCAACACACCCTGAAGTCTGAGGTCAGGACCACAGGCACTCAACCAACGTGGGACAATTTCTTCAGGTTCATGTGACAGGTCACATCTCACACACCCAAAGCTTCCAGAACCTTCTCTGAAGTGGCTGATCAGTCTCTGACCTATATTTCACATCACCTCACTCTCAGCCGGTTGCATTCCGAGACCTATATAACACCCACCACAACTGAGAAACTGCTCCGTGGTGTATTTTTAAGACTCAAACTCTCCTTTTGAACCTCTTCCCTCTATTTTTGTGTCGAGATGGCGCTGCATGTGTGACACCTCTTGCTTATGCAACGGCTCTCCTCCCCAGGCCTTTAGGGGTATTTATAACCCTCTTCTCTTGAGCCCTCGTTGCACCCCTGGAAGAGCGAACACGTGAGGTAACCTAACTTGCAGGAGGGGAACCGAGGCATCTAGTAGTTAACTTGTGAAGAAAACTTGGGTCGAGGAAATGGGGAAGTGACTTATCTATTTGGAGGCTACCCTGGCACCCCACTTCCCTGCCCACTGAAATCTGCTGTGATAAAACACATTTTCTCAAAATGTGTCTGATACAAACATTTTCCTGAAGCCACTCTGGCGGCCTGCTGCCTGCCTCCGAGAGGCAGCTGTTTGTGCGTTTGGGGACACTTCTGTGGGAGGTGTATTCCTCTGACCCCCGTTCACCTGGAATACTTTGTCTTCTGGAAAGAAATGAGCCCAGTAACCCAGTTTCCTGGAATCAGGTGGTAAGTGTTTGAAATGAAATGCATGTCCTGTCCCTTTGAGGTTCTTTTGCTCCCCAGTGTGGCTGACAGGGCACTGTTGACTGTGTGTGGGGGGAGGGTGGTGTCAAATCCCATGATCCCTCTGGGGGATCATGCTCCCTAAGCTGAGCCCAGGACCACTGCTGCCTAGCCTGGAGGCCTTCTGTCCAGAGCAGCCTGCAGCGAAGGGCGACTTGAAAACCATCTTGCATTGCAGCCTTCCATTCGAGGGACTGTCCTCTTGCAAAATAGATCTATTTTTCAAATTTTTAAAAAAGATGTATTTTTGTTTATACATACACAAGCAGGGGTGCAGGCCAGAGGTACAGGGGTAGGGGTGAGAGGATTCAACAGAGACAGAGTGGGGAGCAAAACAGGGAGATCCCCTGAAGTCCACTGTTGAGGGGAGCAGCAGGCAAGCCAGGAGAGGTCTGCTGCACCATGGGGGTCCACTCCCTGGCCGTTGATGGAACTCGTGCTGCAGTGGCTGCAGATAGCTACATAGTGCTGCTGCACCCCTGGGGAGGCCCTCAGAACCTATCTTTTATCTTTTCATAAAACGTTATATGTATTTTTTATAACACAATTTTGCTCTGTCTTTTTAAAAAGGTTTTATTTTCAAGCCTCAGCTCATTATGAAAAATTTATAAAAACACAGAAAGTGAAAAGACGAAAACTAAAACCACCCACAATTCTCACCCCCCCACCCCCCCAGAAATAACCACTATTATTTGAGTGTATTTTATTTAGGTTTTTCCTTGCCTTTTTCTTGGGGGAGGGTACATATTTGAGAGGAGACCTTTATATTTAAGTAGCCTTGGTTTCATTTAGTGGAATGTGCGATTTCAGAAAACACAACTAGATGTTTGAAATTTCATAATTGTTTTTAGCCCTTTTATGGTGCACAGAACAAAAAATATTTAACAATAAAATCTCTAAGAGCTATTACTGATACTTCTAATTTAAATACAGGATATAGAGGTTTTATTTAACCTCTTCTAGTTTATAGCTGCACTCCTTTTTTCTACATGAGAATCCTGGTTCTCAGAGACACAGAAATGATGCAATTATAATGTCCCATATTAATTCATAGACTTTAGTCTATGTTATTTACAGTCATCTCAGAGTAACAGTACAAATATTCCAACCACCAACAGACATACTGAAAACAGTTTATATTTTTCATATTCTCTTATTTGCTTTCCTCTCCCCCCAGTTTTAAAATATTTGAGCCCTATCTACACTGGCCAAGCATGTAGGCAGTGTAGACTGCATGCTTCCTTGTTCTGCAGTAACTACACAGTTCATGCTCACCCCTGCTTTCGAATCAGTGTCATCTGGTCATGTTGGTTCCTGAAAGTTGTGCTTCTGTAATTCGTCAGAAAAATTCCTGAAGACAATATTTTCTAAATTCTTTCACATTGATAACACTTTGGAACTGTCATGTGTGAAAGCCAGTTTTGCTGGTTATAAAATTGTTGGCTCTTCTCCTGCCATTAATGTTTCAAACATATTAGTCTATTTTCTTCTGCTGTCAAGTAGTGTGTGTAAAGTCTTTTCCATTATCAATCATGTTCATTTTCTGGTTAGATGCCCAAAGACTTTGTCTTAAAATCCAGTGTTTTGAAATTTTGATATTGTAGGTTCTGGTTGATATTCTTGTGTATATGGACTATTTTTTTAGTATGAAGAATTAGGTTGTTTTTAATTTCAGGAACATTCACATACATTATAGCTTCCATCTGTTTGTTAAACATTTGTATATAATAATCTTTGTCCATTTAGTTACTGGGGCTTTTAAAAAAATATTTGTGCATACAAGAACTGGGGTACAGGGGTATAGGCCAGAGGCATGGGAGATAAGAGGAGTCACCAGAGACTCCTGGTGGGGAAAAGAACAGGCAGATCTATTTAAATTCACTGCTGAGGGGAGTAGCAGGAGAGGTCCTCCCTGGCCGGAGGCAGGGATCAAACGCATGCTGCAGTGGCTACAGATGCTTCATAGTGCATTGCTTAACCCGTTGCGCTACCAGGGAGGTCCCTGTCATATGGGTAGTCTCCAATATTCATATTTACTATAGTGCTTTCAGTGTGTCCTTTCGTTTAGGAATTAATTTAATTCTACTTAGTTCTTCCACATAGAAGTTTACTCATGTTTATTGCGGTAACCTTGGTTTGCAGCACACTATAGGATTTGGGAGTTCAAGTTCACTCCTCTTCAGATGTACCTGACCAATCCACACCCACCACTGAGGCCCCCTCGTCCTCGATTTTTGATGTTTCCCTTTATGGTTGCTGTCACCACTTTTAAACTTTAAAAGTTCATCTTTCCCCACCCACCACCCACCACAATGTCCAAAGATTCGATGACTAACATTTTATTGCTATACGTGCTTGGGGGAGCAGCCTCTGCGGGGATAAGGACATTCTATATTTACAGGGAAAGAAATAGATGCTTCCATTCCCCATGCAGGTTACATGTGTGACCTTCAAAGGCTTAGGGATGAATCGGAGAAGAGGGGAGGCCTGACACAGCTGTTCCCCCAGCTCTGGGGCCCCTCCTCTTGGGGTGCTGCAGCATGGGGCATTTGCTGTGGGGTCCAGCGCACCTGAGAGACTCGCGGACATTTCTCCAGAAAGCACAGTCTGACCTTCCAAGGTGCAAAGCCCTTCACTGGGCCCTGGGTTGGCAAGCTGTGCCCCTGGGAACCGCTCCTGTGCTGGGTTGTCTGGTCAGGCTCAGTGTGTGTTCACTTAATTGCTACGTTGGATCTTCTGTTTTCAAAGGGAGGAGCAAACCAGGTAAGACAATTTCCCCCCAAGACAGATCACACTTCCTCTTCCCCAGAATGTCATATCGGGAGGCCCAGAGCCTGGCGCTTCGCTTCTGGCCCCCGGGGCTCACAGCACTGAGCTCTGGCTGCTGGCTGAGCCCCGGGATGGGGGCCCAGCGGGTCAAGGTGCAGGAGTGTGCTGGGTTGGGGTTTCACTCTGGGAGGATGTTCCTCAGCCACAGGCTCTCTCTCAAAGCAAGCCATTTTGGGGTGGAGTTTGTCACTTTGGCAATTTTTACAAAGCACTGCAGACCTTGCAGGGACTGATTTCCACACATTCCCTGCGCGGTGGCAGACGCAATGCATTTCATTGTTGAGACAAATTCCAACATTAAAGTTATGTACATCAGAAATGCCCACTTAGGGTGTTTTGAAAGAGCCTAATTTCTAATATTTTCCTTTTATCAATTTCTTTCTCCCCCTTGGGTGATTTTCATCTCTTGGTTGAACATTTAAATCACCTGGGGAGATTTTTTCAGCATGCCAACACCTGGCCTTCTCCAACGCGCTGGAGAATCTTCAGGGTTAGGGCTGGGGCGTGGACACTTGTAAATCCTTTAAATAGTTTCCCCCGGTGACTGGACAGTGAGTTTGGGGGGTGGGCAGGGCCCTGAATGACACGCAGGCGGCCCCTGCACCACACGGACCCAGACTGCACCTTTATTCACGCTCCGTTTAGGGGTCCAGCTGCGGACGAGGCGTTTGCGCCGTGGGGTGGAGCCCGAGGACGCGCTGGGTCAGCTGAGCAGACTTGAGCACCTGTGCATTTTGTGCATTTTGGCGTCCACAAGCAGGGGGTGGCTGTAGTTGACAGTCTGGGGTCAGCAGTACACTGGGGTGTTCAGCTGCAGGGGGTCGGCACCCCTAATCTCAGCGTTGTTCAAGGATCAGCGCACTAGGATTCTGACACCCGCCCCCCCAGACTCACAGTGTCTCAGCAGCTGAGAGGGGCTGGGCCAGGGGGCTGGCTCAGCAGCCCCAGAAACAGCACAGAGGAACATGGGGGCAGCCTCGGGTGCTAAGAAAAACCCCCACCCTTTGCACAGCAACCCCCACTTGCACACCTGCACTTTGGGAGGGAGCCTGAGGCTGTGCAGATGGAGGCTGGAGGGGCTGCGCAGCGGGGAGTCAGGCCAGCGCTTCTCTTCCGACCCTGGGGCACAGGAACCCAGACCTCCCTTTCCTAGCCGCGACCTTGGCCCGTCCTTGACTCGCTGGGTTCCTCGGTGGCTGTCATTCCAATGCCCAGATTCCCCTTAAACCAGGCAGGTCCCCAGCGCGCCCAAGAGGCACCTGCTCTCGGACTATGCAGCCCTGTCCCTCTGTGCTGAGGCACTGGCCTCTGCGGCGGGGAGCCTCCAGCATTCTTCTTGCCCTTTCCTTTCACAGCTGCCTGATGGCCTCCTGCTTCCTCGTCTCCTCCTGTCCACGCCCCAGCCCACCACCTTCTGGGGTGTGCAGGAGGCTCTGCTCCCGCTTCCTGCCGACACCCCCTCGGGTCAGACTTGCCTGGGCAGCAGGAGGGCAAGGGAGAGAGGAGCAGAGTGACAAGGCCACCAGGAGTGACAAGGTCACCGGGAGGGTCTCCTAAACACCCCTTTCCTGCCTCTGAAAGCCTGTCCCCTGTCACCCACGCCCCACCCGCGCACCTTCACCCCCCGGTGTCCGAGACCAGGGACCGCAGGTGCCGGTGATGGCTCTGCGCTCCTGTGGGTGTCAGAGCCTGCGTCCCTCCCGGCCCTCCCAGCCAGGGACGCGCAGCTCACTGCTGACAGTCTCGTTCAAAGTCAAATCCAACATGGTGACAGTGCGGCCCATTTGTCTTCCCTGCCTCCTTCCTCGTGTGCTCCACTGCCTCCCGTTCCCCTGCCCTCCAGCACGAGGCCGCTGCTCCTTCCCAAGTCCTGCTTCTCTGGACCAGACCTCCCGGCACCCTGCCTTGGCCCTGGCATGGACAATCGCAGGCAAGCTTCTGACCAAGGACCAGCCGCCCCACTTCCTCCAGCTGGCCCGGGGTTCAGCCCCCGTGATCGGTCTCCAGAGGTGGATTTCGCTGGGGTGCCAGACTCGGTGTAGAGCCTTGGGGAGCGAGAAGACTCAGCCCTGGCGTTCGGCGGAGTTCACAGCCCACTCACCCAACACTTGCAAACAGATTGCTACAACGCCCTGTGACTTGCTCCGCAATCATGGAAACAATACGAGAAGAGGAAAGCACAAAGCCTTCCCAGGATCTAGGCCGTGATGCGTAAAGAAGTTTGCTGCAGATGAGTGGGAAGGGGTTGCAGACACAGGGCCAACTCAAGACTGCTGCGAGCTGGGCGGGGCGCGGAGAGCAAGCTGGACCCAACGCGTGGATGGACACAGAATTTGGGGCTCATTCTCCAGGCAGGAGGGTGGGGTGGCTTGAAGCCTCCGCCAGCTCCCTGAGACCACTGCAGGCAAAGCATGGGGCAGACCATGTGGGCATGGCAGATGATGACGAGCAGGAACCCCAAGGAGACAGTGGTGCGGGTGCTGGCAGGTGCCCTGCAGGTCAGCTCCCAGCCCCTAGCCCCCAGCCCCTCGGCCCCACAACCAGTGACCTCTTGCCGGGTCCTCCTGTTTTCTGTGAAATTCCTCCATGCATTGCATAGTGACCTAAACCTCGTGTTCCATGGAAATGAGAGTTCAACTCCACTCGACAAGGGAGAGGTGAAAGGACCGAATCGTGACTCCCTGGACTCAGTGATGCTCATCTGCTCGTCTCTGGGTCCCCCAAACACAGCACTGTGCCTCATAGGCAGGTAGGAGCTCAAGAAATCTCTGAAGTGCTGGAGTGACTCCAGAAGTCAAGGTATGTCAGTAGACTGTGGCTGCTGTAACAAGGTGCCGCCGTCTGGGGAACTGAAACAACTGAGCTGTTCTCGCTCCTCATTCTGGAAGCCAGAGGTCGGGGTCAGCAGCGCCATGTTATCCGGGGGGGTTCTCAGTGGGGTTCTTCCTGGCTCCTCCAGTGATGGAGGCTGCTGACAGTCCTGGGTGCTCACCCCAAATCCGCCTCCTGCCTTCTGCGGTCTTTGTCACTGGGTCTCCTGGACTGGATTTCCCTCTTCTACGACACACCCACCACTGGTGCGGCGTTCACTCAGTGTGACCTCATCCTGATGACACCTGCCAAGGTTCCATTTCTAAACAGGGCCACCCTCACAGTTACCAGACATGAGGGCTCACACCTCTCTATTTTCTCCCCCACCACTACTCCTTATCTCCCTTGACCTTATCTCCCTTTGTCCTCTCCCCTCCCTCCTAACCTAGGAAACCTCACTTTATCAATGTCTGTTAGTTTTTTGTTTGTTTTTATTTTGTTGAGTCATCTGCGTGCCCAGTGTTTGGCTTTGTCGTTCTGATTGCTTTAGCACACATTGCTCCCTCAACTCTTTCTGTTTTGCTCTAAATGACTGCATTTCATCTTTCCTTATGGGAATATCCCATAGTGTGGGTATATTAGGCATCTCTTGGGGGGCACAACTGAACCCATGACAAAGGTTGTCACGTGTTGCTATTCCGTCTCTTCTGGCCTGAACCTTCTCTGAAGAGACCCATTCCACACAAGGCAAATTGTCCCCGAGACAGCTCTGAACTCAGCTAACTATATTACATGGACCATTATTTGAAAATAAAAGAGATGAAGCACTGACTCAAGCTGCTACCTTGAAAATACTCTGCTGAGTGGAAGAACTCAGTCCACAGAAGACCACACCATGATGCCACATCCCAAACAGGCAGATCTGTAGACAGAGTGTGGGTTGGTGGCTGCCTGGGGTAGGAAGAAGTAGGGAGAAGCTGCTCATGTACTAATGGGTATGGTGTCCTTTCTGGGGTGATGAGAATGTTTTAAAACTGATTACAGTGATGGTTACACAGCCCTGGGACTGTGATAAAGACATGCACTGTTCACTGCATTTAAACAGATGGGTGGCATGGTGTGGGACTGAAATCTTCATAATGTTGTTATATTTGTTTAAAGGAAATATGCTTATTTTATATTTTAAAGTAGTCTTCTCACCCTCCTCCCTCCTTCCAGCCTCCTTTCCTAACTCAAGTTTATCAGCCTGGGATGGAATATGTTTAGTTCATGAGATCAAGGATGACTATGTTGTCAGTTAGGTGATGAGAGAAGATCACAAGCTCAGTGGGAAAAGTTCATTTAATTTGAGGAGCTACAGACAGAGAATACAGAGATGTAAACAAGCCTCCTTAATGACATTATTTTTTTATTCACTACATAGGTTGGAGTATTCATGAAACATTTGAGGCACTGCACTGGATGTGATCTCATGATTTCCATGCCACACATACACCTATGCTCCGCAGCACATAGTTGAGACCAAGTTTGAGATGTTGTGTTGCCTGCCTGCCAAGGTACCACCTCCCTTCTTTGCAACAAGCAGTTTATAAGAGCTGACTTTGGTCTATCACAAACTGCTTTAAAAGATTGAACATGCAATTGTATTTGGAACTCTCGATAGTTACAGAAATGTAAAAACTCTTTCTTAGAAAATTCATAAAATAGTCACGTATCTTGAACAACGAGCTTGTCCAATAGCACCACTGGGCATCTTAGACCCACAAGGAGTGGAGTGTGGAAAGGTCAAGGTTGCCTCTATCAGATCCTCTTCCACCCCTGGGGCTCACACATGTGCTTTGGTTTAAGGGTGGCTGGGAGCTTGTCCCAGGTGGGGCGTGTAGGCAGTGTCATCAGAGGGCTGCTGGAGAAGCTGACTAATGACAATGTAGCTGTCAGGGGACTCAGGTTAACCAGGGTCATATCAGAACCCATTTCTCTGAAAGCAAACCCAACCCCTAGGGCAGGATGACCCCAAAGTGTACTCTGATGCTACATCTCGATTCCCTGAGAACCTACATCTCTGGAAGTGGGCAGATGACAATCAATGGACTTGGAAAGTTTGCAAACTTAAGTTATTCTAGAACTGAATGCAAATCTCATGTGGGGTGCCAATGATCCTTTAGAAGTAAAGAGTTGGGACTTTACAATTCAGGAGCTTGTAGGCTAGAAATAATTCCTAGGGCCTGTCCTAATGCTTAATTCTTCTGAATTTAATTGAATAGAGTTCTGGAGATTAGGTTTATGAACTGAGAAAGTAGCCATTAATCTCCTCTTTAATTTAAGAGAGTTCTTTTCACTCATCTTCAGTATTTGCAGGTAAACCCACTGATGTTCCTCCTGGAATCAGAGTGAAGTAGTCAAAAAATCCAGGAAAGAAGATGTCTAAACTTTTCCTAGCAGATTTTTCTGCTATGGGACAAAACATATTTATAGAAAGACTATTTCTGGAGAAAATAATGTGATTTTAAGAAAAAAATCAAAGGAAAAATTAAATAGTTAAGTGTCTAAACTGCATGTATTATTTTAGCTTAAGGGTTTTATTTTTTTATTCAGGCCCTGAAGTTGCTTTATTATTTATCAACTTTCATGATTCCAAAAGTATCTTAGCTATCTATTTAGGATGATTTATTGAGTAACTACACACTGTCAGACAAATATTGGAATTTTATTATGTGATTTGAAGATTTTAAGGATGAAGGAGAGACAATGGTAGAACAGAGAGGAGAAGACAAATTAAGTCTGGACGTGCAAACGCCCCTCTGGGTTCTGATGCTGCACTTTTAATCACCTGGATATCTTGTAGGGAGGCAGGTGGGCTCGACTGGATTCGCCAGCATTGTCCATGAAAGAGAAGGGAGACTTGGAGCAGAAGGTGCCTGCTTCTGCAGCAGAGCCTGGTATGAAAACTCTCTCATTCAGCCAAAGAACATGGTTTGCCTCCTTTCCAGATGATTCCATGGTTTGCTGGCACTTTGAAACATATTACATAAATCTTTAGAATTTCTTGTGAAGATAAATTCGATCCTTTTAAGCAGTGAACCTTTGCTCCCATGAAGCAAGGTGAGCTTCATGAGGGCATCCCCAGACTCCTTAAACTTTTCAAGGTAAACACCATCCAAGGACTCACTGTCCTGGGGCTGGGTGTGTTGTCCTGTCCTGCTGAGAAGTCTCATTGCAGATGCTCCTCATTTATTGTGGTGTTACATGCCCTTGCCACATAACCTATGGTAGGCATGGGACTTCGGTGGCTTGAAATGCAGCTATGCCTTGTTTTACGACAAGATCTCCTACAGCGAACTTAGGAGCTGAAACCGAAAACATTTCAAGGGCTCACGACTCTCCTCAAGAGTTTTAAAGATGTGGGTCTCAGAGGGTGATCTATGACCAGCCTGTCCGCTACACATGGCTAGCTGGGTGACGACAGGGAATAGTCATGTTCTCTCCATTCCCCACCTGCCTTGACCATTTTCCTTGGAATTCTGGGTCACTCAGGGATTCCCTTAGTTGCCACTCTTAAATGAGCCTTGCCTCAGGGCTGCGGGGACACAGAACTAAGGCTTCGTGCATCTCCATTCCCAACATGGAGCTGCGATTTCTTCAACTATGTCCGATTCTCATCGGCAAGGCCTCGCTTTCCCAGCCTGTGATGATATGTCTGTCACCACGGTCTACACTCCACGTGGGGACGCAGCGGGCACAGCTTTGGGTAAGCTGGCAATGTGTCAATCAGCCCCAGCACACAGGGCCTGCTGTGAGCAAGGCTTCCTAAGCCACGATAACTCTTACAGAACCCCTGGCTACGTAAGCGCATCTGTCCCATAAGGCAAGGAAGGAGCACACTGCAGACTCGGGAGGAAACCCTTGTCTTTCCCCTTGTTCTGTGAGTTCTCTAGCCCTTTGTGGTTTTGACTGGTTGGTGATTTAAGCGAAGGGTCATCCTCACTGCGACTCTAGAAGATGAAGAGACTCCACCAGCTGGGGCACAGCCGACAAGCTGCTGCTTTCCCTGTGTCTGGGGACAGGAGGAGCAGGCCAGGACAGTGGCCGCTGACCCGGAGGTGGCTGCTGGGTGTGGATGAAGCACAGACAAGGATCCCCTAGGGAAAACTAGCGCCAGATTCTTCCTCACTCCAGAAAATCCAGCTTTGGGTTTTGCTCTTCTCAAAGAAGTAGGACTTTATGTACAGAATCATAAAAGAATAATATATTTATAACTTAATGACCTTGATTGTGATAATGGAGCTAATCAAATTTCAGGTTTGGACAATGAGGCCCCCCATGTGGGGGCACACTTGGCTGAGGGTTTGGGTCAACAGGAGGGGCTACGCCAGGAGCAGGAGGAGAAGCAAGGCCAGCAGACAGCTGCCCCGGGCGCCGGCGGGGGCCAAGCTGGCCTGCTCCTTCAGCATGAACATCACCCTGGGCCAGGAGCCGTTGTTGGGCAGGGGGGTGATGCCGGCCACGTTGCACATGACGTTGTAGACGTCCACGGATCTGATCGGAGCCGCTCTGAAGTTGGACTTGAAATCTGCAAGGGAAAGGCAGGCACGTTGTCACTGTCACCCCGGCAGAGGAGGGCTGGGTCACAACATGGGGGGTTAGCTTGGGCTCCAGACAGCCTTGGGATTGGAGAATCAGCCTCCTGGGAGGCGGGGCCAATCAAGGGCAACCCTGGGATTGGAGAATCAGCCTTCTTGGGGGTGGGGCCAGGGAAGGGTGACCTTGGGAGAGTACCCAGTGAGCTCCAATTTCTGAAGGCCGCAGTGCTAGTGACCCATGGAGGGGTCTTTCAAAGAAAATCAGCCTGTCTTTCTGTGTTGCTGTGTTCTCTTTGTGACAACAGAGCTTTCCAAAAGGACCCCCCGTGCTGCCCATTTCTGCAAAGCCCTGGGGAACAGGGTGGGCACAAAACTTTGGCTATTTGATGGGCGCCGCCAAATGCAATTAAATGTGGTCCAGACAGCCTTGGGATTGGAGAATCAGCCTTCTGGTGGTTCTCCAGAAGCGAGAGGTCTTCCAGAACCTCTATTTCAGGGAGCGGCTAGCCAGGCCGCCTGGTCCCCTGTGGGTGACCGGCGGCAACCTGGGGACGTTTCTCCAGTTTCCTTCCACACTGAGGCCCGAGGGCTTGGTGATGTTGAAGCTGTAGGGTTTCCTTGCTGGCTAACTCGGTGAGGACAGCGATGGTGTCCCAAATGCGGAGATGGAGGGGCACTGGCAGACAGAGCTGCTGAGCCGCGTGGGAAGAAAGCGCACCGTGTCGCCTTGGGAGCCGAAAGGCTTGGAAACTAGTGAAGAAACCC
Organism: Galemys pyrenaicus; assembly: GCA_019455555.1. Lineage (NCBI taxonomy): Eukaryota > Metazoa > Chordata > Mammalia > Eulipotyphla > Talpidae > Galemys > Galemys pyrenaicus. Next base: position 1,267,143 of record JAGFMF010012033.1, read on the forward strand.
AGCTCTAGGCTGGAATAGAAAGGGAGGCGATGGTGACAAGTACGGGGATGGAAGGAGGGGCTTCCATCAAGACTGCACCGCCCCCTTCCTGGCAGAGGCAGATGAGATGCTGCAGGCAAAGCCACTGTCCGTTCAAGTGCAGACTCAAGAGTTTACCAGTCCACATGCACAGCGTCCAACAAAATACCGCAGCTACGTTAGGCTGAATTCAAGAAAGAGCTTTCTCCATCAGTAAAGGTCTGTGCATGTGCTTCTAGTACAGCTAAGATTTTTAAAGGAAGTAGGCTGTTTGGGAGGCTGTCGAGCCAAGTTTTCTGTTTTCTCAGAAAACAGCTGTATAATTGCTTTGCTAAAAGGATTGTATAAACTTTATTTAAAAAGTAAACACCGACAGCAACATAACCCAGAAGTGCCAACACCCTATTCGGCTCTTACATTAACCCTGAAATTAGAAATACAGAAGGGAGTTACAGAAAACTCTACCATGGTGTTTGAGCTGGACGACTTCGTCAGTGAGGGTGCTGCTACTTTTGGAGAATTGAAGTTGATTTTAGGATCAAGAGCCTCACGGACTCCGCAAGCAGCCTGCAGTGTTTATTAGCTGGACAACCTTGAGAAACTGCAGTGTTTATTAGCTGGACAACCTCGAACAACTGGCAAGGAACATGGTGCCAAGGGCCTAGTTCCAGGCAAACTGTGATTATTAATAAATACACAGAGTAGTGCCCGGCAAAGGGCAAACTACGGACTGGAAATATTCACCCTATAAATTCTTTGGTGGGGTCCCCTGTTTTGGGAGGATAATTAGTGTTAGCATCACCACAGGGTAAGAACTAGTTTAAAAAAATGAAGAACCTCCCTGGAGAGGAGAAGGAAGAGGCTCGGGAATGCCAGCCCTTCCTACTTGCAAGGTGAGGTGGGTGGTTATACTTCCCTGAAGAAGAATCAGCCACAGCCTGAGAAGTCACAGACTCTCACCACTGACTTGATGTGTGTAGCGGCAGGAAGGGGGCACTGGAGCAAGTTCTGGATGGTTCTGGGCAGATGGGTCGAGGAAGGGAGTCTTGGAGCTCTCAGTGGCTTTTTATGCTTTTTATTGTCAGAGGTGGCCAGGTATATGGCAGGCAGGGGTGCCGGGGGGCCGGGAGGCTGGTAGGCCTCCCAACCCCCGGTGCATCACCCTCTCAGCTGCTTTGCTGCTGCTGCTCGTGTTGGTCAGTACTGTCAGTCCTGGCGTCCTCATGACACCGCCCATTTAAGCCTGTGTCAAACTCAGGTGCGCTCACTTGCGCATGCCCACCTGGAATGCTCGCAGCACCGCAGGTGTCCATCATTATACCAGTGGTGGGAGGGGGGAAAGACCTGATTTCTCTGACCCTACAACGTGGGTCTGGATGTCACGTCCCAGAGCGGACCAACCCAGGGTGGTTGTGACACGTGTGGCTGGGGACTGGTGGGGATTAAGACGATGTCACAGACAATTGCAAACCTTTCCCAGCCTCTTAAACATCCACATCTTGAACACTTGGCAGGAGAAACTGAGATCAAGCGCTCATGACAAAAATGCTAGAAAAGATGTTTTTCCATCAAAAGTGCAAAATCCCACCCTGTGCAAGCAAGAAGGGTAATAGGCCTTCCTTTCCCAGTGCATCTAGTGCAAGACTTTCTATTCTGCAGAGCTGGCACTGTGGGCTCAATGCAGAAATAGATGATGCAGACTGGAGTGAAAATTCCTGAAGAGCCAAACAGTACGTGACCCGATTTGAGAGCTCCGGGGTGTGCTCTGCCAGCTCAAGGCATTTCCACCTGAATTGGGGATTCAAGTTATTTCCATGGGCTTAAAATTTGGGAGCTATTAAAATCACGTCTCCTAGAGAGAGAAGGTTCCACGGGCTCAGGCTGTGTGGCCACTGCGGGCGGCTCTCCCAGGGAGGTGGTTAGTGGGCAGGCAGCTTGCTGCATCCCAGCCCTGCTGCCTTATCTTGCATGTGGAGTTCTCCAGGGCAAGATTAGGTGGCTCAAATTAGAATCTAGGATTAACCGGAACAAGACCATCTTCTAGAATGACTTCTCTTTCTCTTTGCTGGCCCAGACTGATTGACTTTGAAAGCAGTCAATCAGGGGGAAAGGGGGGCAGGCACATCTTTCCCCCACAGCGAGAGGCACACACAACTAATCAGGAGCGCGCACCTTTATCTCCAAGTGCGGCTGGTGGCTATTGGTGGCCTCGCTCGTACATTTTCTTCTGAGCGAAGCTCAGTCTTCTATGAGAACTGGAGCCAGCAACCAGTGGTTTGGGGAGGCTCTCAAGGCTGGTCTGCCTGGAAACATTTTTGCAATTAGCCCAGTCTATTTCCATCCGGGCTCATCTTTCTGTCTGTAAAAGACTTAGGTTTTAAGTTTTAAGGGAGTATTGGTTTAAGAGAGGCCTTTTTTCATGGGCAGCCTCTCCCCGCTGAATTTAACACTAAGCTGATGCAGCTTTGGGTACTTTGTTTAAAAATGCTGGATTAAGGCTAGATTGGCTTCTGCCTGAGACCGTGGCTCATAAACACTCCTTCAGCTGACAACTGCTTTGCATTCACCACCTTCTCTCTCTCTGGGGGGAGGAGGAGGCAATGCTTTGGACAGCAAGCCCCGCTACCCACCGTTCTCCTCAAGAAGGCCACGCCAAACGGACCGAGCACTGGACCTCGACCCAGACCCTAAAGCTCCACCCTTAGTTCTTTGGCTTTGGGGGTCTCGCCCTGAGCCTGGCTGCAGCGGGCACTGACAGCTATTCCTGGTTGAGGGCCACGTGCCTGGGCACCCTCTGAGCTCTCAACGCCACGAATCCAGTTTGTCGCTTTGAGCATTTGCTGCTCTGGCTCCATGCTTATTTCCGGGCAGGGAACCCCGGTCACGTGCAGGAAAGGATTTGAACCGACGTGTTCCCTAAGCTCAAGTTCCCTTTGGCATCTGTGAGGGTGTAGAAACTGACACCTTGGCGTCTCAGCAGCTGTTCTGTGGTGAGTGACAGACTTTCAGAGCAGACTTTCTGGGCCTGACCTGTAATTTGAAAGTAAGGCAGGGACATTCACGGAGTAAAATGTTTGGGTTGACATCCAGAAGAAGGCGTGAGGGACACGGCGGTCAGGAGGAGCTGACTATATTTATGAAGGAGGAGAGACCGTGGTGAGAAAAGGAGAATAGTTCAAAGCCAGCTGAGAGTTGATGGAACCCCACCCCCCCAAGGCTTTTTTTGAAGAAGAGGATGTTCAGATAATAGCATGAACTTCAGAGCATTTGATAAACTCTTCCAAAATGTGAATTTGCAGTGATTTACTAATTATGGCAAATAGCCAAATAGACCCTCTCCAAGTCGCCTCTTCCAGAAATTAATCTGGTCCAGGAAGCCTTTCATCCAAGGCGCCCTCTGGCTCGTTCTCAGAGACCATCTCCAGGTCACTCCCAGTCTGCCTTCCCAGCCACCCCAGCTCCTGGGTGGACCTTAAGCTGAAAGACCCCCCCGGGGCGGTTGCTGCAGACAGAAAGGAGCAGGCACAAGCGGACTCTCGAAGCATCGTCCACCTTGGACACAGCTGTCTGCAAGCTGGTGTCTGATACGCTTTCCTGGACACCAGATAGCTGTGAAATAACGTTTTGATGAATTCGGGAAAAAAATGAATTGCAAACATGTGGAATACATTTTCTTCACGGCACTCAAGAAATTTACAAGGAAAAGTATTTGGTCACATTTGCCAAACCCAAGAAGCATTTGCAAGGAAGCCAGCAAAGATGTCTCGTGGAGACCGGCTGCGCTGGCTCAGCTCTGCTCATAAAGAGGGTCCATAAAGAAATCACCGCAGCCCGTGCTAGACCCCTCAGCCTGACAGGAGCCGCGTCCCTGGGGATGACGACTGGGCCAACCAGGCCGCCATGCCTACCGGGTCCGAAGGCGAGGAAGATGCCCCGCATGTCCCTGAGCTGGTTGTCATAGCCGTGCCAGCCGTGCTGCCAGCCCTGCCGCCGGCTGGTGCTATTCATCCAGAACGGAAGCGTCTCTCGACTCTGAAAACAGCAAGGCGATAACTTTACAATTGGGGCCGTGACATCACAGCTGGGGCCATGACGTCACAGTCGGAGCCATGATGTCACAGTCGGGCCGTGACATCACAGCCGGGGCCATGATGTCACAATCGGGGCCGTGACATCGCAGTTGGGGCTGGGACACAGTTGGGGCCGTGGTGTTATAGCCGGGGCTGTGACGTTACAGCCAGGGCCGTGAGGTTACAATCGGGGCCGTCGTGCCGACTGAGCGCTCCCGCCCAGGCGAGGATTCCTCGGCACCCCAGTCCCGTCATAGCCTCAGCTGGGTCACTTCTGACTCCAGGGAACCCAGACCTATGGGGCAGCCTATGTCGTGGCCTGGAGCTCGGTTATGAGGCATTTCTCACAGGAACTGAGCTGAATCTCGTGTCAGTTTGAGAGCGTGGAAGTGGCGAGGACGTGAAAGGTGTCTGTGCTGCAGCAGAAATTAGACTTGGCCTCCGTTCCTGCCTCCCCGCACAGAACTCCCTATACCTGGACTTTGCTGAGAGGCAGGGTGTCTCTGATACTGCACAGCAGCCCCTGCCTCAGACCTGAGCAGATGCTCATGGGATGACTCCCGGGGGCTGGAGTGACGAGGCACTTCCAGATGGGCATGGGGCTCCCCCTGCAAGCACATGCTGAGAGGCTGGGACTTTCAGCCTCACCCTCTGATGGCCGGGGGCCGGGCAGTGTGCTCGGCCATGTGGCCAGCGAGCCCCACTCCTGCCTGCACAACGAGGCCCCGTATGAAGCTCTGAAACAACACCCCTCCCCTCTGGGCTGGTGATGGGAGGTGTGCCCCAAGAGAGCCAGGAGGCTCTGCTGCCCGCTTTGGCTGCGCTTTCCTCCTTGGCTGTCCCGGGCCTGCCTTCTTCTCAACAGCCCCTCGTCAGCGTACTCTGCTGCTCTGTGACCCACGCCAGGCACTTCTCATACCTGAGGGGACGTCACGAGGACCCTCAGATTTGTAGCCAAGTTGGACACAGTGCCGGTAGCCAGAGGGCCCCGAATTGGTGGCTGGGGCGTGAAGGGGACAACCTCGTGGGACCGAGGTCCTCCGTGTGTGGGGTGAGCACTGGAGTCAGAAGGTACTGGAAGTGACCCAGCGGCCAAGAGAACAGCTGCTAGGAAACAACTCTGCCCTGCTCCCCATTTTCTAGCAAAGCCCTGAAGCCCGGGGGTGGACCCCCCAGGGCCCTCTCCACTACAGCAGCCTCCCTTCGGCCCTTCCAGCGCTTCCAGCTCCACCCTCAGAGCAACTCGGCAAATGCGTCCCTGCCCTCCACTTAGTCCAACAGCTGACAACGGCGTCTGTGTTTTCAGTGGGCCTGGCCATGCCTCATTTCCTCTGGTCTTCGTTCAGGACTATCTCTTCTTTCCTTCAGAGGTAGTTTTTCTAGGTGGCGAGACTCACCTGTGAGACAAAGGCTTAAAGATGACCGTGTGAGTCTTGACGAGGCTGCGGCCAGCTGGACACAGCCCCAGCGCCTCCCTGCAGACTGGCCATTCATTCTGGGTATTTCTGGCTATGCAGAGTCTAACGTGCTGCATATTTCAGTGCAGGAGGCAGCGAATGGTGAGCGGGGTGGAGACGGCTGGGCTCACAGTCCTATGTGCACCCCACCCAGTGGCCCCCACAGTCACCAAGAGCCACATGCCATCCACTTAACCACCACGGCCCCCCAGCTAAGAGGACAGCATTCCTGAAGCACCGCATGGTGGAACATCTTGTTACGACGGCTTCCCAAACCCGAGAACACATGGCCCCGGGACACAGGACAGGTGCAAGGCGGGGCAGGCTTGTGCTGACCACTCCAGGACAGACACCCAACAGCCGGACCGGGGCCTGCGGGGAGCTGGGGCCGGCGACGGGTAACCCTCTGGCGTTTATTACAGGGACAGGGGCTCAGCCAAACAACCGTTGTCTGGATGTCCACAAGGGGTAATGAACAGGCTGCCTGTGTGCCCGCGAACTGTTTTGTGTGTCCGTGTTGGAACAGATCACGTTGTGGCACACGATGCACTTAAAACGGTGCATGGTCTCCTGGCCCTTGTATTTCCCAGCGGCTTTTACTATCTTCCTTCTTCCCAACGTGATGTTCCCCAAAGAGGACCCTGGACCCTCTGTGGCCCAGAAGCCTTCCTTCCACCACCCTGAGAATAATTCTTCTGGGGCAAGTGCCCCCCCCATGTCACGGCAGCTCCCTAGGGAGCAGAAGTGCAGATGAAGTGCAGGCTGTGTCAGTGGCTGTCTACTCATTTCTCCTTCACTGAGAGCCACAGAGGGAGCCCAGCGCTCCTGTAGCCGACATTGTTTGCATCGTTCCCCATTCAGTTCATATATAATCCTGTCATCGACATTAATTTGGGGGTGCTTCATGTTGGAGAGAAATGTAAACATGTCCTTTAAAATCAACAAAACAATAACTTGCAGAAAATGCATACATAAGTAGATAAATAAAAATTATGTGAGCAGTTGCAACGGCGTGCGAGGGGCCTGATGAAGCTGGCACCTACTCCATCCGCCTAGGGCATGGCAGACGGGTGCCTCCACGGGCCCCCCGAAAATCCAACGAACTTCTGACATCATCTCAGGCTGAAGAAGGCTCCAGCCATGTCCGAGGCCGGGGCGGTGACGACGGCGTGGCTGGCGCTGGTGGCCTGGCTGCCAGGGTGAAGGCCGGTGAGCTTCGGCTCCCGTACAGGTCGTGGCTTCTCAGCTTTGAGGCACTGCTCCTCTGAGTCTCCTCCCGAGAGCCTTTCTGCTGGCTTGTGCCCGGGAGCCCAGGCTGGTGGCTGTAAACCCTCAGCTGTGTGTTTGCCACAAGCCGCTGCAGAGACGTGGGCTCCGGGCACCTCGCGCTTAGAAGGCCACCTCGCTCCAGAACAGGATTTAAACGCTCGGCCCCAGGTCCTGGCCTCGCCCTGCCAGCCCCCGGCCAATGTGGTCTAACCCTTAGAAAGGAAAACGCCAGATGGAGAGATGCTTTGGCGCAGGGGTGTGGGAGAGTCCTGCACGGCTGGGGTCTCCGTCTTTCTGGGCCAGGTTCACACCGCCCTGATGGAGCTCGCTCCCAGCGGTCAGGAGGCGCAGGCTGTGTGTGCTGGCGGCCACGCAACGGCCCTAATCGCCGCCGGAGAGCGAGCTGCCGCCAGCACGCGACACCCCCTTCCTGAAGCCTGGCCAGAGCCCCGGAGCAGCCGCGCAGCTCAGCTGTGTTTTCCAGATCGTCTTGATTTCCCCAAATACTGTGGGTCCAGGCAGCCTAAGTGCCATCCAACCACAGGCCTGAGAACTGCGCCTGGCATTTCACAGCCTTCGCAGGCTTTCTAAACAGCTCTCTTTTAAAAAATTTTTATTTTTACTTTTCTCACAATGCTTGCTTGCTTTCCTAGGTGCAGTCCCCATAGAATTTCCATCAACCAATCACCCGTGCACCGTCACCCCAGTCCCTGGTGCTCTTCCCGTCCCGGCCTTGGTCCCAGCTCCTCCCTCTGCCCTGCAGATGACTCTTAAAAAGGTCTTTTCAACCGGAGGCAAATGCGGGCCTCCCTCAGCAGCTTGGGGGTGCATTTGCTCCATTTCTCTGAACTCAGATGGGGTTCAGAAGATCAGCCATGAAACACTGTGCTTCACTGTCCTTCTCACTGACCCGCTTTGGAGCATGGTGCCAGGTGGTGGACATGGTCCAGGAGAGGACCTGGAAATTAGCCCTTGATGCTGGGAGGGGACCAGGAAGATGCTGCGTCCCACTCTGAACTCGAGCCTGGAGAGGTAAGGCAGGGGGAGCCGCCTGATATGGCTTCAGCCCCTTTTCTCTGTTGAAAACTCTTCTGGGGCTACTAAACTTTAGCCAAACTCCTGACCAACCCACCTCTCAGTCAACATACTATTTTACAAGTCTACAAAGTTGTCAATCTATTGATAAGTAACCAACAATGACTCTCTCCCTGTTGATGAATTCATTCAGTCACAAGTGGGAGCCAAGCAGTACCCAACTGTGGTTCTCAATTGCTCGGGCCTGGACAGTTCCACTGGGGCGGTAATGGGCTAGGTTCCATGGAGGACAGCAAAGGTCAAGATGCCACAGGCCTGCCCTCAAGGAGCTTGCACTCCACGCAGGGAAAGTACAAAGGAAGTGATTCGGGTTTTTATGAGAATTTTAAGATGGTGGAGTTGGAGTTGGGTGTTTCATGGACAAGATGGCATTTGAGCTAGGCTTCAATAACAGGTGGGGCCTGGAGAGGAGACTGCATTCAGGGGTACTGCTGACTATTTACTGGGGTCACTGTGTTTGCAGCTCTGCTGCGTTCCAGACCCTGCAGAGGCAGGAGTGTGAGGGGCTTGGAGGGACAGCGTTACTCCTCCCCCCCATCAGTCCCGGCACTTCACTCTCACCTTGGGACATTCATTTTCATAACCATGACAATTCTGGCTCATGAGTGTGCAAATCACTCATGTTGACAAAAGGAAAAGGGAGGGCTGGGGGTTCAGAGGAGAAAAGAGCAGCCGAGTGAGCCTCTGGCCACTAGAGCAAGAAAAACACTCCTGACCGTGTAAGAGCTTGTTTCTGCTCACGGGCAGGAGCCGGGACTAGTTTCTGGGCCCCTTGGGAGCCAGTCATGTGAGTGCAAAACATGAAATCGGGGATACATGGGACCTGGTGGTAGAAGACTTGGAGATTCTTGGTAGAGCTGGATCTCTGTGGGCTTCCTGGCCACCTTGAGTTCCAATTCTAGCTTTGTCATTGCTTTGGAACCTTCGGGAAGGCATTTAGCAGTGGGCATCCAGAATTGGGATGACACCCAGAAGGCATGATCATACTTTCCTTTTTGTCTTAGGCTGCTAGGAAGCTCAGAACCAACTCTGAGTTCCATCTGATGTTCTGGGATGTTTTTCTCAGGACTGATGATATCTGCAAGGCGGGAGCACTGAGGAATCAGAGCAATCCTCGGGGGAGAAGTGGGCACCTAACGTAAGGTCGCTGCTGTTACTGATGTCAACCGAAAGTTTAAGACAATTGTTTTGGCAAATTTATTATCAGCAAGTGGTAAAATGATGTTATGTTCATATCACTGCAGATTAGGGAGAGGAATCATTCTAAGTTGTCCAATGACCCAGGCAGGATAAATGAAGATTAGCTTTCTAGTGCCCATTGTAACTAATCAAAGCTGTGTACACTGGCTGTGTCTGTGCTTAGAGTTAACACTAATCTTACAGAACTAACTTAATTTTTAGACATCTTATTTACAGCCCTCTGATTTCTTTTGTAAAAAGAGTTTTCTGCATCAGGACTTTTAAAAATGACTTCAAATCTCCTTTTTGAAAGAATAACATTTTGAAAAAGCTGTTCAAGTAACTGTCGATCATTAGATATTCTTCCTTTTCATTCTGTGGCTTCTCCCTCCTCCTTATGCCAGGCAGAGAAATACCAGGGAGCCCTTGCTAATTGATTGACTTAGTTCTGATTTCCTCCAATACAGATTAAATATGTGTGTGACACATGAAAAATAACACACTATAATGTAATGTGATATGACATGATAATATAATATCGAGTAGACGCTGTATCCCACATCATATTACACAGTGGAAATTAACATACGGCTTCCCCTTTGCGGAACATCCTAGAACCTGCCAGCTTCCTGCAGGGGAGGTGGACTCGGACCCTCAGCAGGGGAAGAGGTGGGTGCTGGGCGGTCAGGAGAGGCTGCTACGGAAGGAGAGCCGAGACTGGAGGAGGCCTTACCAGCCCGGCACTGGCTGTGGGCCGTGGGAACACTGGGACTGTGCAGCTGGCCTTTGCTCTCCTCTTTCCCTCTTTCTCTCGCGTTCTAAGTTGCAGGTGCCTCCCAGCTTTTGTCTTGACCGAGGTCCCCTGGTCCACATTTAGGTGGTTCCAGGTCCAAAGTGGGTCCGAGGCGGGAGTCTGCCAACCACACTGATGAGACCGAAGAGGGTGTGTGCTGGTGAGTTCTGGACAGATGCAGATTTACAGCACAGCTAAGGAAGCTTCAATTGTTTAAGGGTTTCTTACTTATAGGGACTTCTTCCAAGTCCCTGCACCTAGCTTTATTTATAAATCATAATGACGTATTATTTTCTCAAAGAACTCCTTCTCTAGACTTCACAATCGTTGGAATCTCACAAAACATTCCCGCGCCTCTGATTCTGGGATTTGTATTTTGCTCCCTAAGAAAAGTAGGGGCTCTCCAGGAAGAAGCCACACTCTTCCTTGCTGCTCCGGGATGCCCTGTGGGGATGTGATGCTGGAGTCACAGCAGCCATCTAGTGACCTGAGGTCTGGCAGGTTAGATCTGGTTTTAGCTCTTACATGTCGCTGGTTTCCACCAGTGACTCTCCTGCACCAGCACCTGCCACCTTTCACCCGATCTATCTGCAACCTGCCTTCAAGCCCATCTGCAGCAACCCAGGCCCTCTTCAGGAACAGAATGCCAGCAGCATGGAACAGGGATTTCCCTGCATGCCGGGCGTCTTCAACACCAGCTGGCTCACTACCAGGAGCTGATAGAAAGCCTGGTGCACAGGGAGGGGGCAGGCCAGGAGAGGCTGCTGCAGGCACTCAGGCATGAGGCAATTAGGGTTTCGACCCAAAATACAAGATAATTTGCTCTGTAAAATCAGGTTGGCAAATCAGGGGCCTGGATCTATGGAGTTTTATTTGCCAAACATTTCTCTTAAAGGAGAAAGCAAAACCGAGCTCCCTTGCGTTTCATTGCCCTAAAGCGATTGCTTGGGCCCACAGTAATTGTTCCACTTTAAACTGAATAGGTTACATTGTAAGCCCCAGTAATTGAGTTAAGGCCGTTTGTTAAAACACAGCACGCCTGGAGCCCTGAAGTCTAACCCTGATGGGGTCTATCGTTTGTGTCTAGAAAGTCACCTGACCGAGACTTTTGATTCTCTCAGAAGGGAATCGTGAAATGAATGATGTTTAAGTGAAAACAAAATCTTTTCAGGGTAAATGCATATTAACTATTACTTGTCTTTGGACTGTTGGACAGAATTGGTATCATGAATGAACTGTCATATAGTTTATCATTACCTCAGTTATGAACCATCCTTCATCTGCTACTAAGGTCAGAGGTGAGACGAATTTCCCTTTCTTGTAATAGAACCTGCTTGGTATGGCGTCTTTCTCATAGACGGTCATGTGTTCCACTGAACTCAGTTTGTTATAGATCTGCAAAGAAAAGACTATCAGTCATGAGCACCTGAACCTTACATAATGTGATAATGCAATGCCATTTCAACTTCAAAAAAGAAAAACAAGGATCTAGTTTTCTTAAATATATGCGAAAATATATTGGACTTTATAAGATCAAAGGAAGAAGTTACCAAAACCCCTGATCAATTTAACTAAATGAAACTGAGATATAGTTAAATGTCTCTGTATGTCTCAGAGAACATGAGGCTTCACCTAGTAGGGCTGAAAATCTGCATACCCTGCGATCTTACCAGTTAACCTGGGAAATGAACCTCTCTCTCGTGTACCTCTATAGACAGATACACGGAAAGACACTGCCCACCTCCCCAACAACATTGGATGAGTAAATGAACCACAGTGGGCTTCTAGAGTGGAATACTATGCAGCAATGAAGATAGATAAATTGTAGTTTGAAGGAATACCTGGAAGAATCTCTGGGTACTCAGATTTCTTTTTGAAAAGTATACTGTAGTGGAATACAAACAACAGTATTCTCATTGTACAAAGTGCTAATGAAAACAAAACTAAAGAATGTATATTGTCAAACTATAAGACAATTGTCCAAATAATAACTCAAAATTTACAGAAGTGGTTGCCTCTGAGAGGGCTGTTTCCAAGTGGGGGCATCTGGAAGGACACACAGGAAATACCACAGGTAAGGTAATGTCCTATTCTTAAACTTTCAGTGAATATAGGGTATCCTTTATAACACTACACTTTACATATTGTACAGATTTCTTAATAGACTTTTGGTATCGACTCAATCATTAAAGAACAAAATATTAAAATGTGTTTATGTTAAAAATGATTGGATAAAATTAAAAGGCAAATGAGTCAACCTGCCCAATGTTAATTACCATCAGGTTCAAAGAAAGAAGATTTTTCTTGGACTTGACCTAGAGAGCATACCCCACTTACACTTGGATCTTAAACATATTTGTGACTGTTTGCATTAATTACACTGCTCCTGCTTTGCTGAGGATGGAAACTCTGTACATATTTCCAATATTGAGCAGCAGCTTACATGCTTATGGCTAAAGTCAAAACCAACAGGCTAATACTGACTTGTTGGTCTTTAGCCAAATCAGGCATATTTTCCTAGGTAGAATGGAAGATAAAAATTGAGCGTATCAGTGCGATGCTGAAAAATAATTGGTTTAAGCTGTTTGGTAGAGGGTCTAGGAGGCCCGTGAGTTTGACTGCCCACTTTCTTTGGAAGGAAAACCCACAGTTCTTGAGGAAAGCAGGTGTGTTTACAGATACTGAATAAGTGAAAAGTCTGGTGGCACAGAACAGGACTCACATTCTGGTCCATCACATGACAAAGTGTCACCCAAACACAGCCCCCACTTTGGAATAATCTGCCAACTGCTCTCGGCAGCTTGCGGGCGCCTGACTTAAACATGGTCTTGGAAGCTCTCGCAGCTCCTCCGCCTTCTGCAGACAGCGTGTCCCTCAGTGCCAAGTTGGAGACACGTTGCTCCCGCGTGCCAGGCAGAGAGCGCTCCCCTGCAAGAAGCCACTGACGGAAGGACTGGGTGCCCTGTGAAGTGTTCTCACTGCTCCATCTCTAGGGAGTCCATGGGGACACTGTGTAAACGTCCAGCACCTCCATTCCTGACCATGGGGCCTGTGGAAAGGGGGGCCTCTGGCTGCGGATGGAGTAAGGCTGGCAGGTGCAGCGCGCTGGCTGCTGTCAACCCAGACAGATCTTAGCCCCATAAACGGGAGCGGGCTGGGTGGAGAGGAAGGGCTTGCTCTGGGCCCAAGGAGAGACACCAGCCTATCTGGGGCTCCATCCATGCCAACAAGGAGGGCGGGAAGAGGAGACCTCCTCCCACCACGTTTGGGCTTGGCACGCCACAGGTGATTTCTTACAACAGGGACCTGTGACTTCTTGTCACCTCAGGGTGCTGAGTGTCTGCAGGGCAGTGTCTGTGGGAGCAGAGTGGGGACTCAATGTCACCCAATTGGGACATTCCCTTCCATGGCCATTACAAGAGCAGACAGGTACGTGGCACTGGCAGTGGACCAGGAGGCTGGGTACATGGCGTCTCTACCAGCGAGGGCAGAGAAGGAGCAGAAGGGCCAAGGTCGGAACTGCCTGCTTACGAGCTGATGAGGGAGCTGGGGTTTGCTTGTTATATATGAAGGACCATTGCTTCGCATCCTTGGTCCTATTTCCCTAGCGTGGGATTTCTTGCCTTAGGTGCAGTCACTGTAGCTCCCCACCACCCGAGCATGCAGTCTGTGGTGCTCTTCTCCCCTCTCCCTTTCTGTCCTCTTCTTCTCCTTTCCTCTCCCCCTCCCTTTCTGGGTGCCTCAGACCTATGGTCAGTTTTCAAGGGTTGGATCTGAAGTTTGTCTTTGTTTGACCCTCTGTCTGGTTTCTCTAGATTCCACATATAAGTGACACCACCCAGTGTCCGCCTTTCTCCTCCCGATTCTTTCACACGGCACCATCACTTCCGGAGCTGGGACTGGAACCCAAGCGTGTGGCTCCTGAGATAAGGAATTTAGTCACTACACACAGGGCCTCATTCTGCGCGCATCTGTTTGCTCTGTCTTCAGTTCCCTGATGAAACTGGATCAGGCTGGCCGCTTCAGGGGGAGGGGCAGATGGGGGATTGTGGCTGGTGATGGGCGGTGGCCCGCATTGGTGGTGGCCTGGTGTGAGCTACACAGATGCTGAGGTGAGAATCTGACACCTGAACCTATACAGCATTGTAAAGGAATGTTACCTCAATAAGAGGGAAGAAAAAGAAGAGCATTATGTGTGTGCACCCAGTATTCCGATTTGCCCTGGAAGTGCTGCTTTTTGGTCAATAATTAAAAAAAAAAAAAAACCTATTGTTAGGCATTTGACATGCTAACCTTGCTTATCTTTGATCTCATTTAAATTCCACTGACATCCAATAGAGATACATTATGCCTATTTTCAGCGCCCACCAGAGAGGATGGACCACTTGGCTGGTCACCCTTGGGGAGTAGCAGGCAAGGTCCCTGCCTCTGACTCAGGGCTCTGAATGTCAACATTCAAGTTCCAGAACAAGCTAAAAGCACAAAGTGGGGGTGAATGAGGTGCACGCAGACCCTGCCTGCCCCGCCCTTCCCACGGCCCTCCAGTCCCATCATGGCGCCTCTTACCTCAGAGTGTTTCCCGGGCGCTGGCCAGAGACTCACCACCGGGCCTCGGTCCTTAACTTGCTGCAGGTCACTCATGCTGATGAACTTATTCAGCTCGATTACTTTGTCCACCCAGGAGATGTCAGTCATTCCGTGGTCTGAGAAGATGATTACGTTGAGGTCGTCCTGCAGCTGGCGCTCCTGTGGGCGAACAGAGGCCGTCAAGATGGCGCCACGGGAGAGACACGATGGCGCTGTGAATCTTGGAAAGGGGGGATAGACTGAGAGTTCTGGGAGGCGGGACGCTGTCTCCATTCTGAATTGAGTCGCCTGCTATTCTGGCCTGATGACACACAGTTCAGGGTCACCACAGAAACACTCTGGGGAGACGGTGAGGAAGAACAACCCCGCTCCAGTTCTGCTAGAAATAATGCCTGTGGGCTCGCAGCTTTTACCATTCCCTGCTTTTGTCTTTGAAGTAGACTTGTGTGGTAATGTGACAGTGATCACTCATCCACTGAGGGGTGTGAAACAAAGCACTAGAAAGTTTGAGATAGACAGAACTTGCATAAAATCATCCCTTAATGTCATTAAAATGTGGCAGGCTCAGGGACCCACCCGGTCTGGCTCCTGGACCAAGCTGCTTACAGATGAGCAGGTTTGGTAAAGGATGGAGCTATCTTTCTAGAAAATTCAGGCTTACTGACTCAGACCACAGCCATTTCAATCCCACTGGCCTGGATGTGAGGAAAAAAGAAAAAAAAGTCTTTTGGTACCTGAAGAAAATAGAGCCCAAAGCCTCACAGTAGCCTGGTCACCTGTCAACAGCAGGAAGGAAGCTGTGGAGGGGGTGGCAGGAAGCAGAGTGGCAAGAAAGAAGGTGTGTCCTGTTTTAGATCTGTGTTTTATGTCAGGTCACCTGGATCCACGTGGTCATGTGCTTGAAGACGGTGTCCACAGCCCTCAGGGCCTGTTTCCTCTGAGGTGACGAAGGGCCGTAGTGATGACCTTCCACGTCGATGCGCTCGTAGTATATGGCTGCCAGGTCCGCCCGGCCACTCCTAGAACGGCAAGGCGAGAGCAGCATGGTTGGCACAGTCCCCGCCCTCCCCGGCGTTTTCCCCTCCCGGTCAGCCCTCAGGGAAGGCATTAGCATCCCACAGCCAAGCTGACCCCCTAAAGTAAGTAGGGCGCATCTTCAAGGGAGAAACAGAGAGCACCAAGGCGGAGCGCGTGTGATGGGTCACAGCCTCACCTCACCGCCCCAGCACTGTGGCCCTGCCCAGAGAGTTGGCAGATGCCGATAAGCAGGGGCGAGCTCTCACATCTCCACCCCCACCTCCTGCTGTCGTGGGGGGTCGGAAATGCAAGTGCGGTCATGTAAACCAGGGCTGTGGGACTCACTGGAAGATTTTAGCAAGTGTCTAAGCATTAAGTGTGTGTCTGACTGGAAAGAATAAGTACGCACTTCACATTGCGGACAACCTGAACGAGGCAAGCAGGTCAGTGTTCAGGATGTAATATCAGCTGACACTCCTGGGACCCTTGTTCTAGGGGGACACATAGGGGTGCACTCCAGTGCATGAACAGCAGTGACAACACTTCTGTGGATCCCAGGAAGACCTCCGTTCTGGCAAAGCTCCCACTCTCAGCCACAGTGCTGATGGTAAAAGTCCAGTTATTTAACCCTGGGTGCTGGATGACACTGCAGTATCCCCTCCCTCCTTCAGTGGGTGACTCCCCTTGCCAGCTCTGGCTTTGCCTATGACCTCCCTGCAAGACACCTGAAAGAACAAAAATCATGATGATGATGGTGGTGGTGATGGTGGTGGTGGTGATGGTGGTAGTGGTGGTGATGGTGGTGGTGGTGGTGGTGATGGTGGTGGTGGTGGTGGTGATGGTGGTGGTGGTGGTGGT
>JAGFMF010012033.1:1284344-1346888 GCA_019455555.1 Galemys pyrenaicus
GGTGGTGGTGGTGGTGATGGTGGTGGTGGTGGTGGTGATGGTGGTGATGGTGGTGGTGATGGTGGTGGTGGTGGTGGTGATGGTGGTGGTGGTGGTGGTGGTGATGGTAATGATGGTGATGGTGATGGCGGTGATGATGGTGGTAGCCCCAACAACCAATGACAGAAGACGAAACAATGGAAAAAGAAATTCAATCTAATCCCTTTGCATGGACTTTACAAAGATTAGTCATTAATAATCTGGAGGATCACCTTATTTTTCTTGAAAAGCTGTATTTTAAACACACACACACACACACACAGTGGCACAGTCTCTCCAGCTGTGGTCTGCTCACCACTTGGCACGTGGGGAATGGAGGAATGGGTGTCTTCAGAGCCAGCCTCCAGCATCTTGAGCATGACCCGAGTCCTCTGAAGGAGCTCATGGGCCAAGTCCACAGCAGCATGCTCAGCCTGCCTGGTCTTGCTGCAGTGGGTCTATTACCTTCTAAGAACCACCACCTCCAGGAACCCTGTAGAACGAGGTCTACCGATATGGCGAACAGCTTTAATGAAATCGGCCCAGCACCTGCTGCGTCAAGGGACGTGTCTGCACTGTAAGGACCTAAACCTTAATGTAGCTGAAAACTTCGTTCGCCGGGTTTTCCCCACAGATAGACCCTGAGTGACGATGAGTCACTTCCATTTCCCGGCATGCAATGCTCTGTCTGCTGGTGGCCCGGGCCTCCAGGTCCTGAACTGCAGTGAAAGGCAGCCCTCTAGAAAAGCATTGGCAGGCAAGTTTTGCAGGCGAGGAAGCAAGCTCACAAGGATGCCAGGAGTTACTGGAGGCCCCACGGCCTCTGACATGATTAGGCCTGGAAATACGACTCTCCCAGCTCCGGGTCAGCTTCACCAGCCTGGGCGTTGAATGTCCACCTCGCCCCTGCCCTGGGGAGCCACTCCAGAGTGCCCTGTCTGGCGTCTCCCTTCATTACAGTCATTCTTGGTGAGAGGGCATAGCTGTCACGGGCACGTTGCTGGGGTAACTTGAGGTCACTTCACTCACTCCCTTGATGATGCTCTGGTTTCAAGGTCGGAGAAATTGCTAGTCAGATGTTCATTTCTCTTTTGAGAAGAAGACAAACCGGCCCTTCTTTCACAAGCCCCGGGACCACCCTGTTCCCACCAGGCTGGGCACGCTGACTGTCTCCTCTCAAACAGTACTGTCATTATTTGTGCTTGCCAACGGTTGAAGGACTAACCCAGACTCCCTCTGGTCTGCAGATGGCAGAGAACAGCCAGCCACTAATTTAGGGGCCCATGAGCATGCAGGAGGGGGGCGGAGCTCCTAGCAGGTGATGATGTCTGCATGCATGTCCCTAAGCTTTGAGGAGGCCTTTGCTCCCGTGGCCTCAGAGAGCGTTGTCCCGCCCCTAGGTGGAAACATAATGGAGCGTCCATAAAATCAGCTTCTCAGATTAGCCTCGTATTGTGCTAATTCGCACAATATGTTGACGTGTGTGTACACCTCCGGGGTGAGGTTTGTATGTGGGAAAAATTCCACTGACAAGGTTTAGGTGTTTACATCATAGACACGTCGCCTTAATACAGCAGACACGAGGGTGGTTTCATTAGGCTTCTCGCTGCATTGGAAGGTGCGAGGCATGTGGTCAGAAGGCCAGTCAACTGTCACAGGTGTACCTGATGGCTTTGTGTCGGCTGCTGGCACCCCGAAACACCGGGAAACGTAGACTGGGGGTGCTTGCAATTCAGGGATTTGTGCACATATGTAGAGAGGTTCCTATGTTAGCATTTCATCGATTCTTTAGGGACTTGTCTCTTCGAGCCTGAGAGCGCTTGCCTGTTTGGAGTTTAGCTGAGAGCTTCTTCGTGGCCAGCTGTTTTGCACATGGGTCTGGTCTCCTTCACGAGACAGCTCATTTGTAACGGAGTGCTTGAGCGAGGGGCGGAGGTGGAAACGCCTGCAGCTCTGTTATTGGTCATTTGTAGCTTTAAGACTCAGGAATCAAGCCAGAAGGACATGTGGCTGAAATGCCGTTACCTGGGCGTGCAGGGGACCCCCGCCAAGGGGATTCAGGGACACACGGGTACCCTCAGGTAATGTGAACCACATTAGGCTTCTTAGAGAAGAATTAGGGGGAGACGGAGGTCATTGAAAGTGGTGGTTGAAATTGTTGACTGTTAACAAAAGTGATGCAACACTTAGAAATAAGACCAAGAACTAATTGTCTGTTTTTTACTGTCACGTTGAGCGATGTTTAATAAGTTCAGTCTTGTCACCAGATTTAACTACTGAGGAGAGCTCAAACTCTGTAAGGGTAACCATGAATGTGCAGGAAACTGATCAGATGAAAATGACCTCTGTCTGCAGGAGATAGCAATTGCAAAGATTATGGTTTGATTATCTTCGAAATCACCAGTTTTTCTACATCAGACCCTGATCATAGACGATCCTTCACCATCCTTCTTTTCCTTCCCGGAGATTTCTCATATTCTTCCTTGAGCCTGCCTTATGCTCTCTTGATTCCCTCGGCAATAAGTTGATTTGGGCTTTGGCGTAACCCTCGTGTATATCTGGAAAGTGCACATGACCAAGTTTCATGTTTGCCTTCTTCGACAGGGCGTGGGGATTAGTCAAATCTGGGTTCCAGTTCTGGCTTCTCTTCTCACTAACCTGGGCATCTGGAATGAAGGGCAGACTATCTCTAAGCCCCAGTTTCCCTCCCTGAAGCCTCACACCTGAATTCGACAAACCGATGTTTGTAAAGTGCTTGGCACACAGTGAAAAGGAAGCCAAGGGAAAAAGACATTTCCCGCTTCCCATTTCCTTCCAGGCATCCCAAAAGGCCCTTCCCTGTGTGCCAAGCAGAGAGGAGAACCCCTCCATGCCCATCCTGCACTCCTTGGAGTCCCAGAGGGAAGGGACCACCACCGGCAGGGAAACCGTGGCCCGTGGCCCGTGGCCTGTGGCCCATGGCCCGTGGCAGGGACAGAGCCCATCCATGCCTTGACTATCCCCAGAAGCACTGGGGTTCTGGGATCTTGAGAGACTTCCTTGGGAGCTGTTTTCTAGGCCTTGTGACCAACGTTCAGTGGTTACGTTGTTCCGAGACCCTAGAGCACCAAAGCAAAGCATCTCAAGCTCTGCCTGTGCTCTCACCAACACCGGTGCTGCGGGCTCATCGGCCGTCAGTGCAGCCCACGCAGAAGCGGCTCATCTGGAGCTGAGGCCCAGGCTGACTGGGGCCAGAGACGTCAATGCACAGGGAAGGGGCCACATGGAGGTGAGACCCTGTAGTGGCCAGGAAGGCGGCACAGGAGCAAGGTTCGGGATGGTTCTTGGCAGACGGGGGTAGGAAGGAGTCTTGGAGCCCTCGGTGGCTTTTCATGCTTTTATTGATCTCTACAGCAGAGGTGGCGTCAGGTACACGGCAGGCTGGGGGGCCGGGGGGCCGGGAGGCCTGCCAGCTTCTCACCCTCTCGGCTGCTTTGCTGCTGCTGCTCACATTGGTCCTCTTGCTGCTCGTCCGTTGGTCTTGCTGCTGTTGGTTGGTACTGTCGGTCCTATTGGTCCTAGCGTCCTCATGACGCCGCCCATTTAAGCCCGTATCAGATGCAGGTGCGCCCACCTGCGCATGCGCACCTGGAATGCTCGCAGCACCGCAGGTGTCCATCATCAGTGGTGGGAGGGTGCAAAGACCTGATTTCTCTAAACCTACAGACTTCTAAACAGAAATTCGAAAGCGTCTTCATGCTTCTCCATGTATGAACTGCCCTGCAACAGCCAGCGAACTTCAGCCAAGTCCACGTCTTTGCCCTCAGCCCACTTGTCAGCCAATGAAGTAAAATTCCTTTGCTCTTATCCCAGGGTCCCGATCTGACACAACCTTGTTCCCTTTCTTCACCAGGGAAGCAGACTGAGGTTTTGTCTTGCCTCCTTTAATTTTCACAAAAGTTCTTTTCTTTCCTCAGCACTCTGTGTCACAGTGAAGGGCCGTGCAAACACCGGGCTGCCCGTCCCTCAGCAGCCCAGTCGGCCAAAGGGCAGCAACCCTGTGTCCATGGCCAGGCCCTATACAAGGCTGCCCTAGCCACCTGCTGTGCTGAACGGCTCCCACTGCCCACTGTGGCTGCTCCTGTACCCCTGCACCCGGTGAGCCACCCAAGTTACTTTGGCCCTAGTACCAGGCCACTCTGCCTGCTGAAGCATGAGTATCCCACACCCAGAACTTCTAGGAGGAGGCATCAAGCCTTGCGCATCACGAACTGTCTTTCTGACAGATGAGTGGTGATGCGGGCAGGCCCAGGTTCCCTCATGTGGCGTCTGCGGCTCTGTGCCACTGAACCACAGTCCTCGCTACTCTAGCTCAGCCCCAGCGAGCCCCAGGCCAGGAGGGCCACCGACAGAATTGCAGAGAAGCCACCCCCTCCTCTCCCTGATTTTAGGGCATTTTAGAGTGCTGGGTGTGTGGGGTGCTGGGCATGGACTAAAGGGTTTGCCTGAGGCAGTTCTCAGTTCCTTCACTCAGGCAGGCCTCTGGACACTGGCCCTCAGGTCCCTCAAAGACCAGCGCTCCACCACTTACCATCTGGGTGAAAACCTGAGGCAAGGTATTTAACTTCAGAGAGTTTGGCCTCTTCTGTGAGATGAGAGAGCAACACCCAGGTGCATGACAGAGAGGGGAGAAGAATGGTTCGATGGCAGGGAGCCCATGACACACGCTAGCAGCTGGCGTGGGAAGCATCACTCCTCTTCCCCTCCCTTCTCCACGCTCCGAGGTGTCTGTGCAAAGGCTGTCACTGGGTCAGTGACGCTTCCTGAGCACTGAAGGGCAACGGCCACTGGGCCAGCCCTTCTGACGCAGACACGGAGCTTCCTGTCTGACGGGGACTCTGTGGAACGGTGCCAGGACAAGACTGCACGGCCAAGGTGTGAGCTCCTGTCGAAGCTTATCTCCTTGGGCTCGTTGCTTCTCAGCTAGTGAGTGAGTGGCCAGAGACACCCTAACTAGTCTTAACCAGGAGATGCGTGTGTGTGTGTGTGAAAGCTTGTGAAGCTCTAAGTTTGTTTCAGTTAGCTTAGCTGCATGTTTGAGACACTTGGCAGAAACAGAAAGGAGCCGTGGAGTCACAAACAAGCTCCTCCCTCACGGGCCTCCTACGGTCCAGTGGACATAACTGTTCTAGACTGTTCTAGCCCGGGCAAGTGTCAGCTCACAAATTCTGCTTCGTAAGAAGGTCATGGGACATGTGGTGATGGTGCACAGGTCGGTTGAAGGAGGGGCCTTTTCCTCTGAGCGAGGTCAGCGCTGACCCAGATTCTCGTGGCTGAGCGCTCCGGGCTCCTGAACCTGTGACCCGCGGGTGGGGGCCAGCGAGAGACCGCTCACCAGTCCGGTCCAGGTAAGGTGAATGTGGGCATGACTGCGGCCCTAGGGTGTCGGCTTATTTAGAGCTGTTCACGGTTTCCTTCCTCTAGGTCCTGACCCATCCTCCTCCCGCCCCAGAAAAAAAAATCTAAACCTAAAAACTTGTCACTTCTCAATTTTCAGGTGTTGAGACCTCGTTTCTCTCCAGTCTGTTCACCAGAACCCGAGGCTTCATGGGCCAAAGGCCTCCCTGGTGGGTCCTCAAGGAGGGGGAACATTCAGCAGCAGCACGGACAGGCATTTTGGCTGGTTTTGCAGCTCCGCGGAGCTGGCGGCTGCCTCAGACGCTTGGCTGTGGTGGGGTTCGGAGGTGCTCTGTGTGTAGCCACCATCTTGGTTCAGGCCAGTCTCCGTGGCCAGCTAGCAACTGGACGGCAGGCCTCGGCAAGCTGGCTCTCGGGCCCTGTCCCACTTGAACCGTCATCGGGAGGAGGTGGACTCTCCCTGGCCCCTCACCCTATTCCTGCTGTGCCATCTGCTCAGCTCCAGCGGACACCCTCCAGCAACCAAGGTGACCTCCAGTCCAGCCCGTGAAACCCCACAGCCTCATCTCGTGGTTGCTAATTCCTAGCACAGGCCCCGGCCGGTCTTCCCCTTGAATTCCACTGAGACTGACTTGAGGCTCCGCCCTGACCGCTGTTGCTCGGTTTCCCTCAGTCAGGCGCTGTCCAGGACGGCACGGCCACCTGTGCACTTGGCGGGTTGCACATCGTGTATCCAGGTGGGAGCGGACAGGTCTGTGTTGTACGATGCTGACGTCCCTTGCACGTTTCCAAGAAGAGGAAATACTGGCCCTTTTCCACCACAGAGCTTCCCTTTGGTGAGGGTACTTTTGCCAAATAGGTATTACTATCTCCCCAGGTGCAAGCATTCAGTAGCTCATGATTAGAGAAAGGTTAACGTTCATATTGTTTCTTTTTGTCCATCAATACAAAAAAGAAAGTTCCAAGTCCTTGAGGATGTTACTGCTCTCAACTCAGCATTTCCAAAGAGAGCTCCTGCCCGAGGTTTGCTCACAAGTATTCTCTGCTAACAGCTGACAGTTGCCATGGGGGACCCCCCCCCCCACCTACAAGAGATTATTGCACCCACACCAGGCCTCTTAGTTCACTTAGCAATCATCGTTCGTTCCAGAAACAAGGGAGAGCAGTGGTATGGCTAGGAATTCGGGACACTTACTTCAATGAGTCAAGAGCGTTGTTGACGGCGTCGGCAAAATTGATATCCGTTGGGACAGTTTTATACTCTAGGCAGTACGTAGGTTTGACACCAAGAATCTCAACCTCACAGCCTAAGAAGGAAAGAGATGGTTACGGTTACTTTCTTCAGAACCAAGGTAGGGGGAAGAGCCTATTTCAGGAAGCAAGTGCCATTTATCAGAATGCAATGTTTGTTCATTTCAGGTAAAACGATGACTTATTGCTGATAAGTGTGTTAACTGTAATTTTGTTTGGACAGAGCCAAAGTTCTCAAATACAGCCCTAGAAAATCAAGACAAGAACTAGCAAACATTGATGAATAACTTGTTTTTCCTAATTTGAAAAAACAAAAATTGATTGCACATTATATAGAAATGCCTCAATTAAAATTCCTCCCTATAAATTTTTCGTAACTACTAAACCTTCTAGTGTGTCTTTGCCTCTTCTAGAATTGAGTGTTAGACAGTATCTGATTGGCCCAGGAATAACAGAATAAATATTTCACTGGCCTCGTGGAATTTAGAGGCATTGCAAGAGATTAGTGAGACTCAAAACCACTGTCTCACGCAAAGATGCAGAGCCGTGACCTTGCTTTCCCCAAGATGAGGACAAGAATACAGGGTGTTCAGAGTCAGGAGCTGCTGCCGCGACCTCAGCTTCTCTGCCTGGACTTCTGACAAGAAGTAGCTGCCCTGTGGAAGAGGCACCCGACCTTGCTGTGAGAAGAGAGGGCAGGAAGGGATGCGAGTGTCTTGAAACTGAGTATACTTCTGGGCCACTGAAGTAGTGTTCAGTGACTAGTCGCTGTGTTCAGACACAGTGGCAACGAAAATGTGTCTGTCAGGTGTGTGGAGCGACTCAGAGTCCAGCCTGTGGTCAGTGAGGTCCAAAGCAAGGGGCACCTGCACTGGTGTGGCGGGGACTTGGGAGGGGCATTCCATTTAGGTATTAGTTCCTCGTAGAGGTCATCCTAGGGGCTCCATGTTGGGTTCGGTCATGGATGCTGGGTCAGCGTAGGGGGAGGGGGCCAAGGCGTGGGGCGGAGGAAAGGGAAGAGAGTGCCAGCTAAAAGAGCAGCGGAAGCAAGGAATCGGCAACGAGCGACAATGAGGTATGCCCCGACAGATTCATTTCAAAACAAATGTTAATCTGCTCATTTATTGCATGTAAATTGTACCTCAAAAAGTAAATGATTAAACCCCTGGAAGAGAATGTTAAAATGAAGAAAGAATGAAAATCTAACTGCAAACTATTCACAGACTTTACACTTGAAACAGACACAGAAGAGTCAGATGTAAAAGAATCACCAAAACCCCCCAAAGATAGACCCCAAAATCAGGAATGGCCGTGGTACCAGAGCAGACGGAGGTGTCAGATGTTAGCAGTGGCTGCGGCTCCTCACCGAGAGCCACCGACACGCATGACTGTCTACACGTCACCATTACACACAGCACACAAAGAAGTCTTGGAAACACAGTGGAAAATTTCAATCTTGGTGAAAGACTTTCAAGATAGTTTAGAAATAAATAATCAAAAAAGATAATCTATTTAAACTATGTAGCTGCAGCTGTATAAAGACCGAGCATTTGAATGTTAGCATTAATATGCCATACTCAATAGATACTGAAAATTTTGTCTTATAGAATATGCATCATTTTCAAATATAATGGTTGGAAATTTTATCTCATTTGGGCCCACAAGGAAAATCTCAATAACTTCCAAAAAGCAGAAATGTTATAGGCCATCACGCCTATTATCTGAATGCATGAATGAATGATTCTTTTATATCTGACTCATCCAAAATATCTTAGGAATTAGCCATAATAGTTAAGTAAAAATAAATCCATCTCCTTATAAATAAAAAAGAAAATCATTCTGTAAGTTGATGCAAAGAGGAGATAAAAACTTCCACTGACAGGCTAGTTATTAACAGCAGTGAAAATTCTACATCTCCAACTTCCTGGGGTGCATTTTCATTTAGGTCAGAGGCAAATCAGGAACGTCGCCCTCACCACTCTAATTTATCAGTGTTCCAGAGCTTCTCGTCCAGGCAATTAACAGGAAATAGAAGTAAAAATGAGCGCTAGGAATCGCCCAGAGGAGCCCCCCGCTCCCCCGAGCGTGTTATCCGGCGCTGCCCTGAGCCCAGGCAAGTGCGCAGCTTCTCCATGCGAGGGAGGCAGGCGCGTCACTGAACTGCGAGCCAGGTGGGCTAACGCCTTCCTGTTCCACTGTAGTCCAAGCGGCTCTGTGCGGCTTAGAAAGTAGCAATTAGCAATCCGTGCATTGACCGGATCAAGACCTGCGTTTAGAAAACACCAAGATGGTGTCTACTGAGGAGTGGATTCTGAGTCTCCCCATTGAGAAGACCGTGAGGCCATGATTTTCTTTCTTTTTTTAAAGATTGATTTATTTATGCACACAAGAGCTGGGAAACAGGCCAGAGGCGGTGGTGAGAGGATTCATCAGAGACAGAGTGGGGAGCAGAACAGGCAGATCGACTGTAAAACACTGCTGAGGGGAGCAGCGGGCGAGGCAGGAGAGGTCTGCTGTGCCATGTGGGTCCCTCCCTGGCCCAGGCTCGAACTCGCACTGCTGTGCCGCGGATGCTTCACAGTGCGGCGCTCACCCCGCTGTGCCACCAGGGAGGCCCAGGCTGTGATTTTCTTACAGTTTTACTGTACATGTGCTTCGCCTCACAAACCTCTTCTAGGAGCAGTCTAAGGAAATAAAGCTTTATGTATACACATCTTTATTATAGTATCATGATAGAGAGTTAAGCAAATTAAATGTTTGGCGACACGGGTGTGCCTGACCAGTGAAATGCCACTCAGGCCTTCACACCACTGAGTTATTTGCATTTACCAATGTCATGTTTTAAGTGAGAAAAAAGCACCTCACTCTCATAAGTATTTAAAGCTTATTTATGTCTAAAAAGGGTGGAAGTCCAGGTGACTGGCGTGCTAGACCTTTTCTTAGCTTAGCCAGTCTTTCTGAACTCAGCACTTCAGTTCATCTCCTGTTACTAAGAGAGGAAAGCTTCTCTATTCTCAATTTTTACAACTGAATGTGGTGTGTGTGTGTGTGTGCACGCGCGCGCATGCGTGTGTGAGAGCTACATCATGCGTTACAGGTAGCACCTGAGACTCTGCATGCTTCTCGCCTAGTAGAGAGCACAGGTGTCTGTTCTCAACAACCGTCTCACTGCAGTGAGTTTATATACGTGTATATATAAGCACTGTGTATGTGCTTCACCTCACAAACCTCTTCTAGGAGCGTAGCCTAAGGAAATAAAGTTGTACGTACACAAACACAATGGAATATTAGGCAGCAATCAAAAAGATAAACATGCCATTTGAAGTAACATGGATGGAGCTAGAAGGGATCATTGTCAGTGAAATAAGCCATAAAGAAAAGGAAAAATATTGGATGGCTTCAGTTAGAGGAGGAATGTAGAGGAAACAAATAAGGGACTAGGAAAAATTAATTACAATAAATTAAAAATCTATACATTTTTAATTCATAAACTATAAATTTGAGACAACTATAAATCTGAGACATTCCCTAGGGGAGGAGGAGGGAGGAGGAACAAAATGGGTGGGAAGAGCACGAGGGACTGTGGTGATGGTACACGGGGGAATTTCATAGGGATGAGAAATATACACTGTACAAAAAAGAAAAATAATGTAAAAAATATATAAAAAAATAAATTGATCGCCTTAAAATTAGTCTTGTTCTTGGAAGTTCTTGGGAACTCTCTGAACTAGGTGCCCGAGTGTGGTGACCCCTGAACTAGGCACCACGATGACCACTGAGCACGACGTGGCACGTGGAGGGGGGACAGGAGACGGTGAGAGTGGGGTTCGCTCTTATGGGCCTCCCATCGTTGAGCAGCGCAGAGGGGGCGACCCCGACGGCAGAGCAAGGGGGACGTCGTCCTCTCAGTTCCGATGGTCAGAGAGCCGCGACCGGCGAGCAGAGCCCGCCCCTCCGAGAGGACCTGGCGCCAAGTCCCGGGCGCTGTGCCTTGGACAGAAGTGCGGTCCCCGGGGCGGCCAAGTGGCCGGAAACTGGGGCAAACGCAGCCCTCGCACTCGGTCTGCCGAGGACGCCCCTCCTTGGCGAGCCTCTAGAGGCAGGACCAGTCCCCTCGCCCTGCTCCTAAACCCGGCGAGAATAAGTGAGGGAAACAAGGACGGCGAAGCCGCTGCGCGAGAGACAGCGACAGCAAGGGCACGTGAGGTGGGGACCCGCTCGTGGGCGAGCTGACCCCTGCCGTGCTCGTGCTCGCTGATGGGCAGTGCAGGCGGCAGGGCCTGCGAGGGCTCCCACGAGAGGACTCCAGCCGGGCTCCGTGGGCCCCCTCTGTGAAGACGCCAGCGTTGCTCAACCTCTCGCTGCTGCCTCCAGCATTTTCCCGTCTTTGTGGGGCCCGTGGGGCCCGTGAGCTGAGGCTACAGCCGTTTGCCCCAACACGCCCGAGGAAAGCGGGGTTCGGAGTCGCTGCGTGGGGGCGGGCGGCAGCAAAGCCAGGTGCTGGGTTTCCAAGATGAAGCCTCCCTGGATCGCGGCGGGGATTTCACAAAAACTCTCGTTTCCTCATCATCCCCAGGGAACTCCATAGGCACTGCCCTTAATTAGGGTGTGCTTTTTGGGGCCTCACCTGATCTCCATCTAGAGACTCTGGCCCCAGCTCAGGCCCAGAGACCCCCTGAGTAGAAGACACGGTCAGAGGCAGCTGGGGGGCCACCCAAAACCTGTGCATCTTTGTGCAAAACCATTTTTAAATTCATTTCTTTTTCACAACGCTTAACTTCCATCACCAGAAAATCATTTTAATTAACCTACTTTGTCACAACAGCATTTGTGGCCAAGAGCCAAAATCTGCTGAAATGGACACGCAAACCTTTGACATGTGTGATGAGGACACCGGCCCCAGGGGGGGGCCCCGGCCAACCAGCGCTCGGGCCCTGACGTCAGCCCTTCTATTTCCAGCTGAGAAAACAAACCTCTCTGAAGG
The DNA here is from genome assembly GCA_019455555.1 of Galemys pyrenaicus. Taxonomy (NCBI): domain Eukaryota; kingdom Metazoa; phylum Chordata; class Mammalia; order Eulipotyphla; family Talpidae; genus Galemys; species Galemys pyrenaicus. The sequence goes on from JAGFMF010012033.1 coordinate 1,295,995, forward strand.
GAGAGGTGACCACCCCAAGGTCTCCCCGCCTGCTCCTCTTCGGGACTTTTCCACCTGGCACGCAGCTCTCCCCATGAAGTTCTGCTTCCCGGAGACCCTCTCCAAGGACCACCAAGTCGAGTCCATAAAAATCACATTTCTGCAAACTTCCTAAGCACAGCAGCGCCTGCCAAGTGCAGGCTTGGCAACTGTGACACTTCTTGTAACAATAACCCCTGTGAGCTGCATTTTATGTGATAGGAGGCAGGTGCACAACTGTTGAACACTCGTCTCAAGAGAGCTTATTAAAATAGCTAAGCCAATTAACTCTCTTCGAAACATGTAACCTTTTCCAGGAAAATACATCTGAGGCACAGGAGCTTGTGGGAACAAGTCCTGGCGGGGGTGGGGGTAGCTTTGATCTCATCAACCTTTCCCCAGGGCTGGGACCTCTGGTGGCAGCTGGTTCCTGATGTCCAGAGAGGACACGGGACTGGCCTGAGCCCAGGATGCCACAGCCTGGGCTCAAGTGCAGGGGCAGAGAGGTGCCCAGGGGAGGGAAGGCGGGAGAAGGGACTCATCCATCAAAGTGGATTCTGAAAACCCGGTGCAAATGACTCACTGGGTACAAGGAGGGACAAGTGGAACATCCAAGGGGGAAGGACACCTGCCTGTCCCGGCTGAGTCTGCGTTAGGAAGGAGAACTGAAGCCAGAGCCAGGCCTGACAGTGCCAAAGGTGGGCTTCGGTCTCTGCTTATGCTCACCATTGCAATCCCCGGCCCAGCACCAGGAGGCTTTCCTCCGGGGGGGTGGGGTGGACCAGGGAGGGAATGGGTGACTGGGGACAGGAAGGGTGCCCTGACACCCTGGCATAAGTCCTCAGCTGTGCACTCTGGCCCGGGGACACCCAGCCCCATCGGCACCTGCACGTGCTTGCCGTGGCACAGAGGAAGTCCGTGTGGCGCCCCCATACTGCCCCCCGAGAACAGCTGACTACCTGGGCGTTGGCTCACAGCAGACTGGACAATCTTGGGGTGCAAGATGCCGACCAGCAAGTCTTATAAGCTGTTCCTCTCTGCATGTTCCTAGCAGAGGTCTGCCCTTGGCACCTCCCTGCACCCCCTCTGTATTTGCCCACTTGGTTCCTACAACAGACTCCTGTCCTGGGTGGCTTAAACAACAAGCACTTATTTTTCAGTAGAGGTTCCAGAAGCTGGGAAGTCCAGGTTCAAGGTGCCGGCAGATTCCGAGCCTGGCGAGGAATCCTCCCTGGTCAGCAGGTGGCGGGACGTGGCTGGGGGCGAACTCCGGTGTCTTCCTCAAGCAGCCTCTTCCTCAAGACCTCCACTAACCCCATTTCTTTTCAAAGACCCCTGCTCCTCCTGCCCTGGCACACCCCCTCAGGTCAGCGCATTCTCAAGGAAACCAGATCCCTACTGAAGGGCGGCATCGCAAGCACTCGCTTTCGCTTACTGGACCTTACCTCGTGGACTCTTGTCTGTGCTTGGGCAGGCACTGGATGCTGCCCACGACTGCATGGGCAGTTCCGGCGGGCGGAGAGGGGTGGAGCGGCTCTGGTTCTGCTCATGGCTGACTCAGAGAGCTTAGTCCGGGGCCGTGCCACCCTTTTAAGATGTTTTATGAAGAAGCAGATTTGCCGTGATCTGTTAAGAATGAGCGTTCAGCCCTGGACTCCTCGCGAAGGCTTTGCAACTAGCTAAGGGCTGGGAAACTGTGAGCTCTTCTGGCTACAATCCATTATGCAGAGAAGGCTGGTTGTGGCCGGACAGCCACGAAAAAGTCCCAGCGCTGGAAGAATGGCTTCTGCAAGCAGCTGAAGGAAGGAGCGGCCCGTGCGAAGGTCCAGGAGGGGACGGAAGCTTCTAGACATGCAGGTGGGACCGAGGGGCGTGGCTTATGCAAGCAGCCATCCCAACCCTCCGGGTGTGCGCCGCAGAAGCGTGTGGCGCCGCAAAACCTTGCAAACACTTTGGAAGATCATTTTCTTTGAGACAAGCCACGAAAAAGTCCCAGCGCTGGAAGAATGGCTTCTGCAAGCAGCTGAAGGAAGGAGCGGCCCGTGCGAAGGTCCAGGAGGGGACGGAAGCTTCTAGACATGCAGGTGGGACCGAGGGGCGTGGCTTATGCAAGCAGCCATCCCGACCCTCCGGGTGTGCGCCGCAGAAGCGTGTGGCGCCGCAAAACCTTGCAAACACTTTGGAAGATCATTTTCTTTGAGACAACCTCAAACTCGAAATGCTCACTGACCCAGCCACCAGCCGAGATTCAGTCTCGCCAAATTGCCAGCCAACAAAGGAAATGACTCAAGCTGAATTCAACCCAGAATCCTAGAGAATTCTGACCAAGCCCACTCTCGCAGACAGCATCAGTGATAAGAGCTTCGGAGGACGCGTGGATGAGCTCGTAACAGCTTCTATCAAAAAAAATTAAGTCGATTTGATATCAAAGACGTAGGGGCGGTGCGGCAGGCCCCTTGGCAGGCTTCATCGTTTCTGTGCCGTTTGACATGAGCACAGAACGTGGGTGTAGCAGGCGCGAGTGTATTTTTCTGGACAGGGATCGCAGTTTGGGCGGGTCTGCCAAGGCTGCCCTCGGCCCACTGTGGGAGCCAGCGAAGTGCACGCTGGCTGCGGCCTCTGCGGGCCCTAAGAGGACACAGCCCTGAAAGCCACATCGCTGACACTGCTGGAAAATGTCACGAAAACCCAGATCTTTGCATTTGCAATGTCAAACATCTGCCTGGGAAAAAATGTCCAGTTTTCACGCAGGCGTTTGCTGTCCTGCCCGCAGAGGCTGGGGACGCCGACCTCGCGCGAACGCACCTGTGTCGCTGGGCTGCTAGTGCCCGCACTGAGTGGAGGCGTCAGGTGCAGCCCGGCCGGTGGGAGCAGCACACCTGGGAGAGGGGAGGCTGCTGTGGGGATCCATAGGGACGCAGTCACCAGAGTGACGCAGTCATCCAGGTGAAGTCACCTTCACTGTCACAACCCAGACTTGGTGGCGCTGAGTCAGCTCCCCACGGGGCCCACCTCTGGTGCCGCCTCATGGCCTGGCTGCCTCAGGTGCCTGGCTACAGGGAGCCAGCTCTGCAATTTTCATGATAGAAGGTGAGGCTCAGACTCAATCAGAGAACACGCCAAGAGATTGAAGCACAGACTCCCGAAGGTTGCCCCTTTTGCTCCTTTTTGTACTTTGTGATAGTCAAGAGAACAAACTTAAGCACAGAAGCCCCTGTGTGAGCCCCTGTGTGGGCCTGCGGGGCCCAGACTCCACTTCCACTCACTCATGCCCCCGCCCTCAAGGCTCCCTCCCGGGCTTGGGTGGCTCCCAGTGAAAGGCTTGTTGGAGTCACTTCAAAGCCTTGTTGGAGCTGCTTCCTTCCCCCTCGGTAAAAGGCCACTGGCTTTAAAGCTGAGCTGGACAGAGGGAGGAGCAGGGGAGGGTGCAGTCCTCTGCCCTGCAAGACTGCCCAGGCCCGGTAAGGCGGCTCTGGCTGGTCTCCTTGGGACTTCCAGGCCGGCTTACTCCCCAGGCCCGGTGCTCAGCTCAGCTGTTCGGCTCTAGGTGGGTCATAAAGCATCTGTTTACAATATTAAATTTCTCAGGGCTTGAGGTAGAGTATTTTGGACTCTTCACACTGATCAATTTTTCAGTCTGCTGCTTTATCTACCTGACAGGAAGACTTGAACTACTGCCATTTCTAAATTGCACTTCTAAATATTGACTTAATGGCGAGACTCAAAGTGTCATAACACAGCTCACTGGAGCAACGAAGGTTTTCCAGGCCTCAGGAAAGGTCTGCACAATGTCCTGTGGGGGGCGGAGCAGGGAGAGGAGGGCTGGAGGAGACAACAATTCGAGCCGTGTTGGAGGGGACGGCACGGCTGGCTCGGGCCCCAGACCCGCAGGGCTGTTCGCCGGCTGGGGGAGGGCGGGGGCCAGAGCTTCGGCCGCCAACCAGCAAGAATGGAAGATGCCAGAGCACCCCAGGCGGGCAGGCGACAGGGCCGTTGGGAAATACGGGAGCTTTATTCATGCATCCAGCTCAGCGGACGGGACGGTATCTGAGAAGTGCGGACATCTCATCCAAATGCTGTCAACCACCTCTGCTCTTTGGCTGGCCTCCACTCGGGTCCACTCTCCACTCAGGTCCACTCCAGCTGGTCTCCACTCGGGTCGCTGAGGGAACCTGGAAGGAGCCTCTCCAGCGTCCTGCCTCCCATACTTAACACCGCACGGACCTCAAGGTGCTCTTGCCACGTCAGGTTGGCCATGAATTGTGAGTCACGGAAGACACTGGCCGGTCTGGCCCTCCAGGAGCTGCTTTGGAGGAGCAGGAGATACTTTACATGCAATTAGCTCTACGGCTGTTCTGACCATCAGTGCTATATAAATTCAAGCTGTTTATTTTTTTTAAAGATGTACTTTTTTTAAAAAAAGATTTATTTATTTATGCACACAAGAGCTGGGGTACAGGCCAGAGTCCAGGGAGGTGAGAGGATTCACTAGAGACAGAGTGCGGAGCAGAACAGGCAGACGGACTGAAACACGCTGCTGAGGACAGCAGTGGATGAGGCAGGAGAGGTCTGCTGCGCCATGTGGGTCCTCTCCCTGGCTGGCGGCAGGGATGGAACTCGTGCTTCAGTGGCTGCAGTTCGCTTCATAGTGTGTTGCTTCACCTACTGCACCACCAGGGAGGCCCTAAAGATTTACTTTTCCTTATGCACACAAGAGCTGGGATGCAGGTCAGAAGTGTGGCGGGTGAGAGGATTCAAGGGAGACAGAGTGGGGAGCAGAACAGGTGGATCCACTGAGGGGAGCAGCGGGGAGGCAGGAGAGGTCTGCTGCGCCACGGGGGTCTGCTCCCTGGCCGGGGATCGAAGTCGGGCCACAGTGACTGGCGATAGCTCCATAGTGCTGAGACTTACACTCTGCACCTGCAGGGAGGCCCAGTTCAGCTGCTTGTTACCTCGGGAGCTGGGTGCGCTGATGGGCTAGAGACGAGCGCTCTGTTCCCCATGGGAAAGGCCTGACCTGTGACGCCACCTCCTTCGGAGTTTGCCCCGCTCACCAGAGCATCCAAAGCTCTGTGGTAGGAAGTCACGTGTGGAGATGGTCCATGGGGGACTGGCGAGGTGACGAGGGAGCCCCCAACACAGCACCAGCATTGCAAGCCCAAAGGTAAAGTAGGCGGCGGCCGTGAAAGCTGGACCCCAAGAGGCCACGTTCATCCTGATGGTCCGGGAGCTTGTTTCAAGGGGCCTCGGCGGCCTGCCCCGTCCACTCCCTCTCCAGGCCCGCCCTTGCGCTGGTGGCGAGGCGTCTGTGGACAGCCTCAGCGGCAGATCTCGCCGCACAGGGCTGGACACCGAGCCCACGTCCAGTCCGTGCGAGTTGGACGGCCAGCTGGTTTCCCGACCCGCCTGTGCAGCTGGCTCCGTGGGCAGTACCAGAGTCTCCCTACCTTGCTTGGAAGCTGCTTCTCACGTCAGCTGAAGGGTTGCTACAGAGGGGACCCCAGGTGGGCGAGAGAACTCTCCCAGCCCCCCGAAGCTGCATCTGCCAGGAGAGCCGGCCTGGGCCTCTGCTCTCGTGCCCAGCTTTGGACAGGTGCGCCCTGTGCTGGGGCCTCCCTGAGTTTGTCCCTGGAAACCGGCGTCTGCCTCGCGCCAGTTTGCAGGGCCCCGACGGCAGTGGGCTGCGGCTGCTCTCCCTCAGTCCGTGTTCTGTGCCCCTGAGAGCTGGCAGAGCCTCGGGCCCTGGGCAACTCTCCCATGACCGGCCCCCTCCCAGCCCCCCAGAGGCCCATGTCCCCAATAGGTGTGTCTGTGACTCAGCTGGGGCTGCCTCCCCCCTCCCCACCCCCTCCATGCCCGCCTGCCACCATGGCCACCCCGCGTGCTCCCCCCAACAGGCTGCCACCCTCAGCCAGGTAGGGGGTCCTCGGCGGCTGCTCCCTGCCGCCCCTCCAGGTCCCCAGCCTCGCCTGCGGTCTTGTTCCCGGAGACCGTCATCCCTGTTACCCCACGAGGAATTCGGAAGAAGTGCCTGCGGTCACACCCCCGGAGACGTCAAGCCGCCCGCTTACTGGAGAACGCAGCCCCCCAGGGAAGACAATGCGTGTGGCTCCCTTATTATCAAGGGATCCTCTCACCCTAAGGGCAACGTGCCTGGCCAAGCTGAGGGTCCTGAGCACCCCCTGGCGGCCGGGGAGTCTGCACGCTCTTACCTCCCTGCGCAAGAGGTGATGCGCACCCCATTCATCTGGGGTGCACACGAGGAACGTTAACAGCAGGGGCTGCCTTCGGCGGGCTTCCAGAGGGCAGGGGCTCTGCATACTCGCCAGCATTGCTGGGAGCGCTGACACCTGGAGAGGCGAGTCAGTGACCTACCGTGGCTCTCTGCCGCGCATCCAGGTATTGCAAGTGCTAACTTACGCTCTCTTCCCTAGCGGGCTTTTGCATGCTACACTGCCTGAGATTGCTGACCTGGGGCACTGTGCCTTCGGGCTAAGACAAAGTTCCCAAATAAAGATCCTGCTCTGCAAGTCCTGGCTTGGGTCTCCCCCAGGACCCCCCAGCCGTGGCTTCGGAGCCCTGCCCCAGTGCTCACCTGGCCAGTAGTACATGTACACCCTCCGTTTGGCCCTGGTCAGCGTGACCCACAGCGGCTCCGACCCGTTCCACCAGAGCGGCATCAGGCTGTCCTGGTTGACACCGATGTCGAACGACTTGTTGGTGTGGGGGTCCCACATGTAGTTCCCGGTCATCTGGTGTACCTCGCAGTGGCGGCCTGGGTCAACGAAAGCACAAGGTCAGTTTATCGCCCCAGTGGGTTCCACATTTAGTCTTTGCTCCAACGATGGAGACAGTCACGCTCATTTCAAAGGCACAGAACGGCATGAAAATTTGCTTTTGATTTTTTCCCCCTGGGTGTCTCCTGGCTTTGATGAGATCATACAGACGGAGGGGAGTGAATGTCACACTTGAAGCAACACTCAGGACGTCGTGTGCAAAGTTTCTCACACTGTTCGTGGCTCAGTGTCGAAATACAAAACAGTGTGGGGCTTGGGTTCGGTTCTCAGAGCTCCCCTGTGCCTGTTACAAACCCTCCTCCCACAAGATCACGAATCTAGGGCCTCCCTGGTGGTGCAGCGGGTTGAGCGCCTCACTGTGAAGCATCCGCGGCACAGCAGTGCGAGTTCGATCCCCCGCCAGGGAGGGACCCACCTGTCTCACCCACCGCTCCCCTCAGCAGTATGTTTCAGTGAATCAGCCGGTTCTGCCCCCACTCTGTCTCTGGTGTATCGTCTCACCTCCCACGTCTCTGGCCTGTGCCCCAGCTCTTTTGTGCATACTAAATAAATCTTTTTTTAAAAAATCACAAATCTAGATGCTCTAGGGTTGCTTTTCTCTGTCCCTATTTCTGCAATGGACACTGGACATTGGAATAGAATGGCCAGAAACAGAGTTAAAGCAAGAACCAGCCTCCTCGCGGACGAGTCTGCGGGAAGGAGGGTGGCGCCGTGGGCCCAGTGCAGTCCCGGAGGAGAAGCCAAAGCCAGAGACGCAGCTCTTGGACGCTCTTGAAACATTCGGCTTCGATTATTTATTTTGGAGCAATCTGTTACCTCTTTAAAGTAAAAATAACACAAACATTGGCAAGTTCATCAAACATGGCCACAAATTTTAGCAAGCACTTTTTGGTGCCTTGAGGAACGCGCTTGGCTTTGGGTCTGTGTGCTGCTGTTTCTTCTCGCCCTCGAGCACTTTATTTTTATTTTTTTAAATCGATTTATTTATGTACACAAGAGCTGGGGTACAGGCCAGAGTCGTGAGAGGTGAGGGGATTCACCAGAGACAGAGTGGGGGAGCAGAACAGGTAGATTGAGACAGGAGACAGAAGACAGGAGAGGTCTGCTGCGCCATGTGGGTCCCTCCCTGGCCGGGGCTCGAACTCGTGCTGCAGTGGCTGCAGATGCTTCACAGTGCGGCGCTCAACCTGCTGTGCCACCAGGGAGACCCCACTTTATTTTTAAACAAAAACAGAGTTCATAAAATACAACTTTTGGAATTTGAAGACCAAAACTACCCGAAAGGGCAAACTTCCCATTTCGTCACGGAAACCCGGGCCTTGGCGTTCACAGCCCAGAGGACCGAGCAAGAGGGTTTTCACCCAGAGCTGTCAGTTGGTTTTCTGACTCTGGCCCAAGCTTTCATATGCGGGCTGATAAAATTAAAAATAAAATCAAATAAAAACTGAGCAATTTGGCCAACACATAGAACGTATCCGTTTTGCTGATTCCGTCAAGCCGCACCGAGGAGCTGCTCCTCCGGCTCTCCCTCCATGCGGAGCAGGCCGGGGACCCGAGGCCCACCGAGAGCTCGTCTCTTATCCCCAGCAGAGGACGGTCTGCGGGAAGAGCCTGCTGCGGCCGGGCCCCCAGGAGAAGCCGTGGGCCCCTCACTGGAGGACCCAGGGGTGCTCCCCGCCAACTTCTGGCTCAACCGGAAGCTTCAGGAAGGTCAACAGCACGGGGTCACCTCTGACGCGTGAGGCCTGGCCTGCTGCCTGCACGCATTGTCTCCGGCCACCCCTGCGCTCACCCCCTCTCACAGCCCGGACCCCCAGAGCAATACTCATGGGAAATGCCCCCTTTGAACAGTCCTCTCTCTCCCATCCTCTTGGGTGCTGGGGGTTCTCTTGCCTGAAACCCGGGTGCACAGACACTTGTGGGTGCTCGTGGGGATGGGAGGGAGAGCCACCGGCGAGTCCCCAGGAAGGGCCTGGCAGGACCGGGACGTGAGGTGCAGGGAGACACACCCAGAGGGGCGCACAAGACTGTGGGCTCTGAGATGAACAGCTCAGAGCACCCCGGCAGAAACCCGGAGCCACACCCAAGCAGGAGCCTCCTGAGTCATCTCACAAGTGGCCGCGCCAAGGAGCATGAAGCGGCCGAGAGCGAGTCTGAAAGCGTGGAGCCCTCGCCGGCATCTGTTAGACTCCCCTTCCGCGCTCCCCCCAGGCTTCGGACCCCAGAGGCACCAGCCCCCCGGCCCTCCCTGTGCTGTGGGTGGAAGATCATGGGGCGCCACCGCTACCGGCTGTTGTAGAACTCCTGTAGGACTGGCGTGAGTGTGAGTGTGAGTGTGTGAGTGTGAGTGCACGCACGTGAGACAGAGAGCGAGAGAGGGCGCAAGTTCTTCCAGAGAATTCTGGCTGCAGAAATCCTCCCTCTCTTACACACGTGTAATTCTAAGTCCCCACAGAGGAGAGAGGGATTGACACCTGCATTAACGCACAGTTCGGCCCAGTTTCGGTTTCCTGTGACGAAGCCTGGCTTCCCGCGGCCGCCTGTGCCCCGCCCCTCTTTCTCATGCTGGGCGTCCTTTGCCAGCTATTGCCGCACACACCGACGCATCTCTTGGTGACGCTGGCTTGGTGAGCCCCAAAGACTTTAACTAGGGCATTGTTTCTAGAAGCATCTTTGGGAGGAGGACTCCAAAGGCGGCCGTGGCTCCTGACCCGGAGCGGTCCCCGAAGGTGGCCGTGGCTCCTGACCGGAGCGGTCCCCGATGGTGGCTGTGGCTCCTGACCCGAGCGGTCCCCCAGCAGACCCACCCAAAGGGGTTCAGGCCTCTGCACGGAAGCCATCCTCTCCCTCTCCCCGGGACTCAGGCGGGAAGTGAGAGCCTGGGGTGGAGACCCCTGCTCACTTCCTACAAATGGACGAGTGGACGGCGCCGAAGAAGATTCTGGAACCGGTCATTTGCCTGATCTGAGTTGAGGAGCTTCCGAGAGCAGGACGGGCTCTTTCAACCAGAGGGTCGCTCAGGCCTTTTGCGAGTGGGTTTTGTTCCCTTGGTGCGTTGGGCCTTGAGCTGAAATGGGGGTGCGTGTTCCCCGAAGACTCCTGGCAGGTCGTGGGAAGCCCCGGGGGCTCCCCTCTGTTCTGGGAAGCGCTGCCGTTCCTGGGAGCCAGCAGGAGGATGGGCGACCCGCCCCCCATCATCTGCTCCCGTCCTCTCTCCCAGCTGAGCTGAGTCCCCTTCCACGAACACATTAAGGCCCGTCTGTGCGGGAACAGCCTGTGCTGCCTCCAGGCTGGCTCCCTACCTGCCCCGTCTCTCCCCTGCGCTCTCATTCCACCGCCCTGTAAAAGCGGTGCTTGAAGCGTGGAGCAGAACACAGTGTACTGCCTTCTGCAGCCTGCAGCTCTCGTCTCCATATTTCTGCCTGACCTACATCTATTTTTATACCTCTGCGGCTCATCCTGCTTTCTCTCCGGATGGGGCTTCCCAAGCAGAGTGGCCGAGGTTTGGTTACTTGGATCCTTTGCTGAAGGTTCAGCGGCCCCTGCCCCATCTTGGTCGCCAGCCTCACCCCGTCATATAGGACCAAGGACCATCTCCCATCTTCTGCGCCCCGACTCCTCCCCCACGACAGCTCGGGAGGCCTCACCTGGGTGAGGTTCTCGCTGGGAAACGAGGCAGCGCCTGGTGGGACATTCCCAAACATAGCTGGGCATTTCCTCCCCCCCTTGTTTCTAAGGCCCAAGAGCTTACAGACCGAGTAACGCTAAATGTGGCATCAGCCAGTGCCTGAAGGGGCCGTGGGCGCTGACGCCCCATCTTACCCAGAACAGCTGGTGAAAGGGGCAGGAGGCCCCGGCATCGTGGCCCCGAATCACAGCCTCTCGACGCAATAACCTTCGCCCCAAGCGCCTTGCAGGCACCACTGCTCCTCTCGCCATCCCGAGCGCGTCCGCGGGGCTGCACGCCAGCACACACCTGCCCACCTGGCTCTCTGCCGAGCGGGGCGCCGCTCCTGCGCTGTCTTCAGTCTCGCTTCTTCTCCGTATTTCCAATGAGTAGATGTTAAGTTCCCTTACAGTTTCCTGCTCCGTTTATTTATTTGCTCAGCAAACACCTATCAAATAGCGTCCCCGTGCCAAGCACCAGAGGTGAGCAGACACGGCCCTTGGGCAAGGAGCCTGGACTCCGAACCCTCACTTTCCTCCTCTGAGTGAAGGACGTGACGGGAGGTGTGGGGCGCAGCTATGTGGTCCTCCCTCTGCACGGGCACGTGGACCCCTCAAAACAGCCGTGCCAGCTGGTGGCCTCGACAGTCAGTGGGAGAGCGGCAAAGGCTACAGGCTTTGAAACACTTTCGTCAAAATAACAAGAACGTCCCTGCTGTGAGTTACAACCAAATAGAGAAGTGAAGAGCACGCACATCCGTCGTGCCTTCTTCTTTGCGCAGTAGATTGTCATTTAAAGCCTCAGAGTCACGAAACGTGCAGGCCTCTCTTCCCTGGTCAAAGAAGGTCTCAGGGATGGCCCGAAGAGTGTCGTCTTCCCCGGCTGCTCGATACGAGCGTCCTTTCCACGCCTGCAGGGGGCCGTGCCTGTGCTTAGTTGGGTTAATTTCGAACATGCCATCCTGTGTTTCCAAGGTCATGAGCTGCCTCTGAGAATTCTGTGACATGAAGATTTTGCTGGTGTCGTTTCTCCGGACCGGCTTCATCTTTCCTGTCTCCACCGACCTCTTTCCCATTTACACAGGGAGTTCACCTTCCCGTAGTCCCTGGGTTGCATGGTCTCACATGGCGCCCGGCCCGGGGGTCCAGTGCCTCCATATACATTTGTTGCAAATCCTGCAGCTGTTGGCACAGGGGGTAGAATTTCCGACCACACAGCTCGCCCAGAGCTTCTGCTGTTGCCTTCTGCCCAGGCGGGAGGATGTACAGTGACATTCCTCCCCACACAGTTAACGTGATTACACGATCCCCACTGCAGACCCAACAGCCCGACCAACAGGCATGAAATGTTGAAATCAGCCCTTGCTCTGCTTTTAGCTTGTTGCAATTGCTTTGTACTGAAAAGCGAATTCTCACATCTTTATTGAAGTGTCCAGGAGAAGCAGGGAGATCTGGGGCGTGGTGCAATGACCGTGGCACTTTAAAGCTAAATGATGTGGGTTTGTTGCCGAGGGACAAGGAGGCAAGGCCACCACGGGCTTTGCTGCTGCGCTGGAGCCCCCAACAGATGGGCAGTGCCCAGTTGCCATGAGGCCGGAAGAGGTGACATGAGCAAGACCTTGAAAATGCAGGGGATACTCAGGGTACTGCAGGCATCCTCCTTTGGACTCCTGCTTGGACAGTAGCTGGCACCCCACATACCAGCGCTCATGGCTGAGGTTCACTTGGGACTCAGTGGGACCAGGAGAGAGCTTGAGAGCAAGGCAAAGAAGTTGGGGTGAAATGTTAGCCATCCGGGTTAAGAGCCCCTTGGGTCACCCCTAGTTTTGGTGAACTTCAAACATCTCATCCTTGTGTTCTCGACGCCACGAGCTATCTCACAACCGTTAACCTGAAGATTTTCTGCTGTCATTTTCTTGGGCTGGAACCTGAGCTGGGACCCCCCCACCAGCCACCTGGGGGCCCTGGGGGGCTCAGAGAGAACTGGGGGGCAGAAGCCACAGCACATAGAGGGAGGGAGGATGATAGGGCGGGTATTTCTCATTAGAGCAAAATGTGGAATTTCACGATGCATCTGCCAGTGCTGACTGCTTAGAAGGGCCAGCTCTGAGGCGGTGCTGGTGGATGCAGGAGGCCGCGCTGCGTCAGGCCTGGCTCGGAAGGCAGGCAGGGTCCAGGACGGAGTTTGCGGGGGTGCTCGGGCTGCAGGGGCCGTTAAGTGGCCGAGAAGCAGCCGCACAGGCCGGGGGGTGGGAGGTCCGGCCATCGGTTCGCCCGCTCTGCTGCAGCACGTGGGGCTTGCTCGGGCGGCCAGCAGAAGTCCGGAGTCCGCGCTCAGCCTTGCTGTTCCACAGTCCCGCAGAGCGCTGGCCAGGACAGCCTCCCGGGCTCGGGGCAGGGCAGCCAGGTGGAGAGGGGGAGGTAAGCGGAAAGAAGAGCGGCACCACAGCCTGAGAACATGACAAGTTCTCCAGGGAACAGGGGCAGGGTCCTTAACTGCATGCCACACCCCCGAACTAGACGTCGGGGCTCAAGCTTGTGGGCGTCTGTGGTGCCCACACATGGCAGAATCAGCAGGACTGAGGCACCTCTGCTCTTTGCCCTGCAAGGTCAGAGGCGGACTGGCACCCTGCATTTTCTGTCTAGTAGGGTGAAAGGGTTGAATATTTGCCCACAGTCATGCTGCTAAAAGGCGGGTGCTGGGGAGGGCGGAGGGGAGGACAAGAGCAATTTGAACTTGGTCTCCTGGCCCCCTACACCGCTCTTTGAACAGCACTTTCCCAGGTCTCGGGAGACTTAGAGGTATCTTTGCAGTCTGGAAGCAAAGCATGTGTCTATTTCAAGATGAGCACTCGTGGCTTTTTGGTAGATAATCATGGGGGCTGCAGGAGTGTTATAGCATTAGGGCAGCTCCAAGCCCAGAGGAATTACTGCACAAAAGCCTTCTCAATTGCTGGTGTAGACACGCCTTTGAGAAGTAATGTTAACCTTTCTAAAGCCAGGCGTTTTGTTTTTCTGTAGTCCATGTGTGTTTTCATTAAATGAATGTGGTGGCTGGTTGAAAAGTGAAAGTGAAAAATAAAGTTCTATTTCAGGTACATCAATTTAGTGAAAACATGGCTTGTAGACTGGCTGCAAAATGTGAGTAGGATCTGGAAGAGATTGTTTTAGCACATGCACCGACAGGGAGCCATCCAGGGTGTCAGCAGGCCAACAGAGCCACCTGCTGGACGTCTGGGGTACAGCCCCAAGCTTGAGCACTGCAGGCCAGATGAGGGCACTCCGGCCAGATGGCCACCAGCATGCAGAGAGAGACCACAGGCGTGTGGTCAGACAGCTGGGGTTTGGTTTAACAGGTGTTCCCCCTCTTCTGTGAGAATTGAGTCTCATCTTTAAGTTCTCAAAACCTCACCTTCCCTCTCTAAATGGGAATATTTCCCTGGCTGGATTGGGTATTAGAAATAGAAACAGTTAATATGTACGTCACACTTGCCGTATTCCAGGTGCTGTTCTAAGGGCATCTGTGATGAGTTGAATTGTATCCCCCCACTCTTCCACCAGCCCTCCCCCAAAATGTGCTGAAGCTCTAACACCAGGTGTCTCAGAATGTGGACTGCTTTAGAAACTGGGTCTTATACAGAGGTCAGTCAGTTACAATGGGGTGAGGATAGTGACCCCAACATGACGTGTCCTCACAAAAAGGGGGGAGTGGGGTGTAGGGTCAGAGAAAACCATCAGGTTTTTCCGCCCTCCCGCCATTGGTATAATGATGGACACCTGCGGTGCTGTGTGCACGCCTAGGTGGGCATGCACAAGTGGGCGCACCTGGGTTTGGACACGGGCTTATATGGGCGGCGCCATGAGGACACCAGCAGCAGCAGCAGGAGGAGGAGGAACAGGACGCCAGCGGTAGACGCAGAGAGAAGCAGCATCACAGCAGCCGAGAGGGTGAGATGCGCCGGGGGCTGGGAGGCCTGCCAGCCTGCCGGCCCCGCCCCGGCACCCCTGCCTGCCGCGTACCTGGCCACCTCTGACAATAAAAACTAAAAAGCCACCGAAGGCTCCAGGACTCTTCCTTTACCCCGTCTGCTGGAATCATCCAGAACTTGCTCTGTGCCCCTTGCTGGCACTACATGGGCCCTCCCTGGGGGTGCAAGGGGTTGAGCCCCACACTGTGAAGCAACCTCAGCACAGCAGCACGAGTTCAATCCCCGGCCAGGGAGGGGACCCACAGGGTGCAGCAGACCTCTCCTGCCTCCCCGCTGCTCCCCTCAGCAGTAGGTTTCGGTGAATGTGTCTGTTCTGCTCCCCACTCTGTCTCTGGTGAATCCCCCACACCTCTGCCTGTACCCCAGCTCTTGTGTGCATAAATAAAAAAATCTAAACCCCCCAAAACAGGAGGGAGGGGGCAGCTACCCCTGGGGCACCTGGGGCCACCAGCAGCTGGGCGAGGCCAGGAAACAGCCTCCCCTGGCCTCGCAGCGAGGGAGCCCCCTGAGGCCTGGCGCTGCTCTCTGGCCTCCAACCTGAGGACCGTCCACCCCAGTGCTCCAGGAAGCTCTCCGGTCACCTGTTACAGTGACCTTCAGGAGCTGCGCAGCGCCCCCTCCTTGCGGGAACCCCAAAGTACAAGGGCTTTCACCAGCCCCCTCCAGGTGAAGTGGCGGAGGCCCAGAGCAGGTGCGTTGTCTCACGTCTCACGCCCGTCAGTGCTGCGCCCCGATAACGCCCGCGAAGGCTGGACCCAGAGTCGGGCCCGGAACACCGCTCAGCCTAGAGCGCAGCGCTAGGAGACCCCAGCGCCGGGCGAGCCCGCAGAGCCGGGGCTGCGGCGGCTGCCGTCTCTGCTTTCGCACAGCCCCTAAATGTCGGGGCCTGCGAGACGCAGGCGTCAGCCCCAGGAAGCCCTGGGCCGGGCACACGCCGGCCAGAGGCTGCGTGCTGACCGCGGGGCCACACCTGAGGGGGCCTGCATCCCTGCCGCAGGTGCCCCCACCCACTCAGGAGGCCGGTGCCCCGGGCTGGGCCCCCGCAGCCCCGCTCTGCGCCAGCTCACTGGCTGCCAGCGCCACGCGAATAGGCAGCCGCGTCCTGCCCTGTGCACGGGGGAGGAGGCCGAGGCCGGCCGGCCGGCGCCAGGCCTGTCTGACGCTCCCTCAGCCCGGACTGCTGGCAGCCTCCAGGGCTTGGGCGTTTCCACTGACAAGGCCCGGTCAGGTGGTCAGCTTCTGGGAACTCACCAAACGGGGGTGCACAGCTCTGCAAACAGACGCGCATTTACCGCCCGGTCATGTGGCCAGGCACACCCCACTGAACAGCAGCGAGGGGGACACCGCCGGTGGGAGGGGTGTGCAAAGCAGACGGGAATCTTACCCCCTCCCTCTGGGGGGCAGGGCTATGAAAAGAGGGGCTCCTGAAGGCCTGGATCTGGGGTCTCAATTAAGGGGTTCCTTTGGGAGACCAGAACCATCCTCTCATGTTGACGTGGCCCTGAGACGGAGCTGGGGGCTCTCCATTTAGAGTCACCGCCTGAGAACATCAGCTCACGTTCCCGCTGCTGGGCCCTCGTGATCCCCTCCAGCCCTGGAGGGCTAGAGAGTGCGGGAGAGCACTGGAGACCTGGCTTACACGGGTGAGTTTATCCCAAGGGGCTGGACAGAATTCGCCGAGCCAGCTTCACTGCCTGACCCACACGTCAGTGTGGTTTGTGGGTCATCTCTGGGGGGGCTAGGATGGGAGCAGGGGGACGCTATCTTTTTGTTTAAGATTATTTATTTATGCACACAAGAGCTGGGGTGCAGGCCAGAGGTGTGGGGAGTGAGAGGACTCACCAGACACAGAGCAGGGAGCAGAACAGGCAGATCGATTGACACACACTGCCGAGGGGAGCAGCGGGAGGCAGGAGAGGTCTGCTGTGCCCCGTGGGTCCCCTCCTTGGCTGGGGATCAAACTCGTGCTGCAGTGGCTGAGGAAGCCCCGCTGTGTGGCGCTCAACCCCTTCGCCACCAGGGAGGCCCCCAGCCTTATTTTCTGAACTTGTTCAAAGGCTGAATCTGGGTCAAGAAGCGCTTTCAGAGGAACTGTGTGAGATCGAGTTGAAAGAAAAGTTCACAAATTGCACATCTTGAAGCGCAACTCCTGATGTATGTGCCAGACACAGGCGCGCCCCGGGCTGAGTCAGACACGGCCAGGGCCAGACGCCGGCGCTCTGCTGACGGGGAGCACAGGGCCTGTCCCCGAAGCAACCCCGCATGCTGAAAGGGGAGACATTTTTGATGGGAGATGTTCACGCTTATAGTCTGGAGGTCACCGGCCTCCAGAGGATGCAGTTTTATTTTTCTGGAGCTCATTGACTTAGTGCAATTACTTAAACAATGAGAAAACAGGACAAGAAACAAAATTTATCTTGCAGCAAAAGGACAAAAATGTAAGTTTTGAGCTAAACAGCTTTTCTTTTGGGAAAGCGCATTTTATATCAAAGCTCGAATTGCTTTCAAGACAATCTGGTGCAGCTTCAACTCCCCACAGCTGGGAAGGGCTTGACGGCCAGCTGCACTAGGACGATCTCGCTGGAGATACGGCCCCGTTAGACGCGTGCTGCTAGGGACTTAGGCTGGGGGCCTGCAGGCGAAGCGCTGATTCTGGGCCGTGGGCTTTCCACCCATGAAAGACACTTGGCCAGGCCTCAGCCTTGGAGTCCCCTCCCTCTCCCTATCGTGAGAGCTCCCACCTCTCCTTATCCACTGAGCTCCCTCCCAATGACGCGAGACCGCCATGTTCTTCAGTCAGTCGGGGTGGCTGAAACAGTCCCAACCCCACCCATCACCTGCATGGGGTGGGGGAGCTTTTGCATTCCCTTCCCATTAACTCCCTTTGGGCAGAACTCAGGTTACTCCAGCTCTCCAGTACGCCCCCCTTCTTAAAAAGATTGATTTATTTATGCACACAAGAGCTGGGTGTAGGCCAGAGGTGCAGTGGTGAAAGGATTCACCAGAGACAGAGTGGGGAGCAGAACAAGCAGATGGACTGAAACACACTGCTGAGGGAGCAGTGGAGAGGCAGGAGAGGTCTGCTCTGCCCTGTGGGTCCCCTTCCTGGCCAGGGATCGAACTCGTGCTGCAGTGGCTGTGGATGCTTCATAGTGCTGAGACTTAACCCCTGTGCTACCCGGGGGGCCCCATTCCAGTATCTCTTTGTGACTGGACAGGAGTGGGGGATAAAGATGAGGAGCTCGATGCTGTAAAAAGAAAATAAAACAAAAAAGGACTTCCTCGAGCTGATGTGGAACCTGGAACGGCTGATGGAGGATCCCAGCAGTACGACAAGACACCTAGATAGTGTTGGCTCAACCACGAAGGCCGAGAACTAACAAAGAGTGGATGCGGGAGGATCAGGTGCGCCGTGGAGAAGCCTGAGGTCACTGCGACTTGGGTGATTCTGTGACTCTTCCACAGAAACAAAACTAAACCAGAACATCATCGTGCCACTTCTGCTTTGGCAAGAAAATGGAAGGCGGGCGGCTTCAGCCAGCAGGCGAGCTCGTCTGCTGTGCCAGCGTGCACAGGTACAACAGCAGGTACGATGCTCCTGGGTGCAGGTTCTCCTCCCTGGCCAGGCAACGCGAGAGCCTGAGGGCAGGCTCCCAGCCCGGGAGGGAGGAGCAGTCTCCACAGGCCTCCCCGCAGCCACAGCCTCCCAGCCCGGCTCTGTGAGCAGCAGCGGCAGCAGCAGCAACATCTAAACAGCAAGGCCGCGAGCAACTCTGCCTCCCCGACTGATAGGCGGATCTAATTTTCCTGAGGTGCACTTAGCAGACATACAATGTGCTGGAAGATTATTTGCCCGCAGGATGAAAGAGTGACTCAGAGGAGCTGCTCTTCCTGACGGCAGGGGAGAAGCAGCTTTGCTGTATTGAGGGGTGTTGGGCCCTAGCCGTGGACACCACGGGGACAGGCGCTTTGGAGCTAAACGCAGAAGCACGAGAACTGGCCGGAGAGGAGAACCCGCGGGAGACTGGGGCGAGTGGGACCATCCAGCCACACGCCAGCTGCAGGACCTCAAGAAGTCAGGACGTTAGCCAGCCCCATCTCCTCATCTGGAAAACAGAGCTAGCCATACTCCCTAAAATTCTTTAATCCTTCCAGGGGTAAAGAGTTTGGGGGTACGCAATCCTTTACACCGTGTCTGGTGCATAGCAGGCATTTGTTAAATGCAGGTGACTGCCTAAACCCCCTTAAAAAGGATGACCTCAGGGCCTCCCTGGTGGCTCAAGGGGTTGAGCGCTGCAATGTGGGGTTCCCCCCCCTCCGCCGCAGCCACTACAGCGCCAGTTCAATCCCGGGCCAGGGAGGGGATCACAGGGCACAGCAGACCTCTCCTGTCTCCCCGCTGCTCCCCTCAGCCGTGTGTTTCAGTGGATCTGCCTGTTCTGCTCCCCGCTCTGTCTCTGGCGACTCCTCTCACCCCCATAACTCTGGCCTGTACCCCAACTCTTGTATGCATAATTTTTTTAAGGGCAACTTCAGCTGCCATCAGTTTTCATTGACTTCAAAGGAGAGTTGCGGCTAGACAGCCTACTTCCGAGTCCGTTTTCATACATCATCTTTTGACGCAGACTCTCAAATCCCCCGGAGGAGGGGGCAAGTGGTGCTGCCATCCACAGCCTGACTCAGCGGACTCGAGCTCCAGCCTGGGGCTCCGGATGGCGGAGAGAGCGTCTGGGACAAGCTTAGCCCGACACTGCCCTCTCCTGGCGCTTACAGTAATTGCTGCCAGCGCAGCCTCACCGGGTCGTGCGCGGAGGGTGGCTGGGCCTGCCCGCTGGTTTTGTCTCGGCTACTCTGGGTTTGACGCCTCCGCGTCCCAGCCCCACGGCAAGATTCCTGGAGCTGCTCAGGAAGACGCCAGACCTGCCCAGAGCCAGGCGAGGCAGGGAGCGCAGCCAGGGGGCCCGGCCCACGCGCACGCATGCAGCCCCAAACCCCAGTCCCTCAGAGCTGCAGCAAAAGTGACCCCGGGGCTGCCTCGCCTGAACGGACTCGCTTTAAGCCCCCGTGATGTGCTCCGTCCTCACCCGTGACTCCCTGCCCACCGCCTTTCTGTTCCGTGTTGTTCCACCTTCCTTTTCCGGATTTCTGCTTCTTAGTCGCTATTTCATCATCCTGGTCTCCTCCTCTTCTTTTCCTACGGTCAGCGCTTTCTTTCCACCCAGCCTGGACCGGTCACTGCTATGGACATTCAGCTGTCCTCGCACCCCGCTGTCCCGCTGCAAACCTGCTCCCCTGCCCCCTGGGAATTCCTCCTCCCTTTCCCCCCTCCCACGCGGGGTCCATTCTGGAGCTCCAGTGACCCGAGAGCACGAAGGGGAGGCTGATGACCCCAAGCTGGGCCAGTTAGGGTGCCACCCACACTGAGGGCTGCTCAGAAGCCCAGCGCCCGCTGGCCCTGTGCTGCTGCGGGAACCGAGCTGGGAAGAAACGGCCCTCGAGGCAGGACCATCACCCATGGCTCGTCTGTCACGCTGGTCCACGCTGTCACAAGGACCCAGGCAGGCCCAAAAGGGCGCAACGCAAATACCCCATTAGACATTCGGGTGAAGCCCATTCTGAGAGCTTAGGATTTTCAAGGCACGACGCTAGCACACAACCCAGCCTGACGTGGAAAATGCCAGAAGGAAAGTCCCAGCACCTGGGGATTCAGGGAGTGGAGAACAGTATTGAGATAAGCCCAGGACCCGTCTTGCAGCGCAAGTTCGATCCCCGGCCAGGGAGGGGACCCACAGGGCGCAGCAGACCTCTCCTGCCTCGCCTCTGCTCCCCTCAGCAGCGTGTTTCAGTGGATCCACCTGTTCTGCTCCCCGCTCTGTCTCTGGTGAGTCCTCTCACTGCCCCCACTTCCGCTCCGTTCTTGCGTGCATAGATAAAAAATCTTTAATTAAAAAAAAAAAAAGACTCACAAAGCAAACATCTTCTAGAAATGCCGCCTAGTTCTATTTAACAAAATCGAACACAGTCTGAGATGTTCGCTCCAAGTGAAGATGGTCACAGCAGGAGCCAGAGACCGGGGACCCGTGTTCCGCTGGGGTCGTCGGTGGACGCGTGACGAGAGCTTCCGTCCTGAACAGCGCCTCGGCCTTGCCCGCTGCTCCTCGCAGTCGCTGGGCCTGGGCCTGCCCGCACGGGGTCGCGGGACACAGGCGCCTCCCGCAGGATATAAACTGGGCTCAGCGAGACCAGTGTGAAGTGGCCGGCAGTGGCTCCAAGGTGGGAACATTTAGGAACAATTTGGCCCAAAGGGGAAGCCTCAGGAAGCCTGTGCCACCGGATGGCGGAGGCCAGGTCTGGGCCTGCAGAGAATCTGGACTTAAGGGCGCACCCTGCGAGGAGCAGGCTGATTCCATGGAATATTCCGTGGGCTCTCCTGGTAGATGTCTACTGGGAAATGTCCACGTGGGAAAAATGGTAGGAAGATTTCAGAATCAAGACAGCAAACCACAAACGAACTAAAGATCAAGCCTTGCCCTCTGGGTCCACTGGCAAGGCCGTTTTTAATTCTCATTTGCTTCTGGAGCTGATCGAAGTCTTGATTTCCAAGTAGAAATTTACCCTTGACCTCATTAATGCTTGAACTTGACTCCAGATAGATCTAGAAAGATGGATGGGAATCAAAATGGCAGGGAAGTGACTAAGCAAGCACATGCCTTTGCATGCTTTTAAGATTTCATTTCCTGGATGTTCCACTTGTGGCCATGGGCTAGTCAGGCTGGGTCTAGGCTGAGGCTGCACCTGGCTAAGGCTGCACCTAGGCTGAGGTTGCACCGGGGCTGAGGCTGCGCTGGGGCTGAGCTTGCACCGGGCTGACGCTGCACTGGAGCTGAGGCTGCACCAGGGCTGAGGCTGTACTGGGGCTGAGGCTGAACTGGGGCTGAGGTTGCACCGGGCTGAGGCTGCACCCAGACTGAGGTTGCACCCGGGCTGAAGCTGCACCCAGGCTAAGGTTGCACCCAGATTGAGGTTACACCGGGGCTGAGGTTGCACCGGGGCTGAGGCTGCACTGGAGCTGAGGGCTGCACTGGGGCTGAGGCTGCACTGGGGCTAAGGTTGCACCGGGCTGAGGCTGCACCCAGGCTGAGGCTGCACCCAGACTGAGGTAGCACCCGGGCTGAGGCTGCACCTGGCTAAGGCTGCACCCAGGCTGAGGTTGCACTGGGGCTGAGGCTGCACTGGGGCTGAGGCTGCACTGGGGCTAAGGTTGCACCGGGCTGAGGCTGCACCCAGGCTGAGGCTGCACCCAGACTGAGGTTGCACCCGGGCTGAAGCTGCACCCAGGCTGAGGTTGCACCCGGGCTGAGGCTGCACCTGGCTAAGGCTGCACCCAGGCTGAGGTTGCACTGGGGCTGAGGCTGCACTGGGGCTGACGCTGCACTGGGGCTAAGGTTGCACCAGGCTGAGGCTACACCCAGGCTAAGGTTGCACCCAGGTTGAGGTTGCACCGGGGCTGAGGCTGCACCTGGCTAAGGCTTCACCCGGGCTGAGGCTGCACCGGGGCTGAGGCTGCACCTGGCTAAGGCTTCACCCGGGCTGAGGCTGCATTGGGGCTGAGGCTGCACCGGGGCTCCCTGTCCTGAGCCCCAGCAGTCTGGGCAGTAAAGAAAGTTGGAGGTGACAGGGTGTAGTTCCTCGTGGTTCTGCCGGGATCTTCTCTTTCACTTCCTGATGCTGTGAGGTTAGTCCGGTGAAACTGGGGAGGTGGCGTCCATCAGATATTCCCCCAAAGAATTATGCTTTGTTCACGGGGAAAGTGGTAGTGCGGATGTGGTTTTCAATAGAAAGCTCTGGCCTGCCTTTCTGACTCCAGCAATCCTGCTCCAGCCCTCCACGCAGGGGTTTTATAAAATCAGAATGTTGATCTTGGCAGGCGAGGGCGAGGGCAGACCGAGGCGTGTTTTGGACGTCGGAGTGTGGACTGTGGCTGTGTAGCGGCCGCTGCTGCGCGGGGCGATGGGGCCGGGAGCCAAGCAGAGCAGAGGGACCGGGACAGAAACAGAAAGACGACCTGGCTGCAGGTCTGAAGCGTCACGGAGCCGCCCCTCCTCAGCTTTTCAGAAACAAAATCAAACTGAGCCCAGGAAGACCTGGAGACAGAGCTGGGCGTGGCCCCAGCGGAAACTGCAGCTGCTGCTCCTAGTCCCTGTCCCCACGCCCGCACCTCCAAATCCAAAGCCTGCACCTCCAAAGCACACGCAGCGACCGCCAGCGGCCAGGAGGGGCCTGATGTGGAGAGGAGGGAGCCTCGGGTGGGGGCCGGTGGCGACATCGAAGAAACATGAAGTGCAAGGGGAGCCGAGCTGCTGCTTTCGCCTTATTAAGAAATTCCTGCTCTCCCGCTGACCAGGAACCACCTGCAGGGGATGAACCACCTGCCCCCCACCGCTGGCCGAGGGAGCGTGTCCTGAGGCGCTTGAGACTCTGCCTTATAAATGACTTCATCTTCCCCACCTAAAATCTCTTGGGGTATGAAAGGAGGTTTTGAAAACCCCGGCACTGGACGGCTGGCGGGTCTGGAAGGAAGTGCCGGAACAGGCCTCTGCGGCCTGCATTCGGCGTCTGTTTCCCTCCCAACAAGAGCAGCAGAGTCGGCAAAATACCTAATTATTCGGTTTCTGGGTGGTGCTCCGGAGCCTATTCTGGGCTGGGTGTGGGCGGGCACCAGGCAGAGAGGCCCTGCGGGACATTCATCTGCTGAGGCTGAGATGTCCCCCAGATGGCCTGCCCGCAGGGGCCCCCCGTGCTCCTAGCGGGGGTGAAGTGGAGGAAGAGAGCACCTTAAAAGGAGCCGAGTACCGAGGACAAAGGGACATCCAAGCAACCTGAAAACAAACTCGGAGAGGGATTTCTAGAGCTCCTACTGAGTGCCAGGAAGCATGAGCCCCCCAAGGGGGATGGAATGGGGACCTCCTGCCCTCCTGGGCCCTCGGAACCCAAGGGCATCAGAAGCAGTCAGTCGGGAACTGCCGCTTCAGGGGCTGCGTCCCAGGTGTGGGCCTCAAAAGGGGCCCGTCTAAACTGATTCTCGCCACGGTTCAGTGTGGCCATTTGCGATAGGGCGCCAGTGTCTTGGTCGAACCCCTCTTTCACACCAGACACAGTAGTGTCTGTGGTCCGCGTTGTCTCCACTGGGCTGCACAAGGGGGGGTTTACAGCGAGCTGCCCATGAGGGGGCCTCCCCGCGGGAAGCCGGGGCGGCGTCAGCCATGCACACCAGTGTCCAGACACACGCCCTGTGCTGATTCACCCCCGGTCACGGGCTGAGGACAGAGACGCAGAGGGCGGCACAGCTGCTGAGGGCCCGGGCCCGAGGGCAGGAGGGAGGCGGCCCTTTGGTGCCCTGACACAGCTCGAGGTTCTTCAGTCTGCCCTGTGGGCTCTGTGGTCTTAAACCAGTGACTTAGCATCCAGCAGCCTGGTATCCTCTTCTGTAAGTGGGTGACCGTTTCTGCCTTGCAGGGCTGCATGAGGGCTGCTGTAGTGGTTTGGAAAGTGCCCCCCACTCAGTTTGCAGAATAGGGCAGGCAGTGGGCAGGGCAGCGGATGTGCTGCTCCCTGCTGGCCTGAGTCTGGCAGGGAGGGGAAACAACAGCTGCCAGGACACAGCCGCCCATTGTCTCAGCAGGGCCTGACACTGCAGGCAGGCAGGGGAGGTGTGGGGGAGGGAATGGAGGCCTCTGTTTCCAACCTGCTTTAGGCGAGGTGACCTTACACAAGTTATGGCTCTAGCCTGAAGTTATCTGCAAAATGCCCTCATAGAATTCCCAAGGTGATTAGAAAGCTCCACTAAAAGCATAAGATCAGGGGCCTCCCTGGTGGCACAAGGGGCTAAGCACCACACTATGAAGCATCTGCAGCCACTGCAGCACACGTTTGATCCCCGGCCAGGGAGGGGACCAAATGGCACAGCAGACCTCTCCTGTCTCCCCGCTGCTCCCCTCAGCAGTGTGTTTCAGTAGATCCACCTGTTCTGTTCCCCGCTCTGTCTCTGGTGAATCCATTCATCCCCATACCTCTGGCCTGTACCCCAGCTCTTGCACGCATAGATAAATAAATAAATCTTTTTTTTTTTTTTAAATCAAGCTTAGAAAGAAAGACGTATTTATCTTCAGGGAATCAGATGTTGTATACAGAGAATCCTAAGAAATCCTCAGAAACACTATTAAAATGAATAAACAAATCCACCAAGGAGCTAAACACATTTTAGCAACCACCCCCACACACAATTTACTGCATTTTCATACTCTGAAAAATTCCATTTGCAACAGCATCCAAAAGAATCAAGTACTCAGAAATATTTAAGAAAAGAAATGTTAGATGAGTGCACTGAAACTATAAAACACAGCACATAGAATTTGGGACCAGAATTTATGGAAAGACACCCCAAATTCATGGGTTGGAAGACTCAATGTCGTTATGATGGCGATACCTCCTAAATTATTCCACTGATACAACACAATCCCTATCAAAATCCTAAGCTGTCTTCCTAAAGTGGACTTCCCAAAACTCATTAGAAAACACAAGTGACTCAAATAGTCTCAAACAGAGACTATCCTCAAACAGAAGTACAAAGTGGAAGACATATATACCCCAATTTCAGAGCTAACGGTAAAACTACAGTAATACTTACGGTATAGACCCAGCATAAGGATGGACATCTAGATTAATGGAATAAACTTGAGAGCCCAGAAACAAACGCTAACACTCAAGTTCAGTTGACTTTTAACAAAAGAATCAAGAAAATTCACTGGAAAAGGAAAACACATTTCAACAAATGCCACAGAGGTACTTTTCCCTATATATAAAAAAAGAATGTAAAATGGATCAGAAACCTGCATGTAAGAGCTAAAAGTATAGAACCCTTAGAAGAAAACACAAGTGTAACTCTTCGTGATGTTACATTAGTTAGGCAGTTATCTTTTAGATACGACATAAAAGTACAGGTGATATAAAATCAATAAATATTCATCGACATGAACTGCTTTTGCACCTCAAAATCCTCCAGCAAGAAAATGAAAAGACAACCCACCACCTGCAAATCCTACATGCCCTAAGCACTATATATCCAGACTATACAAAGAACGCCTACAACTAATAATACAAAGACAACCCAAATTTTAAGGAACAAATG
This sequence comes from Galemys pyrenaicus, assembly GCA_019455555.1. Classification (NCBI taxonomy): domain Eukaryota; kingdom Metazoa; phylum Chordata; class Mammalia; order Eulipotyphla; family Talpidae; genus Galemys; species Galemys pyrenaicus. The sequence continues at coordinate 1,321,653 of JAGFMF010012033.1, forward strand.
ATAGATTTGAGCAGACATTGCCCCAAAGATGTTACCAAATAGCCAATGAGCACGTGATGTTGCACAACATTTGTCGTCATGAAAATGCAAGCCAGAGCCCCGATGAAATGGCACATCATGGGTGCTAGAATGGATAAAAATCATAAAATAAAGACGATGACGAGCATTATTGAGGCTGGAGTGAGACGGGACCACTCCGGCATGCCCAGCGGGAATGTTGGGTTGTGTGGTCATTTTGAAAAATTGGCAAATTCTCAGAAAGTTAAACAGAGACTTGGCATCGGACCCAGAGGGCCTCCCTGGTGCCCCTAATGGCCTGGGGGTTAAGTCTCAGTCCTATCAACTGAGTTCGATCCCCGGCCAGGGAGGGACCCACAGGGCACAGCAGACCTCTCCTGTGTCACCCGCTGCTCCCTCAGCAGTGTGTTTCAGTCCATCTGCTTGTTCTGCTCCCTGCTCTGTCTCTGGAGAATCCTCTCACCCCCTGTATCTCTGGCCTGCACCCCAGTTCTTCTATGCAAAATTAAATAGAATTAAAAAAAAAAATAGGACCCAGGAACTCCACGCCCAGAAGAACGGGCAATGGGTGTCTACACAAGACCTGGCACAAATGTGGACAGCACCTTATTCACACCCTCTCCCCTCAAGAGAGAAACCACCCAGGATTCATCAGCTGGCGAACGGAGAAGCAAACTGTGGTCCGTTCGTACCGAGGAATACTCCTTGCCCGCAAAGCAGCGGTGTGCTGAGCAACACGGACGCACCTCGCAGGCGTCATGCTCCGTAAAAGCAGCCAGGAACCGGACGCAGGTTCGACGGCTCCAGGCTGAAGGTGGGGAGGCAGCTAGGATGCACCAGGCTTTGGAAGCTTGGTGTCCACCGGGGTCACACACCCCGAAGCTGCCCCGGTGGAACGTCTTCCTCCAGGCCAGAGAGGGCGAGGAGGAAGAGCCTGCTGGTCCCGAGAGAACCCGAGAGAGCACGCGCGGCAGAGCGCCCTGGAGCCCTGAGCCGGAGTCGCGGACAGGCCGGCGGCAGCCAACGGGCAGGTTTCCAGCCCACGCAGCAGAGCTGGGTTCTAGGTGTGCCCGGAGGCAGCGTCAGGTGTGAGTGTCACGAGCCAGTTCTGAGGTTCCGATGGAGAAATGGGCAAACACAGGCCCTCACACGCAGCCATCTTGGCCCAGGCTTGGCGAGAAGGCACGTCCTACCTGGGCTTGAAGAGAAAGGGCCGGGGCCGGGCTGCAGTGGAGGCTGGGGCTCAAGAAGAGCCAAGACTCAGAGCCTGAGCGCTCCCAGAGCAGTTTCCAACAGAAACAGGAGGCGGAAGGGAGAGAGGACACTGTTCTTCACAATTCCACTCCAGCACGTTTGCAGCGGCCGCGGAAGCCCGAGGATCTCTGTCTGAAGGCCAGAGTCAGCCTGGCACCGCCAGGGGTCTCCTGGGCCGCCCTTGCTCACACCCACGGCTGGTGTGAGTAGATCCACCTGTTCTGTTCCCCACTCTGTCTCTGGTGAATCCGGCCATGCATGCATGGGGCGGGAGGTGCCAAAGACAGTCCGGCAGGTGACGGGAACCCGACCAATAAGTCGTGTCTGTTTTCTTATTCTCGCTTGCAGCTCCACTTTGAAACACATGTGGGCGCTGTCTGGGAGTGACTGTTTTGGGAGGTCTGGGGACGCCATGTCAAGTGTTTAAATACTCTTTGATGATCATCATCCCGGGAAACAGGCAGGATGGCTGAGCTGAGCCTTCCGCCTTCTAGATGGTTCTAGCTGCCCCCGTCAGATCTAAGGTTAAGTCTACTCCAAGGCGTCTTTGACTGTCATCTCCCTTTCAGCTTACGCATCCTGGATTAGTGAGAATGAGAAGGGAAGTAAAAGCAACCCAGGCAGGGGCCTCCCTGGTGGTGCAGGGGGTTAAGGCGCAGCATTGTGGAGCATCCACAGCCACTGCAGCACAAGTTCGATCCCCAGCCAGGGAGGGGATCCACATGGCATAGCAGACCTCTCTTGTCTCCCCATTGCTCCCCTCGGCATAGCAGACTGCTGTTGTCTCCCCATTGCTCCCCTCGGCATTTTATTTCAGTCAATCAGTCTGTTCTGCTCCCTGCTCTGCCTCCCCACCCCCTGCCTCTGGCCTGTCCCCCAGCTCTTGTATGCATAAATAAATCAATCTTTAAAGAAAAATAAAAAGGCAAGCAGGCAGGGATGCCCAACCATGGAAGAGTGGGGTGCTCAGAGCTCAGAGGAGTGTTGAGAACAAGTGCCAAGCCGGGGGGACAGGTGGGGGAACAGAGAGGGCAGCGGGGCTCCCACCCCAGCCCAGACCGGAAGCCCCTGAGCTTCTGCCCCGATCTGGCTCTGGGTCCTAATCGGGTGTCCTACTTTGCAGGGTGAAAAAAGAAGTGGCAGCATCGCCAAGGCAGCTTCTGCTTTTCCCAAGTTGTGATTCTGAACATCTTTGGGGGTAACCTGGGGTTGGGTCTAGCGCGTTTCGTTCCACATCCCCAGCTTCATTCACAGAGTGTTTCTCTTTACCCAGCAAACACGCTGAAGTGGACCGTGCGAGCCACACAGGCATGTGCAGGGGCTGGGATGAGGCCAGCTGGCCACGCTGCAAGGGACCGGCCAGACTGGGGGCGAGCGGCCTGGAACAAGAGCCGCCTCAGAGCCCAGCGGCCGGCACAGGCCTGGCTGCGGTGGGCGGGGCTGTGGCGGGGCGAGCGGGGCTCTGCCTCCGCCCGAGAGGCAGCACGTCTGGTGTGACTGCGAGGAGGGACTAGAGGCCTGTGGGGCACGGCCGGAGGACTCGCAAGTCCCGCAAGGAGAGCACAGCACAGCCCATCACGAAACAGCGCAGCCTCAGCCAGAGGCGCAGACACCAGCGCCAGGGCCTGGGGACACAGAAAAGACCAGCCTTCCACTGTGTGGATGGACAGACGTCCAGTTCCGGAACCAGCCAAGGAGCATGAGTCCTGACTGTCTTCTGAGCCAGCCTGGGCCCGGATGGAGACGGCCCACATGCCCCGCCCGAGAGCCAGTGTAGACCCTTGCAGAGAGGATTGCCGTGTGGACCGGCTGGGGCTGCGGGAAGGCAGCTCGTCAGGGGCTGGGCATGCAGTGGGGGCCTGCCCGTTTTCTTTAGTCCTGCTGAAGGGGGCGGGGGAGCCCCTCAGGGGAGTGTTTGAGGAAGGAGGTGGCAGCAAGGCCCTGCTGTTCTTCCGGGGCGGGGGCCCTGGCCCGTGGTCGGCTCCACTGCAGCTGAGCAGCACGACGGAAGTGGAGGATGTGGGGCTGCCCTGTGAGGAGCCGGAGCTGGGGCACGGTCCAGACTGGAAGTTTCAGGGAGCATCTGCTAACTCTCAAGGCCACACGCACCCTGATTCGGCGCCCCAGAGACAGCACCCACCCCGGCTTTAGTCGGTGTGCATGCTGGAGCGAGTTGCTCCGGTTCAGACTTGGAGAGGCATCTCTGAGCCTGCGGTGTGAGACCCACCGGCGTAAGAACGAGCCTCCCCCCCGACCCCAACTGATGCTCCTTCCCCGACAGACTCTGCCGTCACCCCCACCAACTGCGGCCTGTGCACAGGCCGGGAGGCAGCACTGGGGAAACCCCCTTGACGACTCTGGCTCCCTAAGTCACAAAGGAGGGCCCGAGGGGCTGTGTCCTCCCTGGACCCACACACTGAAGTCGGCTCCCCAGTGTGGTGCTCTAGGAGGTGGGCCCTTCAGGAGATGAGGAGCTCCTGGGGGTGGAGACCCTGGCAATGGGGTTAGCACCCTTGAAAAAGAGACCCCCGCTGCCACACAGGAGGCGACGAGACGCCCGGGACCTGGGGAGACCACAGCAGAACCCGCCAGGTCCGCACAGACCTGCACTCCAGCCTCGACGCGCGTGCGAAACTCTTTCTGTTACTTGCAGGCTGCCCGCGGCTGTGCTCCCAGCACTGAGCAGACCGAGGCGGGAGCTTTAATCAGCACTCAGCTAAATGAATACTCAGCCATCCGGCTGGAGAAACGCGGCTTCCGCTGGCTGTGGACATATTTTTAATTTAATATTCTGAATAGACCAGACATGGTGTTCAAGAGGAAAGGCAGCAGACCATCTCTGGCCGGACTGGGGGGGTCAGCCGGCCTCGGTGCTCGGGCGCCCTCGATCCCAATCCAAACAATTCAAACAACTGTGGGACAAGTGGGGAATGTTAGCAGTGAGTACACGTGCCACGAAGACTCGATTCAGTTTTAGATGGACCGATAATGATGGTGCATGGAGCTCTTACCTCATGTGCAGACACCAGCATATGCCAACGACGTGGTGCGGTGCCTTTAAAGCAACTGCTTTGAAATCAGAAAAGATAAACTAGAGTCATTCGCAGAAACATGGACGGAGCTAGAAGGGATGGTGCTCAGTGAAATAAGTCAGAAGGCAAAAGAAAAATACCGGATGGTTTCCCCTCTAGGAGGAATATAAGGGAACCCATACGGGACCAAGGAAAAGAATAGTATTGATGAAAAAAACAAAAACTAAAACACAACAGAACAAAAACAAGGACAAATCAGAAGCACTTTGTGGTGGGGGGAGGGATTGGGATGAGGCAGGAAGAGCACAAGGGACTGAGATGATGGTGCACAGGTGACCTGGTGGTGGGAACTCCATGGGGACCACAGTTGGTGTCCAATATATATAAATAAAGGGAATAAAATATTGACCATAAAAAATAATAAAATAAAATAACTACTTTGAAATTATTTAGGGAAAGGAGTAGTGGGAGGAAATTACAAATGAACAATAAATGAGGTTTTGTGTATATTTGAAATTTCCCATAATAAAGGGCATAAAGAATTTTTAAAAAATTAAATTGTTTTTGCCTACTTTGGCCTCTATCAGCACGCCACAGGCTGGTGGCCGTGCACCTGGCTCTTAGGTATCGCTGAGATGTTTTCCCTCCAGTCGATAAAAATCCTTTGCTGAGCCCTAAATGGTGACGTCACGCAGCAGGGGTCTCGGTGGAGCCTGGGCGGACAGGCAGGGGATGCCACCGTGGCACCAGGGAGTGCTGTGACTTGACCTGGGCGGGACATGGCTGAAAGGTGTGCAGGTAACTGGCCGCTCCCACGGGCACAGGCCGAGCTCTGGGCGCACCGCCAGGGGCTGCTGCCACCGCCCGGGCCGTAGCTGGGGCGCCCCCACGCCCTAGCCGGGGCACGTGAGGGTCAGACTGTGCCCGAGAGAGCACCGCCTGGAAGGGACACACAGCCGGGTGGGCGTCCAGCTGCAGGGCCGGTGGGGCGAGCGGGCAGGGCGCTTGCAGGCTGGGCCTGTGGCCCGCAGAGGACAAACGAGCTCAGCGTTTGGCATTTTCTCCCGACTCCTGTGCGTGAGATGCGACTCCGCTGGAGCAGAGTCTTCTCAAGCGCCAAGTCCTGGCGCTTACAGCCGATTTCTCGGGGAAACTGGACGTGCCTAGAGCCCGTGCGCATGTCTGATCTGTGCAACTCTGGAAGAGCCCCAGGCTTAAGGACGCCTTCGGCAAACTGGGTGACTTACCCACTCCACCCACCTTGGGGACCTCCACCCACAAACTCTACCCAAAGCAGGGGCGTCCCAGTTGCCCCACAAAGAGCATCAGCGTGGACGCTGAGACCAGAACAGAGGCAGGGGTGAGCGTCTCACCACAGCCCCCCGGGCACCCTTGCCCCCAGCCCGTGGCCCCTGCAAACCTCGCTCTGTTCTCAGCACCCACCACCGTCTAGAGCATCCCAGCTCACATCCGGTGCCCACTAAGCGCACAGCTGACCCAGGCCCACCTGCCTCGGCCTCGCACTTCAGCCGTGAGGACTCAGCCGCGAGGAAGAAGCCATCCAGGGCCGCGGGCCGTGCAGGGCCAGGAAGTCTGCCCGGTTCCCCTCCTGTGCGTTCTCCGGCCCACTGGCACCGGCCAGCCGCTTCACATCAGCCATGTGGGCAGCCGGGGTGACCACCGGGACTGCTCATGGCTGCAGGGAACCGGCCTCCCGGCCCGCCTGTGATGGTGACCCGCCAGACACAGCGTGGGGTGCCACTGCGGGCACGGCCAGGCTCCTCCCACGACCCGCTGGCCTCCTGGCCCAGCCCGGCAGCCCTGGAAGCACCAGCTCCCCAGGGCAGCGCCTTCCTTGAGGGGCACGCAGCCAGAGAGCCCTGCCACGGGCCCAACTGATGGCACCGCTGCCGCTGTCCAGACGTGCCCGCCGCGCGTGGCTCAGGCCTTCCTCCCTGCCGCGGGAGGGCTGAGGGATGAGCAGCCTAACATCAGACTTGGCATCCAGCAAGAGCCAAATGCTGCAGAGAGGAAGAGGTGCCTCCCTGCCCAGGGCCTGGGGGCCGGAACACTCGCCCTGACCACAGGGAGACCCCGGCCCCCCCAGCCGGTGTCAGCTACGTGTCCTGACTAACAGCTAACGCGCTGACTCAGGCACCCTCCAGATTAATTTAAGTGTCCTTTGTCCATTTTTGGCGTAGCGGTCAAGAGGAGGGAGAGGGGGTCCCACCAAGCCCCAGAAGCCTGGGTGGGAGACCCCAGTCCTGGCCCTGGTGGGGCGAGCCCAGGGTGTGAGGGCTTCGGCGCGTGCCTTCGGAGAGCGGGGAGAACCATAGGCGGTTTACACCGAGCGTGACGTGTGTTCAAGGGACGGCCCTGGCCTGTAGCTGGGCGGAGAGAAGCGGGAGGTTGGGGGGCACCAGGCCCTGCAGGGCCGCGCTGTAGTCAGGTGCCAGGGATGGAGGTGGGAGAAGAGGCTTCTCGCGTGATCTGAGAGCACCACGGGCTCGGGCTGTGAGAGAACCGGGGGATGAGGAGGAGGAACCAGCAGACAGCCCACAGCAGCCCAGGGCCACCGAGAGAGCATGGACGTGCAGAAGCCCAGGGGCCTCCCTGGTGGTGCAGCCAACCGCACTGGGAAGCATCCCGGCACAGCAGCGCCAGTCCAATCCCCGGCCGGGGGGTGACCCCCAGGCGCAGCAGGCCTCTCCTGTCTCCTGCCGCTCCCTCAGCAGCGTATTTCGATCTGTCTGTTCTGCTCCCCACTGTCTCTGGTGGATCCTCTCGCCACCTCTGGCCACCTCTGGCCTGTACCCCAGCTCTTGTATGCATAAATAAATCTTTTTTTAAAAAAGTATTTATTATAAAAAAGGAGCCCGGCTGTGCCAGCCACTGTGCCAGGCAGTCTGGGAAAGGACCAGCGTGAGGGCAAAGTGTGACGGCACTCTGAGCCAGAGAGCACGCGGGAGGCGAGGGCGCAGCGGGTGTAACGCACCTGAGGACGGACCTGAGCGCCCGCAGCCGGCATGCGGGGGTCCCCGTGCAGATGCCGTGGGGACACGTCCCCGCTGCTTGTGCCGGGCTGTGCACCCACCCTCGGGCAGCCCCAGGAGACAGCTGCATTCTCCCAGGGCTGAGGATGTGGGCTTTCCAAAATAGGATATTTCAAGTGTTTTCTGCACTGATTCCCTCTGCCCCAGCGGACAGCCGGTTTTCATTCATATCAGCTGTTTTCTTAAAAGCGGGGGGATGCGTGACTTGCCCTGGAGTCTCGGGCTGCAGAAGCCGCACCCTGCTATCCAGAAAGAATCTGTTTGTCTTGTAGTTTCTGGAAGTGCAGCAGGCAACATCGGTGTGGCGATGCAGTGACTAGTTCTCAGCAGTTAGCACGGTTGCTTTGCTCAGGTTCCTACAGATGGTTAATAAGTGTCCTCGATTTGGGCCCTGGCTGACTCCTGGACTGGCTCAAGGCCCCAGGTCACAGGCACAGCCTCCTGGGCACTCCTGGACTTGCATCAGGGCCCTGCTAATTGCCGTGTGGGAGTGGCCTCTCCGGTCTCAACCTTAACACGGGTATTCTTCACGGTCTGCAGAAAGCAGCAACCTCCTGCCCTTATGCACTAGTTTCCACACACAGGACGATACACGGACTGCATAGCAATGCTCGTTTCATTCTACGTTCTCCTGGGAGATCATTTTCAGTACAAGTGACATTCTGGACTGACTTCCTCCTGCTCGGGACGTGTGGGCCACTTTGCCCAGCTACTGACGCAGACTCACTGATGGTCTAGAATCACCAACGGTCTAGAACCACCCACAGTCAAGAATCACCCATGGTCAAGAACCAACCATGGTCAAGAACCACCCACGGTCTAGAATCACCATGGTCTAGAACCACCGACAGTCTAGAACCACCCACAGTCTAGAACCACCGACAGTCTAGAATCACTGGCAATGCCCCATTAGCCTTGGCAAAGCCCTGAGGCTGAGCGGCTCCAACACTCGGCACCCCCCTGACCCCCCATCCAGACTGAACAAGCCGAGCACATCGTTGCTCTTGTCCCGTGGACTTTGTATCAGCCTTCACTTAAATCAAATGGAGATCTGCCCCAAGGACAGAAAACCTTGACCAAAAAGATCCACATGAGCTCAGTGAAGCAGAATGTATCTCGACAGCATTTACGCTCTGTTTGTACTTTAACTAAGATTAAGCTGAGTCACCTCGGAGAGGTGCATCTCCAGAAAAAGCTGATGCAGAAAACTAGACAATGATTTACCCCCTGCTGGGTCCCACCCACCTCCTCCAAAACGCCTTCACGCCATGCCCGGCTGGAGGGAGTTCTCCTTGGCCTTCCGAGGCCCGATGAGAGATCCCCCTGGGCTCTCTGCCTCTGCGGGCACTCGGGCGCCGTAACAGAGGACCGCAGGCACGCAGCTGCGTGGCAGGGTGATTCCTCACAGCTCCAGAAACTGGAAGTCCCAGAGGATGCGGTGGGCGGGCCTGGCTCCTGGGGAGGCCTCTCTCCTTGGCTTGCCCACGCCTCCTCCCTGCGTCCTCCCTGCCTTTTCTCTGGGCTCCCTCACCTCTGGGGTCTCTTTCCCTTCTGAAAGGACCCCCGTCCTGTTGCATTGTAACGGCCTCTCTTTACCTGGCTCTTCTCTTAAAGACCTTTGCACACACTCCCTGCGGTGTGGGGAGCTGGGACTGACATGCACGACAGTCCTTCACCCCTTGTCATGCCTTTGAGGGGTGTCTCCCCCCGCCCCACTGGATCTGGATAAAGGAGTCTCTGTGTCCCCAGCGACCATCGCTTGCTAGATCTTGGTGAGCACTACTGGAAAGCCTTTGCCTCTGTCCTCATGCAAAATGCTCTTAATGGCAGGGGAAGGGGGGCGTGGCTTCAGGCCAGCGACTGGGCTGGACAATTTTCACGGTTTCTTGCCATCCTGAGGCTGCCGCCACGTGCCCTCGCAGAGAACGCTCCCCCTGGGGTTTCAGTCCTGTGAACGTTCCCAGGAGCGTCCAGTCCCAGCTTGTTCTCAGTCCTCATGCCCCCCTCTCTGTCACGTCTGCGTGTGGCAGCACCTGAACCCTGGCCAGGTCAGAAGCTGACACCTGTGGGAAACTGAGGCAACAAGGCAGTATGATGGCTTCTGGAGTCTCCCAACATGGCCCTGACCTTGAAAGGACCTGAGTCGAGTTCTTCCCGCTCCAAAACCAGTGCCCTTCCCAACAACCCACCATTGCTGTCGACGCAGAGATGTGGTCTTTTGCGGGCGATGGTTCACACAGCAGAGTATAAAGAACTTTCGAGTGTCTGTCTTGGTACCAAAGAACCTGATTCTTTTTTGTCAGTTCATGAAAGATTCTAATGCTCAAACCCTGCATTTAAGTACAATTTCCAAATCCTTCCTTCTATGAGAAAAAGAGGAATTTGTCAACATTAGGTGGGACTAAGATCTTGGGGAATAGAGTGTGAAACTAGCTCTGGGTCAGTGCAGGGCAGTGGAGATGACACCAGCCTCTGGGGGGCGTCCTCCCGCCCGCGATGCTCCTGCAAGCCTTGTGCTCACTCTGCGGGTGCAAGATGACCCCCAACCCCCACGGGCATGCGAGCTCTGCAGCCGCAGCCGCTGCCCGGCCACCTCTGTCCTTGGGAAGCCAACCCAGGGACCCACAGGCGTCCAGATCAAACCCGGGGCCACTTGATGCCCCCAAGGCCGTCTCTTAGGCCAGACAAGGGAACCAGCCACAGCCGGAGAGAGGTGTCTGCATGGCCGCAGCTCCGCGCACACCCTCCCGGGTGCCAGCGCCAGGCGTGGGGGATGAGCCACAGAAGGCCTGCTCCCTGGCCAGCAGCTGCTGTGCGGCTGCTAATGGGGCCTTTTGACTCGCCGGAGTCACTTTCTAAATGGGGCGTTCTCTTCCCGCTCGCACTGCGAGGACAGCACGTGGCAGCTTATGAATCGGGCTCCCGGCCCGCTCTGAGAGACATGCTGGGGCTCTCGGGACAGAGCCGAAGTCAGGCGGCGCACAATAAGACCTGTGTGGCCCCAGCATCTTGTGGCCACTGCCCCGCCAGGGAGAAGCAAAGGGGGTGCCGGGGGTGCCCCGGGAGAGCCAAGGGAGGCTGGGACCTTTGTTCGTCTGCTCGGGATTCGACACGCTGCCTGTGTGTCTGTTGGAGGAAATTTTAGAAAACAAGGAAACAAATTCCGTCCTTGTCTGCAGCCTCAATTTTTTTTCTGTCTTGTCTTCATTTCTAATTCTGCAAAGCATCCTCCCTTCCGTTTCCACGGCATGTTTATGTGCGCCCAGACAGTCCCCGTGCACAAAGACAGGCACCAGTTCAAGTGTGCAGACGCTTCGGACTTCTGCTCGGTGGAGAACGAGGCCAGGAGGCTGTCCCCTTCCTGTGCCCGCTGCGGCGTCTGCCCCGCGCCCGGGCACGCAGCTCGGCGCCGCAGGAGCAGCAACAGCGCGTTCTCCACAGCCTCCCGCACAGCTGCCGTCGTGCCCTGAGAGCCCCGCGCCGGCCCTCGGAAGGTTAGCTGAAAAGCGAGCTGGAAGCTGGGGTTCCAGGCGGGGGCAGGGCGGGCCTCCAGGGCACCTATGGGGTCAAGTTCGGAGCTCGCACTGGACGTCAGGCAGCCCAGGTGAAGGTCATCTCAAAGCAGCCTTCCCAAAGCAGGCACCGGCTGGGTTAGCTGGGCTCTTTCCTTTTACTTTGTTTTGTTTTTTCACAGACACTACAAGTTAAAAATGGAAGCCTGATCTAACACAGCAATTTCTTTTCTTCTCCCGTCATTTCACATGACCCAAAAAGGCAAAAGAAGGGACAAGTGGCATTGCTAGGTAACCCTGAGAATGTGCCCTAAAAATTCCCCCGGGCCCTCCCGGCACCCCCCCCCCCCGCCCCGTGTACCTTTCAGCATCCAGCACATTGATAAAGAAAACAAAATGCTTCCAGGAGAAGCAGCGACTGCAGAGCCGGGGGACAGAAAGAATTTGGTACACGCACACGAAGACCTGTTGAATTTTTTAAACTTGAACTTAGAAAATATGGGCTTGGCTGGAAATGTTGTTGTAAAGCCAAGGGCCACTTCGGGTGCCGCAGGTTTTCTGCTCTCCGCACTGGGATCCACAACAGGCACTTGGGTGACTTTTGGGAAACAGCATGACCTTGGAAAAAATCTCCCGGGACAAGAGGCCGCTCATGCAGCTTTGACGTCCCAAGGGCCGGGGGAAGCTGGACATTTCCAGAAGAACCGATGGCCGGAGCCAGCTGGCCCCTGCGGCCCCAGTGCCCCCACACCAGAAGGTACTCACCCGTCATCAGGCTGTAGTAGTTGGGGTAGGAGAGGCTGGGGAAGTCGGGGGTCAGATAGTCCACCTTCACTCCTCGGCTCATGATCTCTTTGAAGCCAGGCAAGGACTCGAGGGCCTCCTCGCTGATGTAGTCCCAGCGAAAACCGTCCAGCAGAAACACCAGGAGCTTCCGGCCGGCCCCGGCTGGCTGGGCCGGGCTGAGCACAAGGACCAGCAGGAGGGTCCCCAGCTTCCCCACCATGCTGCCACGCGCCAGAGCCCGCCTGGCACCGCCGTCCCCTCGCAGAGACCCAGGATGGAGAACTGTGGCTCTTCTCTGTTCTAGGGGCTGGACCTCGACTGCTGGCCTCCCTGAGCCAAGTTCACTTTCAGAATTTAAAGACACAGCACCGCCTTTTCCAGACATCTATGTTCATTCTGATGGGAAGTCCAGAGACCAGATCCTTTGCAGAAGCTGGGTTCCCAGACAAGCCAGATTTAACGCCGGGGGAGAGAGTGCCACCTTATTATTTTGGGTGACTGTCCCAGAAATACAAGTGCCCACAGAGAGGCGGGAGTTTCAGAGACGACAGAGGTCTAGGCGGACGGTGCAGCTGGCCTAACCAAAGGGAGGAAGCAAGGGCAAGGGTGATCTTTTACTTTGCTGTTACCCCACATCTGCACCTGATTTAAACTCACTGTCTTTGGCACTTACACCTTAGGTGAACCGCAAACTCGGCACACAAACCAGAGACAGTACAGCAAGGTGGGTCTCTCTGGGAGTTTTCCAGCAGCGTCTCCATCTCCACAGTATTTAAAAAGAAAAGAAATCATCTGGGGCCTCCCTGGTAGTAAAAGAGGTTAAAGCAATCACAGCCACTGCAGACGAGTTCGATCCTCGAGCGGGGAGGGGACCCACATGGCGCAGCAGACCTCTCCTGCCTTGCCCGTTGCTCCCCTCAGCAGTGTGTTTCAGTCCATCTGCCTGTTCTGCTCCCCGCTCTGACTCTGGTGAATGCTCTCACCCCCCACACCTCTGGTCTGTACCCCAGTATGTAGGGCAAGGGGTTGAGGGGTGGGGCAGGGAATTGGGGGCAGGGAGGAGGAGGACAGTGGCTTGTTCTGGGCTTGGGCTGGGCCACCCCAAGAACGCACTTTTGCCTGGTGTGAAGTCAGTGTAGTTGGCCAAGTTTGGACAGGATTTTCGGACACAGCTTATCAGCCCATGACTTACTCCGCCCGCCCAGCCCCTGCCCCCTCAGGAGTCAGAGAAGCAGCAAGAGCTGAGAGAGGTGAACCCACTGTCCACCGTGACCTCCTCCCGGAGTTCCACCAGTCCAGACCCCGGAGGACCTGCCCGTCCAGGCCTCGCCATTCTCCAGGACGTCTCCAGGGCCTTCCTGGAGGGCAGGGCAGGGCCATTTCGCCAGCGCTCGGGACTGTGCAGCACAGCAAGTCACTGACCCCAAACTTCACCCCTCGGGAAGAGGGAGGTCTCCAGCTATCCAAATGGTCACCCTCCCTCCCCTCCTTCCTTTCTTCCTCTCCTCCCAGTGGGGCTCAACCTTGAAGTTCTGTTGAGAAATAAAATAATCCCAATGCCTAGTATAAATTACCTTTAAAAAACAAAAACCTTTTATGGTTGTAGAACTTTCTAATACACAGAAATAAAAGCATCTTCCCACCCAGAAACCACGTGTGTCACTTACAAAGCTCTTTCACTAATATACAAGTAGGCAGGGCCATTTTTGCTTTTCTCTTTGTTTCTAGGTGAAGACACCGACACCCAGAATTCAGTCTGGCTGCATTTCCTGGAGCGCCGTGTTCACGAAACAGCGCAATGATGCTGGAATAAAGTCTCACTTTACAACCCAGTCTCGTTAACTCAGATACTCCACTTCCCAAAGCTGACAGCCAGCGGCTGCATTTCGCCACAAGCCAGCACCACGGAAGCAGGAAAACAGAAATACCTCCCTGCCCTGAAGGTCATGTACCCCAGGGTGCCGCTTATCAGCCGGAGTGGGGTGTTTCTGTGAGTGGTTGAGCTGGCACGGACCGAGGCCACCCTGGGGCCCCAAAATACCTAAAGGCACACACCTACAGGGGTCCTGCCGCCCCTTGCTCACAGACAAAGCAAGCAGACTGCTCTCGGTGTGCTGGAACTTCAGTGGGATTCGTGTACAAAGAGAGAGAAGGGAGATTCCTAATAATAGGCATTGCCTGGCAGTCGCCTACTAAAACCCTCAAAATGACCCAGCCCCTCCCAAGCAAAGGCCCCGCCACGCAGGCCTGGCCCAAAGCAGGGCCGCTGAGGCCTGAAGCCTGCCCCAGACTAAGGCACTTCTGATGGGGACCAGCAAGAAAGGGCAGCGCTGGTCTGGGCCAGAAGATGCAAAAGCACAAATCAAGGGAACAGCAGCCTCTGTCTGTGCCAAAGAGTGTCCCTGCTGGTCTCTCACTCACGTGTCTCCTCCGAGTCTCCATGAGCCTCCTTCCAAGTTCCCGCCATCCCAAGCCTGTAAAAAGGAGAAGCCGGAGCCCGGTGTGCCTGCATGTGCCAAACCTCCACGCCAGCCCTGGTTCCCATCAGGAAGCCAGTCCGCGGCATCTGGCTACTTGCTGGCCAGGGTGTTGCGGGAAAGTGAGGGCATGAAAGCGCGCCCGCCCACTGCCCTGCAGTGCTCCCCTCTGGTGGAGGTGAACCCTACAGCAGCTGGGGGCAGCTGCACAAGCTGAGCCAACCTGTCCCTTCGGCCACCGTCCAGTGTTTTAAGTGTCTGCAGCCTCGTGGCTGAGCATCCCTGGTCTCCCACCCTCACGCCCAGGTGTTCCGTCAAAGTGAAGGCGTTACGTCAGTTACGGCAAAGCTAGGTTGACAGCAAGGTCGAACGCTCATTAATAAGCAGGCTGAGGATAACTGGGGTGTGCTGGGCACGAACCCTGACATTGATTGCTTGGAGTTAGTTTGACCCCACAAATTAAAGACTCTGTCCCCACCAACAAGACACCCGATTCAGACGCCAGCTGCAAGGTGAGAGGCCCCCAGGTCAGCCACCCACTGACCACCCTCTGACCACATAGCTGCAAGTCCAGGAGGTTCCCACAACCCTCTTCGGGTGCGGGAGTTCTCTGGAAGGACTCAGGACTTGGGAAAGCACCGCACATGCCATCACAGCCCAGACCAGAGGCGCCCAATGAGATGGCGTGTCCCGCGCTCAAGTGCAGAGTTCCGTCCCCTCGCCCCGCAGAGAGGGGTGCTTACCTTCCTGCACCCTGCAAGCTCAGTGTCCAAGCTCCTGAGGCTTTCCTCACATGGGCACAGCTGGATCACGGGCCTCATGGCCTCTCAGGCTTCGGCTTCTGCCCCTGTCCGCCGGGAGGTGGGTTGAGAGTCCGGACCCTCTGACACTTGCCTGGGGACCAGCCGCGTCCTGAGGCATCTCATTAACACAAAATCAGAGTAACCCGAGGGCCTTCGAGATAACGCAGGTGCTTCGGTGGCGCATCAGTCCAAGTGCGCAGGGCTTCCCTCGCGGGAACCAGTGCAAAGGCCGGATTCTCCCTTCTGCAGCACAGGTGCAAACCGCAGCGTGGTGAGCACCCTGTCCCCAGCACCAGGGAGCCCCTGTGTGGGCGTGAGATATGGCAGCTTCAGGGCAGCACGGCCCTGCCCCCTGTCACTGGGGAGCCCAGGGTTCTGCAGCCAGTGGGCCGTATTGGGCCCCTGAACCCGTCAGTCTAGATACTTCAACCTACAAGGTGTCGGGACCCGCCCATCCTCTAGAACACGATCCATTTAATCTGCAGAAAATCATGTCTAACATGCCTCATGCTATCTTTTTTTTTAAAGATTTATTTATTTATGCACACAAGAGCTGGGGCACAGGCCAGAGGAGGTGAGAGGATTCACCAGAGAGAGTGGGGAGCAGAACAGACAGATCAACTGAAACACACTGCTGAGGGGAGCAGCGGGGAGGCAGGAGAGGTCTGCTGCGCCCTGTGGGTCCCCTCGTTGGCTGGAGATCGAACTCGCACTGCAGTGGCTGCAGATACTTCATAGTGCTGCACTTTAACCCCTTGCGCCACCAGGGAGGTCCCCACCTCATGCTTTTATATTTAATAAAATATAAAATATTTTCTTTGGTTCCTCCTGATTGAAAATTCCCGTTCAAAGAGCTGAATTACCACTAGAGATGATATTTCATTCATGCACATGTATAAAGTTACACACTTCATTGTATTTCAAGTACCTTCACAGACAAAACACTGTTATGCTGTGATTCCACCAGTCTGCATCACAATTGCCTCACAGTCTGCCTTTCTATATCTAAAAACTGGGCTGTGTATTGCTTATAGGCAGGAAAAGTAAACAAACTTGGGAGTTTTTATCTCAAGTCAGAAATAGAAATGACGTGCTTTCAAGTGCTCTGGCACCACCACAGGCGAGCACCATGCTGGCTGGGAGGTGCAGGACCACAGCTGCCAGCAGGTTGGGGGGCTCGGGGGGCCGTGGGGTCCCCAGCACCAGGGACCTCAGTATGAATGAAGAACGCCTCCCCCAGAGCGAACGGACGTGCTGAGCAGGGACAATTCCAAAAAACCCAAAACCCAGAGCCTGGGGCATGTCAGAGGGACACAGAAGCCAAGCAGGAAGCGCCCCCAATGACGAAAGCCAAGACAGTCTGAACCACAGAATAAGTAATGCAACAAGTAGCCCAAATGATAGAAGAAATACATGAGCCCACCTGAGACCAACAAATAAAGGAAGGGAGGAATAAGGGAGACGCCACACGTCATCCTTACAAAATAATTCTAAGGACTATAAGTAGATACCCAAACTCCAGGGGGTGGTGCTGAGCCCCCACGCCCCCCATCCAAGGCAGGTGAGACCTAGTGACTTTCTTCCAAAGAACAGAGTCGGGAAAGCCACGTGTTTCTGGTGACTCAGGCCTACCACCTGCCCCACCGCGGAGAGCAGACTTGCCCCATCTGAAGGACAGCCCTCTGTGAATAGCAAGGCTTTCTTACATGTGTTTGCAAGGAAACAGGTGCATAGATGTGAGTTGCAGCAGCGCTTGCCATGGCAAAAGCAGAAACAATCTGAGTACCCAATGTGACAACACTCTTAGAACTGAACTCCTCCGAGAATGAACTAGACCTGACAGTCCAGTTCTTGGAAGAATCTCAAGAACACGGTTGAGTGTAGAAACAAGTTGCAGACGGAGACATAGAGCATAAAATATTAATACAAAAACTATGCAGCACAATATATAATAATAGCAAACACATGGGAATGACAAACACCAAAAATCAGGACTGAGGCTGCCCTGAAGAGGAGACGGAAGAATGAAATCAAGAGAGGAATCCTGGGGCCTCCCTGGTGGCGCGGTGGGTTAAGCACAGCACTAAGAAGCATCTGCAGCCATTGCAGCGCGAGTTCGATCCCCGGCCAGAGAGCTGACCCATATGGTGCTGCAGACCTCTCCTGTCTCCCAGCTGTTCCCCTCAGCAGAGTGTTTCAGTGGATCTGCCTGTTTTGCTCCCCACATCTCTGGCCTGTACCCCAGTTCTTGTATGCATAAATAAATAAATCTTTAAAAAAAAAGAGAGAGAGAGAGAAAGAGAGGGATCCACTGGGAGGTTGTAATGTCTATTTATGAAAAATAAAACACAACACAAGCACCAAAAACCTGAAGTGTATCTATATGACAAAATGCTACAATGTCACATACTGTGGGTTATTTAGATCATGCTCTGGAATTTTCTGTAAGCCAGAAACAGAAACATAATTTAAAAGAAAAATCCAGCAGGTCTTGGTGATGACTGGAAAGTGTGACTGGCAAGGGGGAAGGAAGGGCTTTGGGAGACCACCAAGCTGGGACTCCACGGCCGGAGGGGACGTCTGTCAAGACCCACACTGCAGAGCCGCCGTCTTTAAGCGATCGCCTCATCACGAGCATCAGCTGGAAAGGAAGGTTAACCTAATTGAAACCATGGTCCCCGGTGACAAACGAACTTTATCTTCAGACTAGGAGGGAAGTGAGCTCAGCAACCTGAGGCCTGACTCAGAGCTCCTCATGCAGATGACCTCCTGCTTGTCCTGTGTGTCTTTGCTGGATAAATAGGAATCATCACGGACGTGCAAAGGGAGGCAAAATGGATTATTTAATAATGACGCAAGCACTGAAAGTAAAAACTCACTTAAAAACAGTAGAAACTATTTGGTGGTCCCCCTCTTTTTTTAAAAAAAGATAAATGGTTAGTCAAAGGGCTATGTTTTACTTTATATATATATATATACACACACGCAGATATATATTTTAAAGATTTATTTATGCACACAAGAACTGGGGTACAGGCCAGAGGTGCAGTGGGTGAGAGGACTCACCAGAGACAGAGCGGGGAGCAGAACAGGCTGCTGAGAACAGGCTACTGAAATCCACTGCTGAGGGGAGCAGTGGGGAGGCAGGAGAGGTCTGCTGTGCCATGTGGGTCCCCTGCCTGACCAGGGATCGAACTCGTGCTGCATTTGCTGAAGATACTTCATAGTGCAGTGCTTAACCCCTTGCACCACCAGGGAGGCCCCTTTAGTTTATATTTAAAATGTGAAATGTGGAAGGAACATGAAAATATCTTGACAACGAATCGCCACATCTTGGCTGCTTCCGATGGGAGGAAATACTTGGAAAAAAAGAATTAGAAGCGGCACGGCATTCTAGAACTGTAAACTGGGAGTGTGGAAATAATCCAACCTTGATCCTCCCTTTGGGGGACCAGATAGCTGACTGTCAAAGAGGTGAAACTAATTCCCTGAGGGAACAGAGATAACTAAGGACAGAGTCCAGGTGTCACCTCCATGTGAATGCTTTTTAAAATTTCAGTTAGAGTCCAACTTTATTTACTCTGCCTCTCCTCTCACCCCACCCACCTTATGGCCCATAATTATTTATTACATGTTTTATTACAATGGCCGAGCGAGTTTTCATAACCCCTCATTTGGATTGAATTCCTCATTTGAAACTCTTCGAACCGGCTACGTTTGGAAATTGAGCTGCTTTTCTGCCGTCTAAGGTTTTATTCACACACACACACATGCTCACACACACACGTAATGCACAATCCAAGTCAGTGGACACTGCTTGCAACAGAGGGGTAATTTTAAATGTAGTTTAAGAAAACCCGGGCCTCCCTGGTGGCGCAGTGGGTTAAGCAACGCACTATGAAGCAAACCACAGTCACTGCAGCACGAGTTCGATCCCTGCTGCTGGCCAGGGAGGGGACCCACATGGTGCAGCAGACCTCTCCTGCTGTGCCCGCTGCTCCCCTCAGCAGTGTACTTCCGTTGATCTGCCTGTTCTGCTCCCGCTTTCTGTGGTGAATCCTCTCACCCCCCACACCTCTGGCCTGTACCCCAGTGCTTGTATGCATAAATAAATAAATCTTTAAAAAAAAAAAAGAAAACCCTGGAAGAGCTGGATGGAAGTGTCATTTCTAGGACTGCAATATACTAGATAGCAGAACGGATATGCCTGATGAGGATAAATGAGCTGCCAAAGATTTCTTTAGACATTTGTAAACGTATCTTACAATGAGCAGAATTATGCGCCCCAAACCGAGTGAACACAAGAATCCAGCGTGGCCAGAGCAGAGTCAGTTCTCACCACTGGTGCCTCTGTCAAGCTGCAGGGGTTTGAAGGTGAACTTCGAAGCTGTCCAGGAAGAGATAAAAGGCAAAGTCTAAGAGTCAGAAAGATAAGACCATAGCAATTGCTGACAGATAGAGAGAGAAAGGGAGAATCTCCATGACCATCACTCTGAGCAAACAGGAAATGAAAACTTAAAATTGGGTTCCCAGTGGATAAAGAGTCTGTGAAAATTCTTAATTGTAATCCAGCCCTCAGGGGAGTTTGATCCTCAGTTTAACCTGTCACGTGGTCAAATAGATCTGGAGAAGAATTTGCCTTAAATGCCCCCAGATGAACATGGACACCGGTGCCTGGAATTAGCTAATAATGATAATCTTCCCTGAGGTCATTCACCTGGCACTTGAGAGCCAGGAAACTCCCACAGATAAAATTGCAAGGCATAGGAAGCTCGATTAACATGCAAACATGCACACATACACACTCATAAAATCTCTCACAATGTAAGGAAACAAGGCTACTTGCTTCCTGGCACCAGAAGCAACAATTAGAAGAAGCAGAAATTGGAACTATCAGTTATATAATCTAAAACAAATATGATTCACCTGCTAAAGAAATAAAAGGGATGGAACATAGCAAGTAATAATAAACAATTCAAAACAGACCCAGATATGAAAACTAACCAAATAGACTTTTGAGAGCTGAAAAGTGAAATAAATTCAACTACAAATTTAGAGGAAGTTTTAATAAAAGATCAGACAGAGACAAATAAAGCATTAATGACTAAGTTGAAAAATATGCAAAATGCAATACAGAAAGACAATATAGAACAAGGGTTAGGAGACTCTCGGGAAAAGACAGAGCAAGCATTTAAGTGTAATTCCTAAGTAGATGACAAAATGCAACAGGGTAATATTCGAAAAGACAATGGCATTTTGCAGAAGAGCTAAAGATCAGCAGCGCTCTGATTCAGGAAGTTCTATCCAAATAGGATGGACAAAAAGTAAAATTCTAAGCTGAACATGAAGGACATTCTGCTAAATGAAAACAAACAAAACTTGAAGTCATAAGAGAAAAGAGTGGTGTTTTCTCGTGACTGGAGGGTGAGAAAACAAGGACTTGTTGGTCAAAGGGAACAACAGATTGCTGTTGATGAGGGTGAGTCATTTCTGGAGATCGAATATACAGTAGGGTAACTGTACTTAATAATGTGTGATGCATACTGGAAAACTGCTAAGAAAGTGGATCTTAAATGAGTTCACAAAAAACAATGGTCGGGGCCTCCCTGGTGGCGCAGTGGGTTAAGCAACACACTATGAAGCAAACCGCAGCCACTGCAGCACGAGTTCGATCCCTGCTGCTGGCCAGGGAGGGGACCCACATGGTGCAGCAGACCTCTCCTGCTGTGCCCGCTGCTCCCCTCAGCAGTGTACTTCCATTGATCTGCCTGTTCTGCTCCCGCTCTCTGTGGTGAACCTCTCACCCCCCCCCACACCTCTGGCCTGTACCCCAGTGCTTGTATGCATAAATAAATAAATCTTTAAAAAAAAAAACAAAACAATGGTCAACTATGTGAGGTGATGATATGTTAATTTACATGATTGTGGTAAAGATTGCTCCATGTTTGTATATCAAAATATCTCAGGGCCTCCCTGGTGGCGCAGCATGTTAAGCAGCGCACTGTAAATCATCCGTGGCACAGCAGTGTGAGTTCGATCCCTGGCCAGGGAGGGGACCCACATGGCGCAGCAGACCTCTCCTGCCTCACCCGCTGCACCCCTCAGCAGTTTATTTCGCTCGAGCTGCCTGTTCTGCTCCCTGCTCTGTCTCTGGCGACTCCTCTCACCTCCCGCAACTCTGGCCTGCACCCCACCTCTTGTGTGCATAAATAAATAAATCTCTAAAACAAATAAAGTAAACGAAATATCACAGGAGAAGCCCCGGTGTCGGCAGGGTCCTACAGTGGCTGCTGGGAAGCAGTCTCCAGACCAAGAAAATCCGTGGAGTGGATTGCTACCTCCTGGGCTAAATAAAAGTGATACTGAATCCTCAAGATGAAAGTGCATTAGAGGACTTTGGGCTCAACTTACAGGGAGACAGAGAAGATGGGGCCACAGGAAAAGCAAACATCTCAGCTTTCCTTACAGGTGGAATAAAAAAGAACTGGAAATAAATGTAAATGTTTTTGAAGAACGTCCCTCTGGAATCCTCTTAATTGTGTGGAATACATTTCAAGAATTGAATAAAAAACATTCTGAAGAAAACCTTAAGATCATGATTCAGAGGAAGGGAAATATTCTAGAAAAGGCAAACTGAAGAATGAAGAAGAGTCTCATCGTTAATAGCCCTCAAGCGACTGGATAGTGGGAGGGGCTTGCTCAGAGTTTTGGGGTCAGTGATATGTTTGACCCCCTGTTAGAAAGAAGAAAGTTGAGAAGATGGTCTTGGATGAGGGGGGCATGGAGGCTGAGGAGCTCGGCGGTCACTCAGCTACTGAAGAGCTTGGTGGGAGATGACCAAATGGTAGCACCAACAAAGCTAAAAGCCAGAACAGATGCTGAATGGTCATAGGCTGCTCGAAAAAAGAAGAGACATATGTGCAGGTTTGAAGCAAAGAGCAGCTGGGAAGTCCATTGCATCATGGAAGTCACGCGAGGCCTGCGGACTTCGACTTTTGAGAACTTTTGAGAGATGAGTCCTTGCTTGATTTTTCACTTGAGTCTTCAGTTGCTCAATTTATTGAAAAGATCTTCCCACTTATGTTAAATACACCAGGAAACTGCTGGAAGCAGAAAAAAGAAGCATAAAATGTAGGACTTCATTATCAAAGCTTTTCAGCTCTTTCCTGACGTGTCTGTCCTATTAAAATGCATAGAATGAACCATTCTGTAATGTTTACCAGAAACCTAAGCATTCATCTAGGGAAAAAATTGTAAAATCAGTATGAAATCAACTTTGCTTTTCATCCATGTGGTATAACATAGTCAACGATTTCCTTGTACTTTCTTTTTTTTTTAAGATTTATTTATTTATGCACACCAGAACCAGGGTACAGGCCAGAGGTGCTGGGGTGAGAGGACCCACCAGAGACAGAGTGGGGAGAAGAACAGGTAGATCTATTGAAATCCACTGCTGAGGGGAGCAGCAGGCAAGACAGGAGAGGTCTGCTGCACCATGTGGGTCGCCCCCCTGGTGGGGATTGAACTCGTGCTGCAGTGGCTGCAGGTGCTTCTTAGTGTGGTGCTTAACCCACTGCACCACCAGGGAGGCCCCCTTATACTTTCTTATCTGTACTCAGTATAACTGCACTTATTTTGGAATTGTGTTTTTATCTTGGCGTTTGTGATTGATGTGTGTGTGTGAGAAAGTCTCTGATATTGTTTTTACAAATTACTTTAATCATCTTAGTGTTATAACAGTAATTATTCTTTCTTTATAGGAGACAGTAGAGTTGATATTTCAGTCACAAAGTAAGACAGTTGATTAATTTTTGTGTACCTTCAGATATTACAATAAAAACAAAATATAGTATCTGGAGGATGATTTAAATTAACTCTGCCTGGTAATGCCTTCCCAAATATCCCTCTCAGCCATGTCATTCTTTAAATTATGAGATGATTCTCAGAAGAGAATGTGGGATAATTATATTATGGGTATAATTTTAAAAATACAACTTTGAGCCTCCTAAAATAATCACATCATGCCCTTAAATATATACATTTCTAATTATACCTCAATAAAGTCGAGAGAGAAAAAGTCATACTCAGCTAAAAAGATCATAGTGAAACTAGAGAACTCAGAAGGCAAAAATAAAAATATTCAAAAGCAGACACAGTGTAAAAGATTACTCAACAAGAGCAAAAGATGAGGCGGTTACCTCTCCACAGTAACAGCGCAGGTCAGAAGAGAGCAGAGAGTATCTTTGTGGTGTTACCGATCAACACAGAATCACAGGCCAGCACTTGGAAGAAAGCGTAAAATAAAAATATTTTCAAAGTTTACCTCCTGGGTCCTCACCAAAGGAGATTCGAAAGGATGTGCCTTAGACTCAAGGCAAGTGGGCAGAGATGGGAAGTCTAAAACACGAGCATCGCCAAGAAAGAAGGAAATGATGAGTGTGGGGTGATCCAAAGACACGCTGTCTGGAGAACATAATACCGATGACAGGTTGTCACGGCGCAAAAGGAAGCACGTTCCAACAATGCCTTTGAAACTGAACAAGAGCTAAGGCCATGGCTGGTTGTCCTTTTACCTGAATACTTCAGCTCGGCCACAGGGCATGAGCTCCTCACGCCCTGCCCTGAACAGACAGGCCCTGGAGAGCAGACGCCCCAGGACCCTGAGCCCAGGCAGCCCCGCTGAAAGAAGGCGCCCCCAGAACCCAACCTGGAGAACTTGGGCCGCGTCCCCCCTCACAAAGCCTGCACCCGAGCGGAGTGTCATGGCGCATCTCCCAGCACGCAGTCGGTGTGGGGACGGCACTGCCTGGCTGGGTCCCAACTTTGAGGGGAGGCAGCAGTGGGAACTGGCTGTCCTGCATGGGCTGGGGACCTCAGAGGTGACGGGGTGCCCCGGAAGCCATCAAGAGATTAGCTGGTGGGCAGAGTAGAAGGTACAGGGGTTCAGACAAGGAGACACTTGGGGGGACTGGCTACAGCTGTGCATGGAAGTTATGTGCCCCCTAAGTGATCATTTTTAAATGAAGGTGTCTAACACCGTCATTCCTAAAACAATAACAGCCTCTGTCAGGTGACCACCATCCGCCTCCCAGTAGGGACTAACGGACTGTTAGCCGACTTACGCGGTGCAGCCGGCGGCACTGGTGCACGCACCCAGCGCGTCGGGCGCGCTCCTCCTGTCCCTCATCAGGGAGCGAGTCCCACCACGCTGGGGTGCAGCTGCCGAGCTGTGCGTGTCCCAGGGCCGCCTGCGACGCTGACCCGAAGCTCCTCCTCCTCCTCCCCGCGGGCCACGGTTGTCCTGGGGAGCTGCAGGTGCTTACACGGAGAACAAACCCCGGAAAAGCGTCGTCACGGCGTCCGTGGCCATCCTCTCAGACGGGCCTGACCGTCACCCACTGTCCTTATTTTCTTGCAGCACTTGGAGGATCGTTCACCCCCTTGTCTGCCGCTGCATTCTCCGGCTGTTTCCTGCAGTGTGAACTCATCCCTCTCACACCAGTGCTGGGCTTTCTCCTGGGAAGAGGACCACGAAGACCCTTCCATCTCAGACCCCTTCTATGCAGCCCCCATGCCTGAGCATTCTTGAGTCACCTGTTCTTTGATTTCGTGATCTTAATTTTAATTTTATCAGGCCTCAGGCCATGTGCTGTCCCACCTTCTGGACTAGCCTAGTGGCGTCCTCACCCGTGGACTGATTGAGGCATGCGTGGCCAGAACATTCCACAGGGAGGGTCCTCCAGTGAATCCACCTGGAGATCTCAGCATTGGCTTCCACCAGCCCGGGGAGACTGAGAGGTCAAGATGAACTTCTGACTTGACAGTGGACAGACAAGTGTTGGAAACACCCCCTTGGCCGGTATGAAAAGGTATGAAAACAGTAGCTCCAGGTCAACACGGTCCAGCCATTTCATTGTGATGACCATGAGGCCGTTTCCATGTCCTGGGGCCGAAACTGACCATGACAGCTTAGAGAGACTCAGTGAGGATTAGGAGGGGCGGGGCAGGGGCCAGGAGAGATGACCACACCCTCAGGAGGATGCTGCAGACAGGATCAGGGAAGTGCCCTGGGGCAGTCACTTGCCCATAATTGGTGGGATTAGGGACTAGGGTTCTGAGCAAGGGCCAGGGGAGGGGGTGGTCACGCCCTACAGGGGATATAAGCTGAGCCCCTCACAGTTCACTCCACACAACCCTGCAGAGCAGACCTCCTGTGTGTCCCGTCTTGGACCCTGGACAGCCAGCCGCTGCCTGCTGCAAGGAGCCAGCCAGCAGGAAGAGCAGCGAGCAGAGCTTGTTGG
>JAGFMF010012035.1:2456-17065 GCA_019455555.1 Galemys pyrenaicus
ATTTTCTGTCGGGCTGATGCTTCCTGTATGTAAGCTGACAGTCTGTTTTCTGGCTTTTTAAAAATTTTTTTGGTATTCACTGTTAATGTGTATCTGGACACAATGAGTTCAGTGTCTTCACTCTGCCATCATCTTTTCTCCCACCAATCTGTTATCCCTATTGTTAATATGTCATTTAGGCGTTCCAAAGTGAATTATTATTCCTTCAACAATAGTTTGGCAACCTTCAACACTTTTTCTATCCTGGTAAGAAATGCTGGTATATAAATTTCTCTTTTTCTTTCACTCATAGCTTTTCCTTTACTATGTGTCCTGCATTCTTAAGTTCATTGGTGATGACTCATCAGTCATCCCCATTACCCTTGTGTTTGCCCCACATTTGTGTGTGTGTGGGCTGTTTTGTATAGCTCTGTTTGTGGTTCAAGAGAAAGTGAGACCTCTGATCCAGAAGTCCATTTGGGTGAATTATGGGTGATTGAGGCAAGTTCAAAGGAGGGCATAAGTGGCATCTGGAATAAGACACTCAAGAAACTCATCAATAATTTGAAAGTATTTGTCAAGTTTGAGGAGTTTGCAAAAAATGAACATAGCTGTGAATTTGTTATAGGGCAACCCGTATATAAAATGGGTTTCCCTCCCTGGGTCCTCACCCACGCACTCAGAAGACTTTTATAGTAAGCCTCAACTTCAGACACAGGTGACAAAAGTTATTAAAGGGTTTTTATTTTACAAAAGAAGGGGAATACAACAGTAATAATACAAAGAGAAAGATACAAATCTGTAAATATCCTACCAGATCTTCCAAGTCGGAACCCAACAGCATGTAGAGAGCTGGCTTTGAATCAAGGGAGATGGATCCAAATGAAGGGACCCCAAAGCTCACCTCTGGTTTTATAGCCAGCCTGGCTGCTTAACTCCACCCTCAGATCCCAGTAATCCACTCTTTGATAATCATCTTATCAGATTTGTGGTTCTGGAACACTGATGGTCTGGAGTGAGGGTTGGAGTCCACAAACCCATCTGTGTAATCCATTCAGGACTACCCTTCCCCCTAACAAATTGACACTGCAAATAACTTTAATCTGGATGTGGATAGAAATGTTATTGAAGAGCTCTTAGGCGAAGTTTCAGAGGAATTGATAATGGGAAGTTACTGGAACTGGAACTTGAACAGGAACACATAGATGAAGAAAAGGCAAGAGTATAGGTAGGTACTTACAGAAGGAAAAATAACACCAAAAAAATTTATAGTGAAATGTTTAGCAGAAGCTGTGACAGACCTAAACAAGCTTCTTAAAAGGTTTATAAACATGGACCCTAATAATGAAAGCTTTTTTAAAAAAAGATTTATTTATTTATGCATACAAGAGCTGGGGAACAGGCTAGAGTCCAGGGAGGTGAGAGGATTCACCAGAGACACAGTGGGGAGCAGAACAGGCAGACTTACTGAAACACACTGCTGAGGGCAGCAGCGGGTGAGGCAGGAGAGGTCTGCTACACCATGTGGGTCCCCTCCGTGGCTGGCAGCATGGTTCAAACTGGTGCTGCAGTGGCTGGGGTTTGCTTCATGGTGCATTGCTTAACCTACTATGCCACCAGGGAGGCCCAATGAAAGCTTTTTGTTAATAGGGGAAAATATTCATGATTCATTAACTGTTTATAAGTAAATCCATGATAAAACAAGAAACAAACCAAGGAAACTACCATAGATATATATTTATAAAGAGTAATGCCCAAGCACATATGTGTACTTGTGCCAGCTTTTAACAAAAAAATGTAAAAATATATTAAAATTTAAAAATAGATAAAAGCTTATAAATTAAAGAAAATCTTTTTGTTGAACACTTTTATTTTAAACTAAATATTATTATAAAAGTAAAAATTGTTTACATAATTAAAAGATTACCTGGCAAAATAGTTAGAACAAGTTCAGGTAAATTAAGGTTAATTTGTAATTGAAGAAAAATATTTTATAAGTTATTGTAGTGTAAGTGAAAATATTTGTTATTTATAAATTCTATATAGTGTACAGTAGTATCCTAGGCTTTCACATTAACTCACCACTCACTCACTGACTTACCCAGAGCAATTTTAAGTTTTGCGTGTTCCATTCATGGTATGTGCCCTACACAAGTTTACCATTTTTATCTTTTATACAATGTTTTGCTACCCCTGTTTATGCTTAGATATGCTTAAATACAAGTGCCTTTATGTTATTATTGCCTACAGTTTTCAGTACAATACCATTTGGTATAGATTTCTAGTATATTTCTATGTGAGATAAGTGTGTAGTAGACTATGTCAGCTAGGCTTGTTTAAGTACACTCTATGAATGTTTACACTATGACGAAGTTACATAACAATGCATTTCTCAGACTGTCTCCCCATTTTAAATTATGAATGACTGTAGATGACAATATACCTGAAATTGCCTGAAAGTAGACCTCAAAGATCCTCAGCACACAGAAAGAAAAAAAATATTATTTTGATGTTATGAAGGTGCTAACTAACCCTACAGTGGTAATTATTCAGCTATCTATTTACAACTATATATCTATCTGCATTAAATCACCCCATTGTACACCTTAAATTTGAAGAACATTGTATGTCAATTATATGTGTCACAATAAAGGTTAGAAAAAATGGTAATACAGAAGAAAAGTTAATAATAGAAGTTATATCATGAAGAAAATAGTGCTCGGTACTGTGAGTCTAGTTGTGTCCCCTAAACAGATATGTTCAAGTCCTAACATTTGGTAGTGTGAACTTGAGCTTATTTGGAAATAAGGTCTTTACAGGTGTTGTAAAATTAGGATGAGATCATACTGGATTAGAGTAAGCCTTAATGAAATAACTGGCGTTCTTATGAGAAGAACAACATTTGGACACATACACAGACACAGGAGAGCATACCATGTCGTGATGGAGGCAGATAAAGGTTGTAATGTTAGGAGCAGTCAGTGGAAAAGGAACCATAAAGCAGAAAGAAGTACAACAACAACAAAAAAACCCCAGAAATTTCTGCTAGCATTCCAATTACTAAAGTAATTAAAGTACATAGGAAGAACATTGGTGAGAAATAAAGCTGTAAATGTGCATTAAAATCAACGTCTTGGTATCTGATTTATATTTGATTTTTAAAATTATAGTTTAGTGTTTCTATTTGCTCACTTAAGCAAATGTGATTATGCTCTACGAACACTAGAGGGCAGTATGGCACTTGCTACTGGAGGTCAGAAAGTAAAATGCAATCTTTTATTCTTAATAGTAACTTCACATATAACACTAGAATTGCAAGACAAAGTAGCAATGTCAGCGAATTATTTTTATGAAACAGTTAGCAAAATCTATGTTTATTAGTGTCATATTGAGAAAAGCTTACATTGAAAAGATGTTTACATTTCAGCTGAAATCTTTGAGATCCCTCGGTGAAAATTGTTTAATAGTGACCAGAATAATATATACCAGTCCTTTTTCATGGGTGAGGAAATAGACATTAGCACAATGGCATTTATAGAACAAATCAAAGGCACTACCAAAACAATGAATTCTGATAAAATTTACCACTTGGATTCAAGGCATTTAAGAATATAGACCCATTTCAGTTTTAGTGGTAGCATTTGTGTACAGTTAAAGACCCCTAGCAAATTAAATCATTTTCTTCTTCTGCAAATTATGATAATAATTTCATACACATAAATGCTTTCACATGCAGTACTTCATTAAGTACAGCAAACTCATATGCTAGATATTGATCATATTAGAATCTTCATTTAACAAACTGATAAAATAAAATCCAAATAGGTAAGTTCTTTTCCCAAAGTTATAAAGCCAATAAGTAAAAAAAAATTTGGTATAAATTAGAACCTAAACTTGTCGCTTCTTAGTCCATTACTGTTTGTACTATATCTAATAACTCCCTTAATAAAATTTAAGTTTCCACAAGATTTAGGAGAGCGCTTAAATAGCATTATAAGTATTATCACTATAAACATGCTCATCGAGTGAGATATATATCTATAATTTTTCCTTACTATTTTTGGTAATTTATCTGAGTATTCTCTGAAATGAAAACTGTACATAAATAAATAAAACTACATAAATATAAAAGCTGTACATAAAAAAGTCAATATACATTGTTTTTATTAGTAGTAGTAGGACCAAACAATATTTTAGTTGCCGCTTTGAGTCATTTTGCTTCCAAATATAACATGGAACACTTAGCATTTATCCACAAATTATTGCAATCAAGTGTGTCACTAGGAACAAAATGTTATTTAAAAGAAAGGAAGATTGTGTATATGTAAGTTATAGTTTTAGCTTTAGTAATTTAGGTTTGCTATTACAAATATATTTGCTAGTACTTAAAAAAATTATTGATGATAGGAATGTCACCTCAGGATGGTGAGGGTATAGTTCTACTTCAGTTATTCTCTCTCCAACAATCTCCTTCATTCTGGGAGAGTCAGTTTTCAAAATTTCATGTTCCAGAATATGAAATATTTCATTTGCTTGGCATCAAAGCAGTCTTAAGGGACTCTTAAAAATGGTTAGGAGCCTGGGCAGGGCACTTCAAAATGTTGACAATGAAACAAAAAGTGCAAAAAAAATTTGCACTTATAATGCAAAATATTGTGAACCCGTGTTTTAGAGATTATACCCAACATTTAATTTTATTTTAAGAAAGGCCTTAATTGACAAAGAAGGTGGCACATTTGCTTATAATCTTCAAATAATAAATATTCAAAATGTCCTTTTTATGAAGATTGTAATTCCTAAAGTTTAGATTTTTTCAACCAAAATTTGTATATCTTTGGGAAAGGGAAAATAAATCATGTTTTACTGTCATTGTATTTTAAATGAAATAGTAAAAATTATTATTTTCCATTAATAATTTTATAAAGTATTTTAATAGATTCTGGGAGAATGTATGATTAGATTCATATTTCCAAAGAAGCCCACTTGAAACATTAATATCTAGCTAGCAATAAAGAATTTTTATTGAGTACAAAGAAAATATATATATATATCCCTTTCTAATGCCTGCGTTCTCCACTTGTATTTTTCCTTTCATCATGCCCATGGGGATTATTTCACATACTAAAGGATGTACATCGGTCAGAATTCTTCCCAATTCATCTGAAATAGAGTATCATTGCTCCAGAAGAAATAAAGCTAGTTATGAAAAGTACATTGTTTCTCTTAGAATTGATTATATTAGTTTTCTCCTCATGGGGAATTATTATTTGATTTAGATATGCTTACTTAGCAATATAATGATATGATCTCAGAGATCTACAATAAGCCTCTGCTTCTGAAATGTTTTGTTAATATAATAAAATTTAAAATATATTGTGAAAATGATTACAAATAAGAATCTATATCATACAATCTGTTGTAAAATTTGATCCATATATTACATTTTCTTTGAAATTAAGGATCCATATATTTTATTTCTCTGAAATAAAATAGATTTTTCAGGGACAAACACAGCATGATTGTTTAAAGATAGTGATTATGCATTATATATATATTAAATTTGTTAATTCATTTAATCTTCTATTTTATTTTTCAAATATCTTTGTTTTTTCACAATATAGGATTTCTCCCTTTAGGTGCAGTCACCATAGTTTTCCCACCACCAAAATGCCCACAGTCCTCCACATTCCACTGTACTCTCCTCCCCACCTATTCTTTACCCTCTACCCCTCTCACTTTCCCCCCTCTCTTCCTGAGTGTTTCTTATCTATAGTCTGCAAAGGTCAGTTTTACAGTTTGTCTTTGTCTGATCCTTTGGTTGGTTTGTCTAGATTTCATGTATAAGTGAAACCATCCAGTATTTATTTTTCTCCTTCTGACTCACTTCCCTTAGAATAATCCTTTCCAGTTCCATCCATGTTGCTGCAAATGGAATAAGTTTATCTTTTTTGATCACTGAGCACTATTCAATTGTGTATATGTTCCACATCTTTGTTCACTCATCTGTCTGGGGCATTTAGGTTGTTTTCATATTTTGACTATTGTAAATAGTGTTGTTATAAAACATAGGAGTGCAGGTTTCCTTTCAAATTAGTGGTTTGTGCTCTTTGGATAGCTACATATGAGTGGCATTGTTGGCTAATATGGTAAATCCATTTTTAGTCCTTTGAGGAATCTCCACTATTTTCCCATAGATGTTTGGTCAGTCCAAATTCCCACCTACAGTGTAATAGGGTTCCTTTTTCTCCACAACCTGGCCAGCTAGCCAGGATATGTGGTTGTTATATACCATGATGTGTGTAAAGCATTTTAAATATGTAATATTTATTCTCTTCATCAATTATGTGAGGTGGAAATTGTAATATTATTATATCATCTTGCACATAAGGAAATTGAGGTACACACAGAGAGGTAAGACAGCAGACAAATAACTATTTAAGAGCACCAATACATAAACCTAGATCTGTCTGACTCCTAATTTAATTTCCTCTGGAAATAACTCTAATGGTTATTTCCCTGGTTCCTTGAAGAAGACAGAAGGTAAAAATGTAATCTTACATTTTGATGAAAACTTGCATGAAATTTTAAGAAATCACTAAAATACTTAGTGGCTCTTAACTTTAGGGTAAAAGGAGAATACTCTTAGAAAGTAGATAGTACCAGGAAAACAGCAGAGTAGGAAGACTCAAGACTTTATTAGACCATGGAAATATTAGAAACCAACAACTAAAGACTAGCTAAACTAATTTAATAAGCATTCTAGAAAAAGCTAGAACAATCAAGTGAACTTCCAGTTAAGGAACAGCCATATTTAAAATAGCAGACATCTTTGCTCAACTTCATTAAATTAAAACAAAAACAGATAGTTCAAATCAAAATATATTGATTTCACTCATTTGTATGTAGAAAACTCTCAACCTTGAGTTCCATCAATTAGCATGGCTCTTAAAAATCTTGTTGAGGTTTTTCATTTACAAATTTATCCAGAAATAATTTATGCAGAAGTTTAAAATCTTTTGAAAATTTTAAAACTTTGAAATAACCAATATTAAAGACCTTATGGCAAGATAATTTATAAGTAAATTTGTTCAACAAAATCATAACTTACATCGTTCCAGAACAACAACCAGAATTACCAAGAATAGTATGTCAGAACACATCAGACACTTAAAGTGTTTCACATGATTTTAGAATGCCAATATTATTATTGATGTATATGCATAGGGAACATTGCGTTGCAATTTAACAAATAAATACCAAAATCAAAGTCATCTAATGACTTTCCCACAGGGAAGGGACAGGTTTTATGGAATTGCAGTTTTACTGAGGTTCCATAAAATTTCTATTGATCAATCAAGGGAAAGACAGTCAATTTTTTCCTAATTTTTGTCTCTGGGAAATGTCATCATAAGCAGAAGATAAAATGTGATTAAATTACTCAACAGTGATGACTTGAGATATCAAAGCCCCATCTAGACTTCACAAGCATAATGCTAACATAATTAGAACTTTCCCATTATCTTATATATCATTCTAAAAGTAACCGTATTTCCTCCACCAAACTTCAATTATTTAACTAGAATTCTTAATCTTCAAAAAACATTAATTTCCAACTCCCACTTTATCCAACATATAAACACTTAAGCAGTTAACCTTAGGGTGCCTATTCTCTGCAGCATGTAACCAAAAAAATAGCTTTGATAAAAATGAAGAAAAACATTACATCCAATAGCACACCTTCAAATATACATATTTCAAACCAAATAATTTAATTGTATATAAGTTTTAAATAATTATAATTTTACTTAATTCCAAATTAGTTTTCATTAACCACAGATTGTCCATGAGTGTGTTTTCTGGAGGCACCTGAACCTATTCTCATTGTAATTCTAAGCTAAAATTTTTGATAGGTACCATTTAACTGTTTTTTTTTTTGCTCTGGAATCCAGAGCAAATTTTTGACACAAAGAGGAAGACATATAATATATTGGCACAACAGCTCCATATTTTGGTTTTAAGTCATGTGGAATAGCTTATGCTACTTCAGTTTTATTAATATTTACAAAGACAGAGAGCTTTCTTTATAAGGAAAAAAAACCTTAGTTTTCTCAGGCTAGATTCATTTCTCCACTGCCTGATGGAAAGGTAGTTTACTTACATTAAAGTAGCCAAGCTATTTGTTCACTTGAACCACATATATACTGCAAAAGGATCTGCAAAACGATGAAAAAGGGAAATATCAAACATAGATACCTATAAAATAAATCCCAAAAATAAAAATTGTAAAACTTAAAAGCCAAAATCAATACCATTAATATCAAGGTTTTATTTCATGTAGTAGATATCAAATTCCAAAAGCTGAGGAGTGATAATAGTAAATAACATGTGATTTCAGATGCCATCCTTAGTACTGTAGACTTTGGAAGAACAAAGATATTAGAGCAATTACTGGGCAATGCAAATAACCTCATTCATAATCTCAGGGGTTCCATTGTTTACCAGGAAGTTAATCCTGGGTTATCCAGAAACTCTGGAATGATGCATTGATGATTTTATGCCTACAACTTCAATAGAAAATGATGGGAGAAGTCATAAACAAATTGTACTATATTAAATGATAAAACACTTGTACAGTAAAAAAATACTGCAAAATGAGAAAGCAACTTACAGATTAACTTACATATGTCACACATATGACAAAATATTAATATCCAAAATATATGAAGAACTCATATAACTCAAAAACATCAAATGGAAACAGTACATTCAAAATCGGACAGAAGAGCTGAATAGGCACTTTTCCAAAGAAAACACACAGGTGGCCAAGAGACACAAGAAAAATATTCACCATCATTTATTTTTAGGTAAATGAAAATTGAAACCTCAGTGTGAGATATTATTTCACACATATGATAATGATAATAACCTATATAAAAAAGAGAAGAAACAGTAAGTGTTGATGAGGGTGTGATGAAAAATGAACCCTTACATACTGTTGGTGTGAAAATTAGTTGATAGACTTTCCAAAAGCTAAAATTAGAACTAACATTGTCTGCACCACTTACTTTTTTGGTTTGTATCCAAAGAGTATGAAAATACCAATTTAAAAAAGATAAATACATTAGTATGCATATTGTTGTACTATTCACAATAGCTGAGGAAGATAATCTAAGTGCCCATAGACATATGACTTAGTAAAGAAGATGTGGTGTATATACAGATTGCAATAATAATAAGGTTTTAAAAAAATAAAACCTTCCCATTTGCATCAGCTTAGATAGAACATGAGGTGATTATGCTCAGTGAAATCAGTGACAATGACAAAGACAAATTCCAGATGATTTCACTGTATGTGTGGAATATAAGAAGCAAAAAATAACTACAACAGAAAACTAGCCCTTCTGCTCTTACCACAAAATGGTGATTATCAGAGAATAAGGGTATCTGTAAAGTGAATTGGATAGCTAGCTATGGAGGACTGAACTTTGGTGTTGTGTGTGATATCATATATTCAAAGAGTTGTAAAATTGTACTCCTAAAATTATGTATTGTTGCCAACCAGTATCATCTCAATTAAAATATGATATATTCTGAATGGATGCAGAGAAGTATTTGACAAACCACAACAAACTCACTTGATAAAAATCATTTAACAAATTTGGAATGGGAAGAATATAATAGACCTAATAAAAATCATATATGACATACTCACAAATACCATATTCAACATTGGAAGGCTGACAACTTTTATTCTAGCATAAAGAGCAAGACAAAATTGCACATACTGACATAAAGAACAAGACAAAAGTGCCCAAACTCATTACTCTTATTCAAAGTAATACCAGGAGTTATAGGAAGAACAACCAGGAAAAAAATACAAAATGTATCCATATGGGAAAAGTAATATTGCCTTTTGTTTGTAGAAAATATGATATTATTTATAGAACAGTCCACAGATTACATACATACACACACACACACACACACAAACCTGTTAGAATAAGTCAATGAATATACTATAGTCGTAGGATACAAAATCAACTAGAGAATACAGCTGAATGCTAAAAGTAACAGCAAATTATCTGAAAATCAAAAAAACTCATTCATAACACAATCAAAACCAATAAACTGAAAAATAAATTTAAAGAAGGAAAGGGAAAATCTGCGCACTAAAAACTGCAATACACTGCTAAGTGAAAAAGAGGACATAAGACAAAATATTTACTGCATGCATGGATCAAATAAATTAATACTTAATATGTCCATGTGATCCAAATTTATGTATAAATTTAATAAAATCTCTGTACAAAAATCTAATGGCCTTTTTCACAGAAATAAAAAAAAACAGCCCTCAATAAATGAATCCTTTCACATAAGATTAACTAATATGTGACAAGGGTGTCCACCATACTAAATGAGGAAAAGATATTCTCTTCAAAAATTAACATTGTGAAAACTGGATAATCAAGGAAAAGTACAGAGATAGTATTGTAGACTGCACTCATTTATTCCTTGGACCCTGTACTGACTTCATGAAGGACACTGACAATTTACAGACTACAAAGTTTCAAACCCAAAACCTCAAAACTTCCACACAGTTGCTATAAACATTTTAGCTCCTTGCAGCACCATCTAGTTTTAAGTTAAAACTTTATACAAGACAAAAGAGAGTCATGATTTTAATGACTCAATAAATGAAATCAAGAACTTAAGAGAAAATTATGGAAGCAAAATAGAACAAAAGGATGGGCAAATATATGACTTTAAACATAGTAACACATATATAATGTGGCTAGAAGAGAAAGAAATAAAAATATAAAGAAAATATAAAATAAAATATGATTCCATTAGAAAAGGCAGCAAGGATAACAGGCATCCCAGAAGGAGAAGAAAGGTAGGGGAGAAATA
This sequence comes from Galemys pyrenaicus, assembly GCA_019455555.1. NCBI lineage: Eukaryota > Metazoa > Chordata > Mammalia > Eulipotyphla > Talpidae > Galemys > Galemys pyrenaicus. The sequence goes on from JAGFMF010012035.1 coordinate 13,344, forward strand.
GCTCTTATTCAAATAAATAATAGAGAAAAGTATCTCAAACCTAGAGAAGAAATAAATATACATCTCCATGAAGCTAACATGATACATAGATAACTAAATTCAGTGAGACCTATACCAGGACATATAACTGAAACTATAAAGTGAATATTGACATGAAGTAGGAGGGGAAATGGCAAGTAAATTATTAAGGTACTCCCATCAGGATTCTCATCAGAATCCCTGCAAACTATGATGGATTAAAAATATTCAAAATGCACATGGCCAAATCGAAAAGGAAAAAGTAAAATTTCATTATTTGCAAATGATATGATCTCTTACATAAAAAGTTCCTCAAGACTCCACCAGAACACTTTCGTAACATTTCAAAGTGGAAAAACATCAGAACGATATTCAGAATTCAGTTGTACCTATACACAAATATCTAAAAAATAAATGATTCCATTGAAAATAGCATCATAAACAATAAAAATTAGTAGTAAATTTAAGCAAAGATGTACAAGATATACACACTTAAAGCTACAAGACTGATGAAATTAATGGAAGACATAAACTAAAGTGAAGATATTTTGTATTGATGATTCAGAATTAGTATTGTTAAAATGACTATACTATCCAAAACCATCTTTGAAGCCAATGCAATAGTTATCAAAATTCCAATGGCGATTTTCATACATAGAAAAATCAATTCTAAAATTTGTATGCAATCACAAAATCCAATGAAATAGAGTGATTATAAGAAATATTGTAAGCTCTTAACTATCATATTTTCTTATTTCAAATTACATTACAAAGCAATAGTCGTTAAAGTGTTATGTAGCTGGCATGAAAATAAAAAGACAAATAGACAAATGAAACAGAATTAAGTATACAGAAATATCACCCACATATATGATCAACTCCTATTTGATAAAGTAGTTATGAATACCCAATGGGAAAAAAGATAATCCCTTCTATAAACAGTAATGAGAAATTTGGAATATTACATGCAGAAAAACAAAATTGCTCACCTATCTTAATGGATTAAAAATTTAAACATGGAACCAAATTCTGAAAAGCTCTTAGAAGTAAATAGGGAGGAAGCTTCTTGAAATTGATTTGATTATTTTTGTGTGTGCGCAAATGACCATCAAAATCAACAAAAGCAAAATCGACTAGTGGAACTGCATTAAAAATTTTTCTGTGCAGCAAAAGTATAAATCAATTGAATAAAAGGGTGACGTATGGAATAAGTATAATATTTGTGCAAATCTCACATCAGATAAGGAGTGAATATCCAATGTGCATAAAGTATTATACAAATTAATAACAAAAAATACAATGAATGAATGGTCAGAGGGAATAAACTTTAAGAACACTTGTTTTAAAGAAATCATCCAAAGGATAGGTTCATGAAAAGGTCCTCAACATCACTAATCAAGGTAATACAAATCAAAAGCACATTTAGCTATACCTTTACACCCATTAGATGGCTATCACCACAATGAGATATAAGTTTTGAAAATATGTGGAGAAAATGAAACCATTTTACACTGTTAGTGGGGATGTATATTGGCTTATCCACTATAGAAAAAGAGTGCAAAGATCATTCAAAAATATAAGAGAATTAGTGTATGATCAAGTAACACCACTTCTAAGTATATACTCAAAGGAAATGAAAACAAGATATAGAAAAGATATCTGCACTCCTACATTTATTGCTAATGGCCAAAAACAGTAACAACCTATCTGTCAACATATGACTGGATAAAAAAGTGATTACATACATATATATGCTACTAAATGTTCCTGTGATATATTCATAGATTCAATATATTACTAATTTTTCCCTATTGTTCCTACTGGTGAAATTAAAATAATTCTCCCAAGGCATGTGTATTTTACTTTCACAGACTTTTCTTCATGAAGTTTGTTTCTCATGATTGTACCTGTCCAAACAAGAACAATTTAAAAGGTGCCAAAATACTTAAAAATGCAACAAATCAGCAAAGTAATTAATTCATCAGATATTATTTTCATCCAATAAACTTTCAGGTTAGCCACATAAGTACAACTAGAATATTTTATCAGCAACAATCTCCATTCGTTAATATATTATATTTCTTTTTACAGTAATTTATAAAGAAAAAGTCATAAGACATTAAACAAATTTTTGTAATTTCCCCCTGTATTTAGACAACAAAATGTGGATATAAATGCTGATTTCCCTATAGAATGAAAGAAACCCCAAAATATATAATCTCTATTATCCAATTTGATTTTACATGAAAATTTTTCTTGCACAACAGAACAATTAGTTTCTCTGTCTCTGTTAAGTTGGATTTTTTCAGGAATAAGTTCATAGTCTAGTTTTTTTTGTTACTGTTGAAAATAAAAATCTAATAAAACTAAGATTCTTCCTTGGCTATTTATTGCATATTTTATTTAGGAGAACCAATTAAATGTAGCATTTTGCTATTTCTTAAGATTTGAGGCCAAAAGAGACTATGAAAAGTGAAAAAGTAAAAGACAATTTTATCAAATAGTTATGGAAGGTAATGAGACGTTAAATTGAAGTGTACAGCTAAGTCTATGAAATTCTGCATAAATTAGCAAACTGAGACTGAATCAGAGGGACCCAGTAAAAATTATCTTCAGATACTTATCTAGTATTTTTGGCAAGTTACCTTACACAGATCATGTATATTCTCTGATCCCCTTTTAAAAAAGGCATACTATTTTTACATTCTTGTGAGAATTATAGAGAATGTAAGTAACATGTCACAATGCCTAGTATAGTATAAGCATATGTTAGCTATTATTTTATAATTATTATAATTATACTGCTATTTTTGTCAAATGTTTTGTATAATCTTTGAATAAATAAGCCGCCAGTTAAAAGAGAATGAAAAGTCAATAAAAAGAATAGAAAGCAGCATGAATAAAAGAAAAAGTAGAAGAAGCAATAAGGTATTGGAATCAATATTACTGAAATGTATGCTTCAATGTTGGATGATATCTATTAATTTCCTGCACTAAAAATAACACTTTCACATTTTCAATATCCTCAATACTGTTTTTAAAATTTGTGCCATATATGCATGTATAATTATCATGACAATACATGTCATTTTTATGTAATCAGACATGTACATATGATATGTACACTCTAATGTATAGCTATAAAATCCATATTATTCTTAAATCTATGATTAAATAGAATAAATGTTCATCACCAAGACTTTTTTCCTGATTCTCCATTCTTCTATTAGTAATCTGAATTTCATTCTTCATTAATTTTTTCTCCTAGCAGAAAGAATCTAGAGTTAACATATTGGGAGTTATTTAATGCTTTAGATTGTTTTCCTGGTAAATTTACATTTGATCTATAACTTGGCATATATTCTTGGATAATATCATACATTGTCTTTTGAAATTACCTGTATTTGTGGAAAAGTGCCATATCATACAGGGAATATTTTTCTTTTGTACAAGATTTTTCTTTTTCATTTGCTTCTTTATTATTAAAATTCTATGATGCAATCATGATATGACTTGCTTTCAATCACTATTGTTAAGATTACACTGGGACACAAAATGCAATCTACACTTGGAACTCTAATCATTACATTTTATTTTATTTTTTTTTAAAGATTTATTTATTTATGCATACAAGCACTGGGGTACAGGTCAGAGGTGTGGGGGGGGTGAGAGGATTCACCACAGAGAGCAGGGAGCAGAACAGG
>JAGFMF010012036.1:8011-30007 GCA_019455555.1 Galemys pyrenaicus
GAAGATGGGAGCACGAGGGACTGAGGTGATGGTGCCCTGGTGAGATGGTGATGGGGAATACATGGGGATTACAATTGATGGCAAGTATATGTAAATTTTTAAAAAATTATATTAATAAAAAAAAGAAAAGAAAAGAAAATGAAGGTGAAATCTATTATGATGAAGCTTCCCACAGGTTTCATACCCACACCTGTTTGAACTAGTAAAAGACTACAAAGTAAGTGCAGTGCAATCCTATTATCTGACCTTTACCCTCAGGGGGATGGGTGCCTTAGGATGTTTGATTACCAAAGTGCAGTCATTGTCTCTTCTGTATTGTGTTATAGATTGTATTAAAGTTCCTTTGTGTGAAAGACCTGTGTTCATCTTGATGCATTGGTTGGTCAGTCAGTCAGGTGGTCAGTTGGGCGGTGGGTCGGGTGGAGGAATGAAGCACTTTGGAGAGAGCAGGTTGGGGTTCTGGGGTGCCCCTCTCCCTACCCTGTAAGAAAGGGAGAACCGCTGGTGGCAGCTACGGGGAGGAGCATCCAGCCCTGGCTATCCAAGAACACATGTGTGCCTCGGTGCTTCCTGGTGCTTCCTTGGTCAGTCAGGGGGCCTTCAGCCCAAGATCTCACAAGCTCTCCGTGGCATGGCAAAATCTCGCGGCGGGGGGGTGGGGGGTCACCAGGGCTCTTGTTGGAAGGAGGGTCGCTGGGCGACCATGTTTGGGCTTTTTGGGACCCCTCGGCAGGCAGTCCCTCTGAGCTTAAGCACCCCCCATTGCATTCCACTTTGCTCCTTCCCCACCTCGCACAAGCTGCCAGCTGGAGTCTCCTCACATTTTGCACAGAATGCCCTCGTGGGTGGGTAGGGGGTGTCCGGAGCAGTGGGGAGGTGTTTCACCCTGTCAGCAACTCTCTGAAGCGCACTCCCGTGGCTACTTGTGGTCAGAGCAGTTCCCGCATGCACACACGCTTTATTTGTGGCCAACACTCTGCCCAAGTGCTGTGTTCCTGGAGGAACATGGCGGCGGCAGTGCTGCCAGGTCTCCCGCCACCCAGAAGCTCTGAGCCTGGTGACAAGCAAGCCCGCTCTGCCAGCCACACAGAGGGGAGGGTGAGGAGGAGGAGAGTGGCTCCTTCACTCAGGCAAGGCAGTGAGCACTTCCCGCCCATCATCCCGAGAAGTGCCCAAAGTCACCATCCCCAGGAGCCAGTGTTGCTTAGGGCTAGGGTTTTTTAGGGCACATGTAAGTTTTAGGGTAGGCTTACACACTAGAAGGTGTGCCAAGGTTAGGACGTGGGTTTTCTTTTGGCTGCAGCCTGTCTTTCATTATGGGGTTGTTGGAGTTGAAGACTCAGGTGAGGTTGGTGGCGCATGGCTAGGGTTAGCAACTGAAGAAGGGTGACACTTAGGATAATACGGGTCACAGCTCCTATATAGTTGACAACTCATGTGACAGTTAGAGCCCATGTATTTGCAGAGCTACAAGTTAGGGTTTGGGTACGTCTCAGGTATAAGTTCTTGGCTAGGGTTCCAGTAGGGCTTAGGGCTAGGCTTCGTGGTAGGACACATGTAAATTTAGGATAAGTATGAGGGTAGGCTTACACACTAAAAGGCGTGCCAAGGTTAGTACATGGGTTTTCATTGTGCTGCAGCTTTGTATTTCATTACATGATATTTGGAGTCGAAGACTCATGTTAAGTTGGTGGCACATGTTTAGGGTTATTATCTGAAGAAGTGGGACACTTTGGATATTGGTTGCAGCGCCTAAAAAGTTGAGGATGCATGTGACAGTTAGGGAACATGTGTTTGCGGTGCTAAAATTTAGATTTTGGGCACAGAGGAGGTATACGTTCTCACCTACAGTTCTAGTAGTGCTTAGGGCTAGTTCGTGTTAGGGCACGTGTAAGTTTTAGGATACTTATGGGGGTAGGCTTATGCACTAGAAGGCATGCCAAGATTAGGTCGCATGTTTTCGATTGCCAGCAGCTTTGTATTTCTTTACGGGGTAGTTGGAGGTGAACCCGGGCTAGGTTGGTGGCGCATGGCTAGGGTTAACATCTTAAGAACAGTGACACTTAGGATACAGGTCGCAGTGTCTATAAAGTTGAGGACACGTGTGACGGTTTGGGCACATGTGTTTGTGGAGCTACAAGTTAGGATTTGGATACGGGGCAGGTATACGTGCTCGGCTAGTGTTCCAGTAGTGCTTAGGTCTTGGTTACCTCTTAGGACACCTGTAAGTTTTACGATATGTATGAGGGTAGGCTTACACACTAGAAGGCATGCTAAGGTTAGGAGGCAGGTTTTTGTTTGGCTGTAGCTTTGTTTTTCGTTACGGGGTAGTTGGAGGTGAACACTTGGGTTAGGTTGGTGACTCATGGCTAGAGTTAGCATCTGAAGAAAGGTGACACTTAGGATAGGGGTTGCAGTGCCTATAAAGTTGAGGACCCATGTGACAGTCAGGGCATGGGTGTTTGTGGAGCTACAAGTTAGGATTTCGGTATGGGGCACGTATACATACTTGGCTAGGGCTCCGGCAGTGCTTAGGGCTAGGGTTCATTTTAGAGCATGTGTAAATATTAGGATACGTATGTGGGTAGGCTTACACACTAGAAGGTGTGCCAAGGTTATGAGGCGGGTTTTCATTTTTCTGCAGCTTTGTCTTTCTTTACGGGTTAGATTGAGTCGAAGAGTCAGGTTAGGTTGGTGGCACATGGCTAGAGTTAGCATCTGAAGAAGGGAGATGCTTAGGATATGGGTCACACTGTCTATAAAGTTGAGGACATGTGTTACAGTTAGGGCATGGGTGTATGCGTAACTACAAGTTAGGATTTGTGTACGGTCAGGAATATGTTCCCGGCTAGGGTTCCAGTAGTGCTTAGGTCTTGGTTACCTCTTAGGACACCTGTAAGTTTTATGATATGCGAATGTTAGGAGGCATGTTTTCGTTTGGCTACAGCTTTGCCTTACGTTATGGGGTAGTTGGAGTCAAAGACTCAGATTAGTTTGGTGGCACATGGCTAGGGTTAGCATCTGAAGAAGGGTGACACTTAGGTTACAGGCTGCAGCACCTATAAAGTTGACAACTCATGTGATGGTTAGGGTCCATGTGATTGCGCAGCTTCAAGTTAGGATTTGGGTACAGGGCAGGTATATGCTCTCGGCTAGGTTTCCAGTAGTGCTTAGGGCTAGGGTTCCTCTTAGGACACATGTAAATTTTAGGATATATTTGAGTGTAGGCTTATACACTAGAAGGCATGCCAAGATTAGGAGGCAGGTTTTAGTTTGGCTGTATTTTGTCTTTCATTACGAATTAGTTTGATTCGCAGACTCGGTTTAGGTTGGTGGTGCAGGGCTAGGGTTAGCATCTGAAGAAGGGGGACACTTTGGATACTGTTCACAGCACCTATAAAGTTGAGGGCTAGTGTGACTCTTAGGGCACGGGTGTTAGCGGGCTATGAGTTAGGATTTCGGTATGGGGCAGGTATATGTTCTTGGCTAGGGTTCAAGTTGTGTTTAGGTCTAGGGTTCATTTTAGGGCACGTGTAAGTTCTAGGATACCTATGGGGGTAGTCTTACAAACTAGATGGCGTGCCAAGGTTAGGACGCATGTTTTCATTTTGTTGAAGCTTTGTCATTCATTAAGGGGTAATTTAAGTTGAAGACTCAGGTTAAGTTGGTAGCACATAGTAGGGTTAACATCAGAAGAAGGGTGACACTTAGGATACGGGTCACATTTCATATAAAGTTGAGGACACGTGTGATGGTTAGGGCTAGGGTTTTTGCAGTCTAGAAGTTAGGATTTGTGTATGGAGCAGGTATACATTCTCGGCTAGTGTTCAAGATTTGTTTAGATCTAGGGTTCGTGTCAGAGCACGTGTAAGTTTTAGGATATTATGGGGGTACTAGAAGGCGTGTCAAGTTGAGGACGTGAGTTTTCATTTGGCTGCAGCTTTGTCTTGTGTTACAGGGTAGTTGGAGTTGAAGACATGGGTTAGGTTGGTGGGGCTTGGTTAGGGTGAGCATCTGAAGAATGGTGACACAAAGGAGTCGGTTCACAGCACAGATAAAGTTGAGAATGCTTGGGATGGTTAGGGCACGGGTGTTTGTGTACCCACACGTTAGGGTTTTGGTACAGTGAGGTATATTTTTCGGCTAGGGTTACAGAGGTTTTAGGTTAGGGTTCTTGTTAGGGCACGAGTGTAAGGATACCTATTAGGGTATGCTTATGTACCAGAATGCGTGTCATGTTTAGGACACGGGTTTTCATTTGGCTGCAGCTTTGTCTCTCTTCACAGGGTTGTTGGAGTTGAAGACTCGGGTTAGGTTGGTGGGCATAGTTAGGCTTAGCATCTGAGAAAGTGACACATAGGAGACGGGGCACAGCACAGATAAAGTTGATAATGTGTGCGATGGTTAGGGCATGGGTTAGGGTTTGGGTATGGGTGAGGTATAAGTTCTGGCTAGGGTGACAGTAGGGCTTAGGACTAGGGTTCCTGTTAAGGCACGAGTAAGTGTTAGGATACCGATTAAGGAATGCTTATGTCCCAGAAGGCATGTCAAGGTAAGCACATGGGTTTTCATTTGGCTGCATCTCTCTCTTTTGTAATGGGGTGTTGGAGTTGATGACTCAGCTTCGGTTGGTGGGGCATGGTTAGGGTTAGCTTCTGACAAAGGGTGGCCTTTAGGAGACGGTTCACAGTGCGGATAAAGTTGAGTTGCTTGTGATGGTTAGGGCACAGTCTTTATTGCTACAAGTTAGAGTTTGGGTACAGTGAAGTCTACTTTCTCAGCTAGGGTTACAGTAGGCCTTATTTTATGGCTAGTGTTCTTGTTAGAGCACGAGTAAGTGTTAGTATGCTTTACGCACTAGAAGGGGTGTCAAGTTTAGACACAGGTTCTCATTTGGCTTCAGCTTTGTCTTTTGTTATGGGGTGTTGGTGTTGAAGCCTCGGTTTAGGTTGGTGGGGCATGGTTAGCATTAGCATCTGAAGAATGGTGACCCCTAGGACACAGGTCACAGTGTCTATAAAGTGGAGAGTCATGTGACGTTTAGGGCATGTGTGTTTCTATAGATACAACTTAGGTTTGTGTATGAAGAGGTATGTGTCTTTGGCTAGGGTTATAGTAGGCCTAATGTTATGGTTCTTGTTAGGGCACGAGTGTTAGGATACCTATTAGGGTATGCTTATGCACAAGAAGGTGTGCATTGTTAGGACATGTAGTTTCGTTTGGCTACTTTTGTCTTTCGTTACAAGGCAGTTGGAGTTGAAGACATGGGTTAGGTTGGTGAGGCTTGGTTAGGGTTAGCATCTGAAGAACAGTGGCACTTAGGAGACAGTTTACAGCATGTATAAAGAAGAGAATGCTTATGATGGTTAGGCCACGGGTGTTTGTGTACCCATAGTTAGGGTTTGGGTACGGGTGAGGTATACATTCTCGGCTAGGGTGACAGTAGGCCTAGGGATATGGTTCTGTTATGGCACAAGTAAGTGTTTGCATACCTATTCGGGTAGGCTTATGCACTAGAAGGTGTGTCATGTTGAGGATGGGGGTTTTCGTTTGGCTGCAGCTTTGTTTTTCATTACTGAGTAGCTGGAGTTGAAGACATGGGTTAGGTTGGTGAGGCTTGGTTAGGGTTAGCATCTGAAGAATGGTGACACTAAGGATACAGTTCACAGTGCATATAAAGTTGAGTTGTGTGTGATGGTTAGGGTATGGGTATTTGTTGCTACAAGTTAGGGTTTGGGTATGGTGATGTATACTTTCTCTGCTAGTGTTACAGTAGGCCTTATGTTTAGTGTTCATGTTAGAGCACGAGTAAGTGTTAGGATAACTATTACAATATGCTTATGCCTCCAGAGAGGATCTCATTTCGCTCTTAGCAATCCCTTTGCAGAAATCCCTGTAGACAGCCTGTCTCCTCCCATATGTGTTTGAGGACATAGGAGTATCTGAAACTTTTCTATATGGTAGAGACTTGATGGTTCAGGTAAAAAGGAAACATCTTCCCACAGCTAGAAAGAAGCAATTGTTAGAAGAATGGTCCTTTGTGGGCTCCAGCGACAACTCATGCCAAATACAGCACTACCCCTGCATTAGCCTAGATGCACCATGCTGTGCATCACTAAGGCCCCTGTGCACATATTGTCTTACCTGCTTGAGCACTTTAAGTATTTGTGATCCAGGGAAGTCTGGAATAGTCCCAAGTAATCGTGTGTGAAAAAGATAAATCCTCCACATCCTGCCCATTCCCTCTCCCCCACCCCACCCTAGCATCCTGCAGACTCCAAGCTTCTACCTAGATGACATGCGTACTGCTCATTGTATTGTCATCACTGCACAGAACAGAACAGCCAGTCCAATGGATGAGGGGATGGGAGAGAAGGAGAATGTGATTTATAATACAGCGTACATGGGGTAAGGTGAGCTGATTCTTTAGGAAAATGGCAGATTCAAGAAGACTGAAAATGTAAATTCACTGGTTCCCCTGCTCACTGAGGACTTCATGAGATTGAGGAGTTGCTCTCCTGTCATCTGGGGTCTCTTCTCATGATCAATGATCAAGTGTGATCGGTTTTGTTCTATTTGTGATTACAGACAGAGAACTCAGATGGTGTATGTTAAATGCCTAAAGGTCTCCAATATTGCTAACCGCATTACCAGACATGGATGCAAACTAGTTCCTGATTCAGAACAGGTGCTGTGGCTACAGGAGGTTAGAGAGTGTGAACTCAAGCCCATTCAATTCCCCCAGTGTCTTCTGCTTTCACAAAGGCACCAGCTGACCAAGAACACAAGACCGTCTAGAACTATGACGTGCCTCGTCCTCCAAGGGCAACCTAGAGTGGCAGTCCTTCTGCCTGGAAACTTTCTTTGAAGCCATTTTCTTCCGTGGAACCCAGGTGGTCTGCTGAGTTGACATGATGGCATGGAGGAAGAGTAGTTCATCAATGCCTGATACTCCTTGAAGGGAAACAAGGAGCTCTGAGGGAGGTAGTAGAGCCCTGCTCCCACGTATCTCTCCCTTTCCTGCTGGAAATCCCTGCTGGGGGTACAGATGTCCAGAGCCCCTGGGAGTTACCCTTGATATCAGGAATTAACCAGTGCTTGGGGAGGATTTGAGGTAAGCCAAGAGGGATTAAGAGGGTGGAAATTTATACTGCCATTTGGTCTGTCAGTAGCAGAGAGTTCTGGAAGGGACCACTAGGTGTCTTGGACCACAGCCTTCAAACCTGAGGGGGTAGAGAAGGGCAGTTGGCAGGCTCTAGAAGGGGACTCCCCTGGCCTGCATAGTGTACCAGTGTCACCTTGAGCCAGGAATCCAGCACAGGGTCCCTGTCCTCGTCAGTCATGAGTCGGTTACCCAGGCAGGTGTTAATGATGCAAGAAACAACAGTTTGAAATGACTGAAGTTTTCACTGACAGTTGGTGCCAGTTCTGGTTTGTCTGACTCAGTCCTGGATCAGTTGGAGCCCAGGCACTGGTGGGGAACCACCTTCTTGAAAAACTCCTGAGAAGCAGAACAAGTGTCCCTCAGCCCTTCCATAGTCCAGCTCCTCATCACAATTCCCCGAGTGGCACTACCAGACAGATTTCAAGCACAGTAATCTGACTCTGTGTCCTATAACTTGGAGACACCCTGGACTGTGACATCCGTCCAAATTAGAACCCCAGTGCATCTTGACCCAGGCCTAGTGCTAGTGGTTATGGCCAAGATCATCATGTACAGCCCATCCACATGCTCATATTAAGAGGCTCCGTGCTCCTCTCTGTGAGGACAGCACATTCAGATGCACAGGCCCATGGGGCAGCTAACAAGAGTTGTTTCCTTTCTTCCACAGTCATAAAGCACATATCAGGGACCCATTAATGCTGAGACTCCAGGGAAGATGGGAAGACCTAGGGGCATGGCAGCACAGAGACATCTGACTTTGTCCTCCCATGGGCTGTGCTGTCACCAACATCTGTCTGGTGTTCTTCATTCATCTGGAAAGTTCTGCACTACTGTTATTATTGTCTACCTACCCTGTCCTCAGAAATGACAGAAAAGTAAATCTAGAAGTCTGTGATTTAAGGTAGTGGTCCAGGTCACATGATTGGTAAGTAGGAAGTTGTCACTGCATCCATGATTGTCAGCTGTTGAGCCTAGTCTAGATGAAGTTTGTGATGTCCTATTTGGTTGGGGCACAGGTCCTGTTATTGAATTGGGCATTGAGGAAGCAGAAGGTATTTCCATAAGTGCAAGCTGTGATAGGGGACACTACCAGCTCCACTTCCATTGATCCTGCCTGCATTTCTCTATGGTGCAGTTCTCACCCAGGCAGGACAGGAAATGACATTGTGTCAGAGATGTCACCAATCACAACTCTGAGGTCAGGGTCAGAATCTCAGACAAAAATCTTGGACTTGAGGAAGAGTAAGGACATGAGGGCAGAGTCCAAAAAGGTCTAGGGCTTAGAAATGAGGTGAGCTTTATTGTCAAGAGACACACTGGAGTCATCCCATGCAACATTCATCTCAGAGCAGGATGTCCAGCTGGAATCATCCTGCATTTGTGTGTGAATGATTGAAATATATTGTTATTTTCATGTATTTTGATTACTGACACACTTTTCACATCATTAATGATCAACAGGTATTCGACCCTTATATCAGGATCAGTGCTCAGAGGTGATGCACCGCTCCTGCTCATGTGGACCAGTCCTGAGATCTGTGCACAGCATGACTTTCCCTCCTAGCTGCCTGAGGGCTGTCATTTTGACATGCAGTGCTGGACTCTGACCCTCATTGCATGGAGGGAAGGGGCAGTGCCACATTTGAGTCTGGGCTGTAGGTTCACTATGGTTTTCTGGGCCTTGTGTATAAAGGGATTCCATGAGGCACACAATAATCCAGAACAGCCTTCTGTTCCTATGGAATATCCAGTTCAACAAGGAAGACTCTCTAGGCTTTACACACCATCACCTTTAATCAATACTTAATATAATGTGTGGGGGTGCATTTCTTATGTGAATGGTTTTCATACAACTTCTAAAAGCACAGACAGGACAGACATGGGCCTTGTTTAGGTTGATGGAGCATTTGTTCAGTCAATGATTCCTCAGAGATGCCTTGGCAGCAGCACTACACAGACAGAGCTCAGTGTCCTACCAGAAATTGTGCCCCACCCTTCCTATGACACGTGTGAACAAGACACTGATAGGTTCCCTTTGGGGACACTTAACTCTCCCTCACAACATGACTGAAAGGACACCAGTATTGTCCACATCGAGGTCTAGCAGCAGTGGCATGCTCAGCCCGTGTGCTAGTTATAGAAAGTCATGAGTAGGAGTAAGGCAGTTCATATATGCTGACTTCAAAGGTCTCCAGTGTTCTGTCATAGTCTGTGAGTTGGCATGTTGCAGGAGAAACATGGATATTATAAATGCACTTATGATTTTTATATAAATTACCCACTAAGTTGATGATGGTCAAAGTTGGAGAACTGTCCTTTTTAAACTGAATAGCCCATAGGAACCATGAGATGGGCATTTCAATAGTAAAAATACTCACAAAATTTAAATACAACATTCACATGTCTCCTCTATTACTCAACAGTCATGTGAGGATTTATTTCTACCAATCACGTGGCAGGTGGTATAGAGTTGATATTCTTCCACTGTGGGTCTGTGGGAAGCTCATTGGGAAAGCCCTGGAGGAGTACAGTTGCCAGAATGTGAATGTGGTTTCTGGTACAAGCCCAACCACACCAGAATCCTGGGTTAGGCCCCTGTGCTTCTGTTCTCACACAGTCCAGCACTGGGCACTGTTGGAGTCCTGGCATACATTTCCTTGGGGACTGGGGTGGAATTTTGGCAAATATGTTGATGATCATCTTGGGGGAGATCTATAAAGACACTGCCAGGAAGAAAGACGAAAATTTTGGGGGCTGATGGCAGTGCCACAGGGGACATACAATTTACAATCCATTTCACCCAATTCTGACACACAGGAGCAGCTGCAAAGACATCCTGCCAGAAGGAACTGGGTGCTCAAGGATTCAGTTGTAATATACATATTCATGGGGCTGTTCTCAGGCATCAGGTTCTCATCCCACCATTCTTATGCTGGATAGGAACATGGATGATCCACCAGGCCCACCTGTACCTTCTTTGTGGCATTCCCCTCAGCCATTACATTCTAGCAAAACATATGCACACACATGCACAAACACACGATGAGAAAGAAGGGTGTCAGGTGCTCAGACTCGATCACAGTTATTCTTGTCACTACCTGGAGAGTCTGACACTGTTACCTTTCATTGCTTCCTGTGAAACAGCCTGGGAGAATGACCAGGTAGGCTGATTTGGCAATGGGAACCATCAGTAAGGATCACACTCTGGGTTCCCCTGAATCTAGAACACTTAGTTTCAGGGGCCAATTGGAAAACATCTTTTCCTCTCATTATTTCCAGTCAACTGAACTGGGGAGCACTGTCACTGGGTGTGGTGCCTGGTTGGCAGAGATCTAAATACTGTGGGGTCCACCACCAGGTAGTGAGGTTGCTTGTCCAAGGATACTTTTCCTGTTGTCTTCCTGCACAAAATCTGGTCTATGCTATTGACCTTATTTTCCCCAATACCTCCTTAATGTACACACTGCTCCAAATCATGCCTCATCGCAAGTATCTGGGTAAATAACATTAATCCAAAAATGAGGGTCTTGTCTGAATTCAGAACTCCTTTCCTTAGGGTTTGTGTCCTTGTTTCTCTCAGGAACAACCAGTATCCCATCCTATGCAATGGGGTCCTTCAGAATCACTTCTGGGGATATCATCTGTTCTGTGTGTGTATTATCTCAACACCCATGGTATGATGGACACAGAAGGGAGGATTGGATTGTGAAGTGCTTCTGAAAGGAGGGGGTCCCAGCCTGGTCCTATTGAACTTTCACTTTACCAGCCTCAAATTTGTAACATCTGTTCACTGTGGGAGTTGAATTTATCTAATATTTCCTTATTATATGCATACAAGAACTGGAGTACAGGGCAGAGGTATGGGGGTGATAGGATTAACCAGAGGCAGAAAAGGAACAGAACATGCAGACTGATTGAAGTACCCTGTGGAGGGGAGCAGCAGGCGAGGCCCAAAAGGTCTGCCGTGTCATATGGGTCACATCTCTGCTAGGGGGATTGAAATTTTGCTACAGTGGCTCCGGATGCTTGGCCGCATGGTGCTTAATGCCTTGCCCCACTAGGGAGCCTCCTGAAGGCATTGACATTAATGTGAATCCAGATATTGCCATTTAAATAGTACTAAATAATTTTTATTCAGAATTTTGAAGGTGTGTATTGCCATGGTGTCTTGTTTCCAGTGTTGTCTTGAGAAACCGAAAATCATTTGGATGTCTGCTCCTAGTATGTAGTTTGAAAGCTTAACAAGTATCTTGGTCTTGAGGTTTAAGAAATTAGATAGTGATATGCCTTGGTATGTTGGACTTTTGAGGAACCCCTTACAACATTGGGACTTAGACCTTTGGACTTTTCAGTTGGGAGACAGTGTTTGCTGGTGATTTTCCCTCCACAGATTCTCTCATTCTGGGACTTTTTTTTTATGTTGACTCTCCAGAACTGAATCTATGTTTTATTTTTACCCTTCACTACTCCCATTCCTTTAGGCTTTTAGATCTTTAATACTTTCTTAATTCTTCTTTGTTTAAACTCTGTAGTGAGGTGTGGAGAGGCTCTAGTTGGAAAAAGCCAGGTAGTACTGTCTTGTCTCCTGCCCAAGTGAGGCTAGAGAAAGTTGGTTGGGCTCTCACTCAATAGTTTGGTGTGGGTGTTATTCTCAGCAGGCCATGAATCAACCTCCCTGCTTGGTAGGGCAGCAGGAAGTGCCTCAGGGTCTTCAAGGCTCCTTTCTTGTGGCCATTCAGGGAATGCCATGCACTGAATTTCCTGGTCAGATAAGTGTCACCAGTTTTGCTCTTCAGACAGGGTAAGTCACTGGCTTTGCTTCCTTGCCTACCCTTTGACCAGTTTCCTTGGTTGTGCTGTTGAAAGCTGTATTCAATTCACAACAGGTGGGATTATTGTCAATCACTTTCTCTGCTGGGAAGAACGAAAAACCAAATTCAAGCTCAAAAAGGCTCTTTGTGGCACACAACATTACTGACAAGGGACTTATCACACGGATCCATAAAGAACCAACCAGACTAAACAAAAACAAAGTGAACAACCCAGTCCAAAAATGGGCAAAAGAGCTAAAAAGGCAATTCTCCAAAGAGGACATGCAAATGGCCAACTGGCATATGAAAAAATGCTCAACTTATCATCAGAGAAATGCAAATCAAGACCACTATGAGATACCACCTCACCCCAGTGAGAATGGCACATATCAAAAAAAGTAGCAACAACAAATGTTGGCGGGGATGTGGAGAAAACGGAACTCTCTTACWCTGCTGGTGGGAATGCAAGATGGTCCAACCATTATGGAAAGCAATATGGCGGTTCCTCAATCTACTAAGAATGGAACTTCCATATGACCCAGCAATCCCACTCCTAGGAATATACCCCAAAGACACAAAAACTCTGATTCAAAAGAATACCTGAACCCCTATGTTTATAGCAGCACTCTTTACAATAGGGAAGACCTGGAAACTACCTAAATGCCCAAAAACAGATGAGTGGATCGGGAAGCTGCGGTACATATACACGATGGAATACGACTCAGCAATCAGAAATGAAAAACTGGATGCATTCATAGGAACATGGATGGATCTGGAGGGGATTATGCTCAGCTAAGTAAGTCAGAAGGCAAAAGAAAAATACCAGATGGTCCCTCCCCTAGGAAGACTATAAGGGAACCAAATAAGGATCAAGGAAAGGAATAAGAACAATAGTAATAATAATAACAATAAAGACACAAATGGAACCAAAAATGAAAAGACAAGGACAGACTGGGGACACTTGGTGGGGAGGGAAGAGGGGGAGGGTTGAGGGAAGACGGGAGCACGGGGGACTGAGGTGATGGTGCACTGGTATTACAGTGATGGAGAATACATGGAGATTACAATTGATGTCAAATATATGTAAATTTTTTAAAAAATTATTTTAAAAAAGGCTCTTTGGTGGCCTTGGATTAAAAGTGCCTCGATTTTCCTGGCAGAAAAGGAAATATTTGCTTTGTTCTGCAGATGACCACCCTTTCTGCTAGTCTTTGTTCCAGCAATTTTCCAGAAGTTCTGCTGGACATTCTGGTGTGGCAAAGCTGTGATTTAACTCTTCTCTAGCCAGGTATTGGAAGAAATCAAACTTAACTGCTGCTGCTGCTGTTCAGGTATTCCCACACTCATCAGCTAAGGCCATGAGTTGTTCTTGTGGGTGGGCAGGGCTAGGAGTCAGCTCCTGGTAGTGAGAAGGCCACCCCTGCAGCTCAGGTGATCAGGGTTAAAAGGAAAACTGGGGGGCTTCCCTGGTTATGCAATGGGTTAAGTAATACACTATGAAGTAAACTGCAGCACAAGTTAGATCCCTGCTGCCAGTCTGGGAATTGATCCACATGGTGCAGCAGACCTCTCCTGCCTCACCCACTGCTGCCCTCAGCAGTGTATTTCAGTACATCTGCCTCTTCTGCTCCCCATTCTGTCTCTAGTGGATCTTCTCACTGCCCCCCCCCACATACACACCTCTGGCCTATACCCCAGTTCTTGTATGAATAAATAAATAAATCTTTAAAAAAAAAAAGAAAAGGCAGGCTGGGTAGAGCTGCAGGGCCATTGGATGCAGCTGAAGTAGTGTCCGGACTTGGGTTGAAGGGGGGCCAGCTCCTAACCCCAAAAAGATCTTTTAACTTCACTCAAGACCACCTGCACCTCAAGATCCCTGGCTGATGCTACTTCTGCTTGACTGAAGTCTGCTGTAGGGTAAATGGAAAAGTGTCAGGCTTTTCCGCCCTTCCGCCATTGGTGTAATGATGGACACCTGAGGTTCTGCATGCATGCCTGAGTGGGTATGCACAAGTGGGTGCTCCTGGCCTCAGACATGGGTGTATAAGGGTGGCATCACAAGGACACCAGCAGAGCAAGAGCAGCAGAGAACAAGATCAGAACACAGAGCAGAAAAGCAGGGGAGAGACAGAGGCAGAGAGAAGCAGCAAAGCAGCCAAGAGAGTGAGAGGCGCCGGGAACTATGAGGCATGCCAGTCTCCTGGCCCCCTGGCACCCCTGCCTGCTGTGTACCTAGTCACCTCTGATAATAAAAGTATAAAAAAGCCACACTGAGGACTCCAAGACTCCTTCCTTGACCTGTCTACCCAGAATCATAGATAACCTGCCCTGTGCCTTCCTGGCACCATACTGCTCAGGTACAGAAGTACTGTGGGTACACAGCATTAAGACCCTCTCAATGGCCTTTTCTCTGGGAGGTGAGTTGTGACCCTGGATGCTGGTTGCTGGTGGGGACTCAGGGTAGCTGGTGCTGCAGACATGCTGAGGGGTGGCAGGGAACTTTGCTGGGGTTTGCCTGGGCATGCTTCCCACTGAAGAAACTCTCAGTTGGGAAGTAGGCCTTGGTCTGCTTGCCCCAGTTGTGGGAACAGTGAAATCCAGGTGTTGTTGTTCCTCAAACTATTTTAATGTGGTCTGTTTTTGTCTCTGGCACACAAGTGTGCCCCACTGTATTCTAGAATTTTCTCAGTGGTGTCTTTCCAGGAGTAGTTTGTTGTGAGGAGGAGAGATGCTCATAACTTCATCTGATTTTCAAGTTAGCTAACTTTTTTGGAAGCTCTGAACTACTCAGTTGTATACCAAAGTTCTGAGATAGTCACTTCTGACCATTCTTGTTTATTTTCCAGTGTTTCTGTGGGAGAACAAGATCTTGAATTTGCCTACTGGGTCATTTTGCTAATAATGTATGCCGGTTTAAACTTAACATTCAGTGTTGCGATAGGGTAATTATTAGATTAAAAAATAGAAATAGAAAAATGATATAACTTTTAAACTATCTGACTCACACAAAACACTCAAGAAGTTATTACTTCCATTTGGTTGACCACGGGTGTATAATGACAAGTGAAATAAAAGAACATGGAAGAAAATGGTGTCTGTTAGTGGGGAAGGGAAAATGGGGAGGAAAGGGTGAAGGGATTAATCCAATAATGGTGAGAGCCACTACAATTTAGGTGCTGCATGTTGTGCTTTATTTTTCATTTCCCAGTGGGAAAAACATTTAAATTTTCAATTTTATTTGGTGTCATACTCGATGCCCACTAAAAAGTTTCACTGTTCTAGACACTGTGTAAGGCAAAAATGTTTGTGTCAGATCTTTTAAAACCAATTTCTGGAAAATTATCCAGGTCATATCAATAGAATGAGAAGATGAGGGTGGGTTAGTGTTTTAAGCAGATCCACATATGATCTTAATGGAAGGCTAGTTTTGAGGCTAACTCTACCTAATGCCCTGCCTCTAGGAACATATATATATATATATATTCCATATTTATTTTGGTAATTGATATCCTATTATTGTTGTTTTACAGGTAGTGATGTATTATCCTTTTTGTTTATGAATTTTCTAATTTTTTGTATTATAATGTCCAATGGTATGTGAATGTCTAATAGATCCATATTTTGGTTTGTTGTATCATCACATACCAGGGATGCCTTTTTAAGACTTTTCTGTGCATTTATGTCATGTCCAAGTTTATATACTTCCTTTAAATTTAACTGGAGCAATTGTTGGATATATATTAACAAATTTTCTTGTGTTTTGCCAATTTCTTGATGGTTTTGTTGCATTTATTTTCAAATGTCTTTTTTTTCCAAGTGCTTTTATTTCATTTATAAATGTGTCTTCTTTGGACATCCAATATACTTTTATATTTTTGATGTATATTGCTGTGCATTTCTATTATCTTGTAGGTACAATTCTTCTGCATTGAACATAAAGTTTATATTTGTGTTTCCAATGTTGTATCTTAAGAATGTTGTTCACTCTGACTCTGGGATTTCTCTAAGCCTATCTATGATCTGTGTCCATCACATGCACTAAATTCTGCGTATTTATGTTGTTCAGTGTAGTGTCTTTAACTTAACTACTGTCTCTCTTCCTAGGTTATTTAGGGCTATAGATTATTTCGAATATGTCAAATTAAATTTATTTGTTACTTGTTTAACTTTTCCCATCTTTTCAAATGTGATCATTATTTATGCTGTGTACTTTATGTATTTCTCGTGTGATGTTTATCCTGTGATTTATACACCATTGTCTCTCCGCTTTCCCTGAATTTATTGCCATTATACGTTTTCATTTTATTTTAAGCTTGGTATGTGTTATTTCTTCCATACAACTTTACATTTGCTTTCTAATTACTACATTACATTTCCTTACAACAGAGTTCAAGAATATACAAGTTAAATTTCCTTACAAAATGCAGCAAAAATATACCTGAAAGTTGTTTCCTTTCAATAGAGAGCAAATGTACACCTGAAAGTTAAGTTTCCTTCAATAAGAAACATCAAATTATTTTACATTGAGGTGCAAAAGGTAGACTTGAAAGTTAAATTACCTTAAGCTCTTTTTTCTTCTTTTAAGGTTACATTTTCCTCCTTAATGTAAGGAAACTTAACCTTCAGGACACTTTTTCTTTTTATTGTTAAATACTTCACATTCATGCCTTTGATTTCTATTAGAATTCAGTCTTGGTGCTGTACTTTTACCAATACAGGGGAATAATTAATGATATGTATCCATTCTTGTAGCTGTACACAATAGTCTCACTGCCCTAAAAGTCCTGTGTTTTCTAATACTCCCTCTATCCCTCTGCCAGTGGCACTTTTACAGTCTCCATAGGTATGGAACAGGGTGGTCCCCAAGAAAAGGAGAATTCCCTTTGGAGGTAAACTGAGGTGGAATTGAACAGGGATAAGAAGATACTGAAGAGGAGAAAAGGAAGGAAGGGAGGAAGGGAGGGAGGGAGGGAGGAAGGAAAGAAGGAAAGAAGAGAGAGAGCAAGAAGGAGATCTGGGGAGGCAAAGGGAGTAGAGACATGTGAAGAAACAGCACTTGCTTTTTTGGTCCTGAACTGGTTGAAAGAATTGTGGGTGAGGGACCCATGGGGAGGTTAACAGTGGCAGCTTTTCTCTTGATTTTGCATTTGCTCATTTCTTCCCAGATTTCTCTGACCCTTTCTGACCCTTTTCTATGGGTTCCTGCCACAGTCCAGCTCTGGGGAAGGCCAGGTCCCCAAAGGATGGAACAGAAGTCAGCGAGTGGGGGGAGGGGTCAGGGGATTCAAAACTGGGGGTATGGTATGCATTCTACCAAACATCTCAGCAGGTCTTTATACATTAGGAGAATGGGGTGGGATTACATCAACAAGTGCATTGATCAGGAAGTTAACAATGACTACATTTTTTTTTCCTTCAAGAATAGCTTGGGGTCTTGTGACCTTCAGCCAGGATAGTGTCACGATTACAAAATCAAGACAGCATTTTTCCACTAGTGTTAGAATTATTATGATTGATTAAGCTATATTAAGGCAGGTATTCTAGTTTTATGCAATCACAACCAATTATTCTATTTTCACTCTGAGTATAAGATTATTAGTTTAAGGCCAAACTGGTGTCAGCATTCTAAGAAACTGCAGACCTGCAGGAAGAGGAAGGTACCCAAATTAATACCCGAATAGTATCTATACCCTTGCATTTGGCTTTCAACAGGAATCATTAGTTTACTTGTCTTTAGATTTGATCAATAATGTATATTGCTAAGGAATCTTTTGTACTGGATTAAATTTAATTAACACAAAAGCAAAAAGGGGAAGGGAGGAGGGGTCCAGCAACTATTATCACCTGAGGAATGCAGAACCTACCTTTAACAAAGCAGAAATGCAAAACTTTCACAAAGCCCAGTCATGAAGGTCAGCTTAGGTTCCTGTGGCTTGTAGCCCCATAATAAAATGTTTGAATCTAAAAATTTTCCTAATATCTAATTTTAGAATTTATAGAATAACCACATTCTAATTGTATCTATTTTTACTTGTTTTATGGTATTAATTTTCTAGAATTTGTATTATAATATTAGCCAATTAGTAGTATGTCATCAAAATGCATAGCAACAAATTATTTTGTTTAATAAAAACAGCCAATTATACACCACCCCCATGGATGATATTCCAGCAAGCACATTTTTAGTAACTTACAAAACTTTAATTATTAAATCAGCCAAAACAAAAAGGAGTCCGAGGATGGCCAGCTATGGAGCTTCTGATTTTTCAGTAAAGTTCCCCCATGATGGGCTTTTGCCTCACAGCATAGGTAGGTGGCCCCCATCAGTCTCCACCGCAAGGTACTTTAGATTTGTGGCAGGCTTTCAGACCTTGTTTTGGGCCAATCCAGTTTGGCTAGAATTTTTCCCATTAGGGGATGGGTAACTTTGAGGACTTGATTTAGTACCTATATTCTTTGTCTTTTCAGTATTGTTTATTAATTGTATTGAAGTTCCTTTCCATTAAAGATCTTATGTTTGTCTTGCTGTGGCAGATGGCAGAACCCATTTAGAGCAGGCAGGTTTGGGGATTCTGAGGTGCTCTTTTCCCTGCCATGTAACAATTAATCTTTTAATAGATTGCCAAATATAGGGGCCTCCCTGGAGGCAAATTGGTTGAGCACTGCACTATGGGACTTCCACAGTCACTGCAGCCATTCACTCCCTGGCCAAGAAGTGAGCCCACATGGTGCAGCATGCTCTCCTGCCTTGCTTACTGCTCCCTTCAGTAGTATGTTTCAGTTGATCTACCTGCTCTGCTCCCCACTCTGTCTCTGGTGAATTCTCTCATGCTCCCACACCTTTGGCCTGTAAACCAGCTCTTGCATGCATAAATAAAATCTTTTTTAAAAATTGTCAAATATAGTGCAATTGTTACAGGGCAACCCTAATATAAAATGGGTTTCCCTGACTGGGTCCTCACCCACGTGCTCAAAAGACACTTATAATGCCCCAACTGCAGGCACACACAACAAAGGTTGATAAAGGGTTTTATTTACAAGAGAAAGGAAATAGCAGTGAATAACAAGGGGAAGAGAGGGATACAGATCCTTAAATGCCCTACCAGTTCCTCAGAGCTGTAACCCAATGGCGCACTGAGAGCTGGCTCCCAAGGAAAAGAGAGACCCCCCCAAGGTCCACATGTCTGCTTTTATACTCAGCCTGGCTGCTTAACTCCACCCTCAGGTCCCAGTGATCCGCTCTTCAATAATGACCTTATGGGATTTGTAGTTCTTGGATCTTGTAGGTCTGGAATAGGGGTCGAAGTCCATAACCTATTTGTGTAATCCATTCAGGAGGGTCTTTCCCCCC
Organism: Galemys pyrenaicus; assembly: GCA_019455555.1. Taxonomy (NCBI): domain Eukaryota; kingdom Metazoa; phylum Chordata; class Mammalia; order Eulipotyphla; family Talpidae; genus Galemys; species Galemys pyrenaicus. The sequence continues at coordinate 27,339 of JAGFMF010012036.1, forward strand.
TAACACAATCATGCATTAGGTAGCATTTTCAAATAAGTTCATAAAAGATTCCATTATTTTCATGCCTTGAAATCTCAATTATTTTGAGGTCTGAAACATGAATTTCTTTTCTGAATGTGTGGAAGAACTATTGCTGGACAATAGATGTGGAGATACCCCCATTAATTAGCCTAATTAACCTAAGTGCAATTAACATACCAATACAGGTACAGTTAATTGGAAGCATCAAGAACATTTCTCCAGGGAACATTTGCAGCTAAATCCCACCTGCCTGGGGGTGACCTTGCGAGGGAGGGAGCTTGTGGTCCTGTGTTGGGCTGTGGGAGCTTCAAAAGCATATCCCTCTGGAGTCAGCATGAAAGGACTCATTCCAAAGCCCTTGGCACCCAAAGGTCAAGCTGACATTTGTTTTGTCCTCGACTTCTCTGGCAGACCTGCCTCCTTCAGAATAATGGGCTGAGGGCCAGCAGTCCTGTCCATGCCAGAGGAGAAGTCCAGCCAAGGTCCTCAGGAGACTAATGCTCCCACCTGGCTTAAAGTGGGGCAGATATTGGCTCTCCCAATTGGGCCCCTCTGGCCTCACACACCGACGGGGTACAAACCCCTTCTTCAGGACAATGCACTTTACCTTGACCTTCTGCAGGGGCCCAACATGGCTACGAAGCCTTCAAGATGGCAGTTGTGCCCAGATCCAGTGGGCTCCTGAAAACACAACCTTCTTCTGGAGTGCCCTTTCCCCCACAGCAATGAATGAAGTGGCTGTAGTCAGGGCCTGTTGCCCTTGGCCCAAGATCCCATCTCATGAGACTTGACGGTCAAGTTCTCCAGGGTGTGGGCACATAGGATCCCTCTCCCCACCATCCTTTGGAGGGTTCAGTGACTGGAGTGATGAGATCCATCCAGTATGGTGCTTAGGGAGGACCTAGTGGCCCCGGGACCCAGATAGAACAGACAAGCCACAGAAGGCCTCATGGGAGTGGGCCCAGGCCACCTGAGCCCTCACCAGGCCATTGGGTTTGAGAGGCACTGGATGCCATCTTTGGCCTTCTCGTGGTTCTGGGACCCACCCTGTTGGTGAGGACCTTGCCTCTGGGTGTGAGGTCTAGACTGCCAGGCCAGCAACATTGGCCACCTGGACATCAGGGTTCTGAGGTCTCAGTAGCAGGTGCCCACCCTCGTGGATGGCATAGTGGGTGGCAAGATCATGCAAGTACTTGGCCTACACTTCTTGAGACTTCAGGCCAGACCATGAGAGACTTCACAGCCACTTAAAACTGATGAGCGCACCAGGGCTGACAGATGCTGCTACCACATGCCTGCCATGTGATTGGGTGATTGGGGTGGCTGGGACACAGCTGCTTGTGGCCCCAGATGCCGCCAGACTCCCACCCCACATATCCTCCGTCGGCTGCCTCCATCTCAATGAGAAGAGCAGCCTGAGCTGGAGAGGAGGGCAGGGGGGCCTGCAGCCCAAGATCTCATGAGACACTGGGGTAAAATCTCACAGGTGTGGTCACTGGAGTTCTTGGGTCATAGCAGGAGTCTGGGCATCCATATCTTGGCCAGCTGCTCAGCCACGTTGGTCACCAGGCTCACCCCCTGCAGTGTAGAAAGGCAGGAGAGAGCAATGCAGGAGCTGGGTGCCACCAGTGTCTGCCAGTGTCTGCCATTCTGGTGCCAGCAGGTGGAGCTAAGCCCCCCACCCTAGGTCCAGCTGCAGCTCCTGCCAAGGCCCATGCCCTGTGGAACCCAGACCCACTTTCTGTCCTCCCGATTTGGCCCCTCTGGCCTCGCACACTGACCAGGGACAAACCCCTCCTTCCGGGCAATGTACTTTACCTTGGCCTTCTGCAGGGGCCCAATGTGGCTGCAAAGCCTTCCGGATAGGCGGTCATGCCCAGAACCGACAGGCTCATGAAAGGAGAACCCGCAACCCCCAACCCATGATGGTCCCGCAGAGTCTGTCAGGTGGAGTCTCATGACAAGTCACCCCAAATGCCCTCGTGGATAGGGGTTTGTCCTGAGCTATCGGGACAGATTTCAGCCTGCCAGGTACCCTCGAAGTGCTCTATGTGGCTTCTTGTGGTCAAAACCAGTTGGACCCATTCTTCCGTTTTTTTGTAAAGGATTTATTTTATATTAACATTTTTTTAAAATTTATATATATTTGACATCAATTGTAATCCCCATGTATTCTCCATCACTGTAATACCAGTGCACCATCACCTCAGTCCCCCGTGCTCCCGTCTTCCCTCAACCCTCCCCCTCTTCCCTCCCCACCAAGTGTCCCCAGTCTGTCCTTGTCTTTTCATTTTTGGTTCCATTTGTGTCTTTATTGTTATTATTATTACTATTGTTCTTATTCCTTTCCTTGATCCTTATTTGGTTCCCTTATAGTCTTCCTAGGGGAGGGACCATCTGGTATTTTTCTTTTGCCTTCTGACTTACTTAGCTGAGCATAATCCCCTCCAGATCCATCCATGTTCCTATGAATGCATCCAGTTTTTCATTTCTGATTGCTGAGTCGTATTCCATCGTGTATATGTACCGCAGCTTCCCGATCCACTCATCTGTTTTTGGGCATTTAGGTAGTTTCCAGGTCTTCCCTATTGTAAAGAGTGCTGCTATAAACATAGGGGTTCAGGTATTCTTTTGAATCAGAGTTTTTG
>JAGFMF010012038.1:18087-88049 GCA_019455555.1 Galemys pyrenaicus
TCCTCCCGTAGGAGGAATATAAGGGAACCAAATAAGGATCAAGGAAAGGAATAAGAACAATAATAATAATAACAAGAAAGAAACAAAAACCAAAAATGGAAAGACAAGGACAAATTGGGGACACTTGGTGGGGAGGGAAGAGGGGAAGGGTGGAGGGCAGACAGGAGCACGGGGGACTGAGGTGATGGTGCACTGTTGATATGGTGATGGGGAATACATGGGGATTACAATTGATGTCAAATGTATGTAAATTTTAAAAAATGTATATATAAAAATAACATAAAATAAAATAATTCATTCGGTATTATTTTATAGCCTGTGATGTACACATATATCTCTGTGACAGATGAGTTGAGTCATTACATGCCGTCATAGTAGTCACAATCAATTTCTTTACATTATGGACAATGTTTGATGTTTGAAGGGGGAACAGGTAGGGAGTAGTTTGGAGTATATTGTGAGTGAGCACTGGGATAGAATTCCTAAGGAACTTATCAGACAGAATTTTTCTATTTCTCACATCTTAACCACTGTTGCGAATTTCTTCCTAGTTGAGAAAAGGGACTGCATGTTCCTTTGAGATTTTGCCTAAATTGAGGATTATTCAATATAAGAAACCAAGTTGTTTAGAATAAGTGTTCCTAAGACACAAGCCTCAGGCTTATCTCAACACTATTAAGTGATCACTCCTTTGATGTCCACTCTATATTTCTTACACATCTGGGTCATTGAAAATGAAGAGAATGTTTGTGTTCCTAGGTTTGGAAAGTGAGATAGAGAGAATGGTCTGACAGTAACATCCCAGAAAAAAATCATCTCAACAGTGGAGAGTTGGGCAGTTATGGTATTATTTGATTTCTATTCTACCTGTATGTCCTGATATCTATTCTTTGTGTCCATAAAATTTGGAATTGAAAATATTAATGATGGAGTATCATTTTAAAAATTTATTTCCTTTGAAATGGAAATTTCCTGGTATACCATAACATTTTAAAATGTTGATTATCATTTATACTTTGGTATTTTAAGTTCTTGAATCTGGGGAGATGTTGCTATCTACTAAAAAGGTAAAAAGTCATCGAAGATAGAGATTTTCCGTCACAATTTTACTTGGCAATATGTTGCAATTTAGAACTATTTCGACCTTGCCTTCTGCCATAGACCTATAATTAAATAACTTTCTCAAATAGCTATCATGGGAATAAGTGAGATAATGCATGTCAAGAACCAACCAGAGTACTTAGCAAATAATAAGTTCTTTGTATATGTTGGCTATAAAAATCTTCTTGCCATTTACCAACCAACACCAACACCAACTTGGGATCAACTGGGTGTGCCTAGTGTTGAGAGAAAGGGAAGAATAAATATATCTTATGCTTTCATAGGATAGTTTTCCTAAAGATTCTTCACAACACTTTCTTTTTAATTAGTGAGGCATTGTGTGTATGAGGTAAGAGGAATTTTAAGGTCACAGAATAAATCACTGGCAATGTTTGAAGGTACACAAGTCTTTTAGTTCTTAATCCAGTATCCTATTATCATTGCCAAATTCTTACTAAGACCCAAATACTGAAAATATATGGACTCTTACTTCTCAATTCTATGAAAATAGACTGGGCCTCATGACACAATCAGACAAATGGTTTTATTCACAGTTATGTGAAAGTGTTAGCAATGATAAATAGAATGGTGTACCAGTCAAATGTAAGGAATTATAATTTTTTTGTTAATTTTTAAAATTATTTTAATTTGATTTTTTTCACAATGCTTACTTTCCTTTCTAGGTGTAGACCCCATAGAATTTCCACCAACAGTTCACCTGTGCGCCATTACCATAGTCTCTTGTGCTCTTCCCATCCCTGCCTCGACCCCAAGCCCTCTCTCTTCCCTGCAGAATGTCTCTGTTTTGTAGTAGTCTGTTTATTTTTGGTTTTTTTTGTTGCTGTTGTTAATGTTATTATTTTTTTCCTTGCTCCCCTATATTCCTCCTATAAGTGAGACCATCCAGTATTTTTCTTTTGCCTTCTGGCTTATTTCACTGAGCATAATCCCTTCAAGCTCCATCCATGTTTCTATTAATAGCTCTAGTTTATTTTTTGATTGCTGAATAATATCCCATTGTGTATATATACCACATTTTCTTGATCCAGTCATCTATTTTTGGGCATTTTGGTTGACTCCAAGTCTTATCTATTATAAATAGCACTGTGATAAATATTGGGATGCATGTATCCTTTTAAATTAATGTTTTTGTGACCTTTGGGTAAATCGGTAAGAATGGGATTGCTGGGTCATATGATTTTCAGATGTTGAACCACCCTTGTGTTCCTGGAATAAATCCTATGTGGTCATGGTGAATTTTCTTTTTGATGCACTGTGGATTCTGTTGGCTAGGATTTTATTGAGGATTGTGCTTCAATGTTCATTAGAGAGATTGGTATGTAGTTTTCTTGTGTCATCCTTGTTCTGGTTTGGTATTAGTGTAATACTGGCTTCATAAAATGTGTTTTATAGTATCCCTTCCTTTTCAATTTTTTGAAAGAATTTGCATAGGATAGGCACTAGTTCATTTCTGAACATTTGGTAGAATTCATTTGTGAAGCCATCTGGTGTTGGGCTTTTATTTTGGGGGAGGGTTTTGATTACAATTTCAATTTCACTGCTTGTAATTAGACTGCTTGAGTGTTCTATTTCTTCTTTATCTAGTTTTGAATGATTGTAAAGTTGTAGGAATTTGTCCATTTCACCTAGATTGTTGAACTTTTTTGCTTGTAACTGTCCGTAGTAGTCTCTGATTACTCTTGATTTCTGCTGTTGTGATTTCTCCTCTTTCATTTGTGATCCTATTTATTTGAATCTTTTCCTGTTTTTTTTTTCTTTGCCATCTTGGCTAGAGTTTTGTCTATTTTGTTTATTTGTTTTCAAAGAAACAACTTATGGTTTTATTGATATTTTGGATTTTTTCTTAACTTCTATCACATTTATTTCTGCTTTGATTTTTATTATTTCCTTTATACTACTAAGTTTTAGGTTTCTTTGTTTTTTTTTTTCCAGTTCTCTAAGATGGGAGATTAGGTTGTTTCTTTGAGTTCTTTTTTTTTTTAAAGATTTATTTATTTATGCATGCAAGCACTGGGGTACAGACCAGAAGTGTGTGTGTGGGGGTGAGAGGATTCACCACAGAGAGCAGGGAGCAGAACAGGCAGATCAATGGAAGTACACTGCTGAGGGGAGCAATGGGCACAGCAGGAGAGGTCTGCTGCACCATGTGGGTCCCCCGCCTGGCCGGCAGCAGGGATCAAACTTGTGCTGCAGTGGCTGCAGTTTGCTTCACAGTGTGTTGCTTAACCCACTGCGCCACCAGGGAGGCCCGTTTCTTTGAGTTCTTAATTGTTTCTTGATGTGAGCCTGTATTCCTATATAGCTTCCTATTATATCTGCTTTTGCTGTGTCCCAGATATTCTGGAGAGTTGTGTCCTCATTATCGTTCATCTCAAGGTATTTTTTAATTTCTTCTTTTATCTCCTCATTGATCCAGTGGTCTTCCAGTAGAGTGGGTTTCAATTATGATGTAGAAGAGTTCCTTACTTTCTTTTTGTGGTTTATTTCTAGTATTATGCCTTCATGGACAGAGAAGATAGTTGGTATGACTTCGATATTAGTGTATCTGTTGGTGTTTGTCTTGTATTCCAGTATGTGATAAATCCTGGAGAACAATCCATATGTGCTTGAAAAAAAAATGTATACTTGCATTTTTTGGGGTGCAGTTTTCTATAGATACCTGTTGGACCCATGAGGTCTAAGTCCTTTTTAGAGGTTTAGTATCTTTGCTTATTTTTGTCTCATTGATCTATCCATTGTTGAGAGTGTTATGTTGAAATCTCCTACTACACATATATTTTCTCTAATGTCCATTTTCAGAAATTATAATTCTTGCTCCTTCATTTGGTGAGTACATGTTGATGAGTGTTATATATTTTTGATGTATTATTGTACTCTTGATCATAATGTAGTGAGTATCTATATCTCTTTTCACCTTTTTAAATTTAAAGTCTATTTTATCTGATAAAAGTATAGCTGCTCTTGCTTTCTTTTTGGGTCAATTTGCTTGTAGGATTATCTTCCAACCTTTTACTTTCAAACTGTTTTTATCTTTTGTAGTTAAATATGTTTCCTTAAGACAGCAAAAGGTTGGTTTCTGTCTTTTCATCCAGCCTTTGACTTTGTGTCTTTTAATTGATAAGTTTAGTCCATTTACATTTTGGGTTAATATTGGTCTGTTTTTGCCATTTTTTATCTTTCAGTGAATTTTATTCCTTGTCTTGTTTTGTTCTTATTATTCATTCTGCTGTTGTTTTTGACTTTAGGGCTTTTTTTTTTAAGATTTATTCATTTACACATACAACAGCTGGGGTACAGTTCAGAGTCATGGGAGGTGAGAGGACTCACCAGAGACAGAGTGAGAAGCATAACAGGCAGATCGACTGAAATACACTGCTGAGGGGAGCAGTAGGTGAGGCAGGAGAGGTCTGACGTGCCATGTGGTTCCCCTCCCTGGATGGTGATAGACCTCATGCTGCTGTGCCACAGATGCTTCATAGTGTGCTGCTCAATCTACTGCACCACCAGGTAGGCCCTAGGACTTCTTTTAGTATATTTCAGAATAGGGCTTTAGTCATAATGAAATGCTCCATTTGTCTGAGAAGGTTCTTATTTTTCCTTCATAGAGGAAGGAGAGATTTGCAGAATAGAGTATTTTTGGTTGGCATTTGTTATGTTGGACTTTGTTGAATATGTCTCTCCACACTCTTCTTGCCTGTAGTGTTTCTTCAGAGAAGTCTGATGTCAGTCAAATTGGTTTTCCTTTATATGTATTTCTTTTTTCCCCTCTTGTCAGCTTCATTTTTTTTCTCTTGTCTCAGATTCTTGAGTGCTTTACTATTATGTGTCTTGCTGTATTCTTCCTTTCATCGTGAAGTTTGGTGCTCCTTTTGCTTCTTGTATGTCTATTTTCATCTCCTTCATGCTTTGGAAGTTCTCTTCGATTATCTCATTGAATATATTCACTTTTCCTTTGTCTCTCCTCTCCTTCTGTAATTCCTATAACGGTTATGTTTCCTTTCCTTGTGAAGTCAGATAGTTCTCAAAGTGTTTCCTCATTCTTTCTTCTTCTTGTTTCTCTTTCCTTTTCTTTCTTGGTTCTTTTTATGTCTCAGTTTTCAAGAGTACTGATTCATTTTTCCATTTCATCAATTCTGTTTTCATTGCTTTCCCCGAGGTCCTCAGCACCTCTGTTAGTCTTTTCATCTCCTACATTTCTTTAATTTCCATTTTTCAGTTCATTAATTATTTTTCTCACATAGTTCTTATCCTTTTCATCTTTTTTCAGTTTTTCAATCATGGTGATTTTAAATTCTCTTTCTGGCAAGCAGAGTAGTTCTTCCATGTCATCATTGTTGGGTTCTGGTGGCTGATTTTCTTTTTGTGCAGTGACCTTTCCCTGGGGCTTACTTGGTTGTGTGTATTTTATTTTTCTCCCTGATTTTGTTTTCTGATTTGTTCTATCTAATGGGACATTGTGCTGCTAGTTTTGGTGGGCATCTCTTCAGGGTTGGGATATAAGGAACTGGTAGCTGAGTCCAGCACTATCACTAAACGCCACTAGGGTAGTGATGTTGTGGATATGTTAATAAACTTTGTTCCCAATGGCCCCCACCTTCTGTATTTCCTCTGTTCCAGGGGGTGCATGAAGGGGCCCCTAGTTTCCAACTGTGTCAGGGAGTTGCATGCTTTCAGTGGTGGTGGGTCCCACTCTTGTTGGGCCTCGGATTGGGGCTAGGGGTTGTGAGCCTTTGGCAGTAAGCATGCCCTGCCCCTGCTCTGCCTAGGGTTTGTGCACCTTCAGTGGCGGGCATGCCCCAACCTTGCTTGGCTTGTCTGTGTCCCAACCTGGGGCTGCAAGAACTTCAGCAGTGGTCGTGTCCCACCCCTTCTCTGCCTGGCTGTGTCTGGAGGTTGTGTGACTTCAGTTGTGTGCATGTCCTGCCCCTACTCGACCTCTGACTGGTAGAAATCTCCCCAACCCCCAATCTCTGTGGAGAGGGAGGGACTGTGTGCCCTCGTACCCCTGAGACCTGCCCCTGCCCAGCATCCGATTGTGGTGGTGGTGGTGGGGGGTGGGGTGCATGTCCAAAGATCTCACCTGTGCTCACTGCCCGGGTTCAGCTTAGTTCTAAATCTCAGGCTTGGGACCTGCCAGGGCCCCACTCCACTCCATACAAATTATTAACTTGCTGACTTTTGTTTGTTGTGCCTTCTGGAGTGTTTAGATGACTCAGTGTTTTCCTGTTTGTTCCAAGCTTTGTCTTCTCCTTTTCCTTTCCTGGGTGAGACGTTCCAGGTTTGTGGGTGAGGGGGAGGGAAAAGGGTCTGGGTGGATATTGCCCTTTCCTCCCTTTCCCTGTCACTCTCTCCTTTCCCCTGCTTTTTTTGGATCACCTGCCATTTCCAAAACTTATGGATCCTGCCAGGGACTTGCTGCAATTTCTCCCTTATTGGTTGTCTTTATGAGAGAATTTAATCCTGGTGACACTTTGCCACCATATTGATGTCATTAAGAATAGTATTTTAAGAAATAAAAATAAAAATGTTAATACTGTATCTAGAATTTGATGTAATCAAATGTGGAGTTGGGGAAGCTGTGCAGGAAAGGATAGTGGGTGTTAGTGGAATTTTATTCTCTAGGAACTAGTGATTTTTCCAAACTGATTGAAAGGTATGTTCTCAGAAATATGGATTTTTATTTGTCACACATAATTTGTTATCATTGACTAGTTAGACATCATGCCAAATTACTATCTCATTATTGTAATTCTAGGATTGAAAAGGTTGGGATGACCAACCATTATATGAATATGGGGCTTTTAAGAACTATTTGTTAATTTTGAAAAGCTTGTTCTTTAATTTTCAATTATAGGTGCATGCAACATTAGATAGGAATTTTAATAATGCCTTCCAAAGGTCAACTGTTATGAATAGAATCTTTAGTGTTTAAGGGTGGACATTGTACAGACCATTAATTATGTATTTAGGATTGTAATAATAGCATCAAATCAGATAGTTGGTTAATGGTCCAAGACATGACAAGTGCTACTCCTGCAAAATGTTTAGTTACTAATCAAAGGGTTGTTCCTTGAACTAGCCTTCTTCTTATGCAAGAAAATACAATAAATTTTCAATGTGTTGGTTCATATCTTCCACCATTTCTCTAAAGTATTTAAACATTGATATCCACTCTTTTGGCTCAGTGTTTATCTACTGAGGCACTTATTTCCCAGACATACTAAGCATGACTTATAAAGTGTTACATTTTATCATTTTAATTTATCATTTTTCTCTAAGATACCTTTATTTTTGATAAAGTCAATAAAAAGACAAAGATTTCTATATTTTGTTTTTGGTCTACTCAGTGAATCAACAGCATCACTTATAAAACAAATACCTGGGATATATTAAAAAGACATACTTTATATGTGTTTATTTTAAAAAAGGAGGCACAATTAAATTATTTTTCCAAACACCAATCCTAGCTTTTAGCCATTTTCCACTGGATAGTAACAAGATGTTAATATGCAATATGCATAAAATTGAATATTTTATTGAAGAGTCAGTTCAGAGAGAAAAACATTTTTCAATTAGTGCATTTTCTATATGACTATTGCATATTAAGATACTCTGCTACCACTTTCCTGTTTTTAGCAAGAGTTTAACAGAAAAATAAAAAACAATAATATCATATGAAGTTACTTTATCAACATACAGTAAGTCATATGTTATTTTACTATTTTATCAATGTTTATTGATTTGTAATTCACTTACAAAATTATATAATTTGGGGAATAAAACATCATATCTCAACATGAGCACTACCTTTTCTCATCCTCTATGAAAGTTTTAGTGTCATTACCCTATCACATTATATGCCTATCCCCTTATCTCCCACCCCCTATGGTAACTATCTTATTTTGACAGAGTCCAAGAGTTATTTTGTTCTGTTTTGCCAGTTTTTTACCTTGGTTATTTGTTTTTCACACACACAAAAATATTAATTAAACCATCTGGTAATTGCCTTTCACTTTCTGACTTGTTTCACTTAGCACAATCACCTAAAACCCATCCATTTTTGTCCCCAAAAGATGTTATTTCATTGTTTTTAATACCTGAACATTATTCATTGAGCAAATATTCCATAATTTCTCAGTCATCTCTTGATGGGGATTCAGGCTGATTCCATGATTTGCCTATTGTGGATAGTTATGTTATGCTAACATGGATGTATAGATCTTTTGTGTTAGTGCTTTTATATTCTTTGGGTAAATATATAGTTTTATTGTTGGGTCATATGGTTTTTCAATTTGTAGGTTTTAAAGAATATCTATGCTATTTCCAATATAGGCTGCACCAATTTAAATATCCACTTATAGTAAATGAGAGTTTCTTTCTCTCCACACCCTCACCAGACTTGTTTCTAGTTTTTTGGATATAAGCTATTCTTACAGGGGTGAGGTGCTAATTCATTGTAGTTTTGTGTTGCATTTCTCTTTTGTGTTGTTGAGCATTTGTTCATGTATTTGTGGTCATTAGCATGTCTTCTTTAAAGAAATATTTGCTTAGGTGTTTTGTCATTTTTTAAATTAGGTTGTTTTTTGCTGTTATTGATTTATATATGTTGTTTATATATTTTGGAAATTAACTCCACCTCAGATATGTGATGTGCAAATATCTTCTTATCTCCCAGTAGGTGTTTTTTTTGTGTGTTGCTTTCCTTTGTTTTACAAAAAATTTTCATTTGATGTGGTCCTATTTGTTTGTTTTTACATTTGCTTCCTTGCTGTTGGACTTAAATCTTCACAAAACACTCTGCTACTGATGTTCAGGAGTGTATTACCTGTATTTTCTCCTGTGTGCTTTATGGCTCCACATCTTATATCCAAGTCTATAATACATATTGAATTATCTTTTGTGTGTGGAATTAAATAATGATGTAGTTTCAATTTCCTTTGCATGTGGCACTCCAATTTTCCCAACAACATTTGTTGAAGAGGCTTTCCTTTCTCTACTATATGGTCTTGACTTCTTTGTCAAAGGCTAACTGTCCATAGGTGCGTAGGTTTATTTTGGGGTTTTCTATTCTATTTCATTTGCCTGTGCTTCTGTTTTCATTGCAATATTATAATATTTTACTAAATATATATCTGTTCATGTGGCGATCAGAGTGAAATTTATTTCTGAAGAACTGGCCATAGAAAATAAATAAAAAATAATGAACACTTAGGTTCATTTTGACTATTTTCAACAAATCATTTGCTTGCTTCCGTCTCTCTTACTACCTTTATACTAATTTTAATGACCACCTTGTGTTCTTATGAATACTATTCTCACAAAAGTCCCCCTAGTAAAAGGTAACCTTTTTGCCAACAAGAATCTGCACTTTATTTTTCTAAATTATTTTATATTTTCATTTAAGCTTTTATGAGTGTTTACAATGTATCAGACATAGTCTAAATGTTTTTAATTTATCATCTCATTTTTAAAGTTCATCAAAAATATAAATAGTAGATATTATCAAGGTCCTTAAGGAAATAAAATTTTGAAAAAGTTATGAGAAGAGATGGTTTGAAACATCACCAGTCTGATCTTTAACCTTCACTCTGACTTCACAGAGATTTCATAGGATTTGTTTACTGTTTGGGTCCCACTTTGGAGACAAGGGATGAGTCAGGAAAAATAACCACATATTAGGGCAATATCCAAATAAAAACTACTGGAGGATACCATATGGATCTTTTGTAACCAAAAAATATATCTTCATTTCATTACTTTTTTAATTAGTCAGTTGTTTGCATGTCTATATAGCTTTAGGGTTACATTTTTTTACCTAGATATATCCACTCACCATCTGCCAAACTTCTGTGTCAATGCCCTATCCTTTTCCTTCCTCTCGCTCTTCTTCGACTTCTTCCCAGTTCCATGTGGTAGGTATTTAATAATTTTAATTTGCTTGCGAAGACCCCAGGTAAAGGAAACTGGAAGAATACATTCTGTGGTGGACAAACCAAAGCCTTACAATTTAAGTGCTGTAGATTGTCAACAGAAATAGGTGGATGACAACAAAATAGTGGTTATCAGAGAGAAAGAGAGGTGTGGTGGAGGTAAAATAAGGGTATAGCTATGTTATAGTGGGTCAAAGTACAGTGTCAAGGTAGGGGGCAGGTCACTATCTATTGGTTCTCACCCACATGCACAATTGCAATACCACTCAGGCTCAGGAAATAACATTGGGGGTTATTTAACAAATGGGAAACAAAAACTTTTTTAGTCCACAAGTGACCAACTATCTCACACTAGTTAGTGTCCATTGTGTCCAGAAGGGGCAAACAGTGGGTCACTTGTTGAAGATGACACTTTTAGGTCAGAAGTGCTAGTTACCACCAGTCACCAGGAGGTGGTGTCAGGGACAACTGTTGTCAGTTCTTTGTGAATTGCTGGCCTACACTAACAACAAACATCTCTTTGCGACACCAGACCGAGGCCTATGGTGTTTGTTTCAGGCAAGGTAAGAGGCAAAATCAGAGGCAAATGCAGTGGTCAAGTCTCTGCAAAGGTCTTCAGTTTCTCTTCTTTCTTTGGAGGCAAGCGTCTAGATATTTCTTTCTTCTTTCTTTGGAGACCAAGAACAGAATTTCAAGTTGGCTCATTCCTTGCATTATACCTTCTTCCAAAGTCACCCACTCTATAAGTCTTATTGGACCATTTTCAACCCAAAATGACTGATTGTATCATTTAGCACCAATCAGCTCTATCTTGATTTTTGATCCAAATAACTAACTAATGAACTGGGTTTGAACCTGATTGGTTCATTTAGCTCATATTGCTTGGTCAATTCCCTGATCCAGGTGCCAAATATAAAAAGGGGAAACCTTTGTGCCTGCACAGACCCAAACTGCCCTAATGCCAGGGCAGGCTCATGGACTGGTGGGCTTTGAGGAACCAGTCAGATCTGGTTTTAGTGTGTTCAGAGAGGTACTTTACACCTGGTACCCCTGCAGAGGGGCTGGGTACAACAAAGTAAAAAGTGTGGGAGTAGGGAGTTACAGCAGTATTGGAACATGGGTTCCCACTGCTGCAGGGTGGGGTCTGCTAGGAGCCTGCCATGTTGACCTGGGACTCCATGGGTTGCTCTATTACCTAAGACTGCAGGGAGTCACAGCACTGGAACTGGCCCAGTGGGACCCCATGTTCCATGAACCTGGGGCCACTGGGCTTTCTGTTGCCTTCTACGCTGGAGCTGGCTCCAGCACAAGGCAACCTTGCTGCCCTTATCATCACTGCTGGTTTGTCAGCAGACTGAGCCCCATTAGGGTCATTGGTAGAAGGTAGCAAAATGTCATCACCTGCTGCCATCCGTTCTGCCCATATGCAGCATGTTTCTGGGGCTAGCTGCCTGAGCCTGGAAGAGTGGGACTCTGGCACTCAAACTTGGATAGCACCAAGGAGGATCTGCCAATAGACAGCAATTCCTGCTGCCTGCTCCAGAGTGGCAATGGTGGCTGCTGGAACAACAGGGCAGGAAGTCGCCACTTCTACTACCAGTGACTCTGCTGGCCAACCCTGCCACTGTACTAGAACTTTGGTGGTGGGTATGATGTGCTATATACATTTATTGTGGTATGAAGCTATACACTCTATATAGAAACATATGGTGTTGTAAACAAAAGGTAAATCAATAATAATAATAATAAATAAAAGAAACAGGCAGATCTGCCTCTTGGGGTTCAAAACATTGTTAATTCAAAATTGACCATAGAACTGAGGCATAAAGGAAAGTAGGGGATGGGTAAGGGGGACAAAACAAGGGAGAAATGAACATAAGGGAATATGGTGATGGTTCATGGGTCATAGGGTGATAGGGTGGCAGGGTAACTATGGAGACCATAGTGATGTAAGAAAAAATTTAATTAATAAAAAATAAATAAAATTAAAATTAAATATAAATAAAATAAAATAAAATTGAATTAATTAAAGCAAAGTTTAAAGCAGTTAGTGGAAAGATATCCAATTATGTAGATTAATTTTATTTTAATTTCTTATTTGGTGGAGAAAAATATTTTGTCAGGCTAGACATTGCTGGTCACAAATACACTCTCACTACCACTAAAATCACCTCTAAACCTGATCCCTCTCTTTAGAAACCCTCACTAGAAAGCACTAGAAAACTCTTACTAGAAAGCACAGTAATTGCATAATTGTATTAGTGGGTTTTTTTGTAGCAACGTTTTTCATAACTTCCCACAATTACAGCATGTACCTATTAATTTTACTTTCATCTTTTAGAACCAATATTGGTAAAAATAAAACTGCCTTTGCATTCTGTCACTTAAGACATTCAATGCAGGATTTATTCATAGCTATATGAACCTTGGTAAGTCACTCTACCTCCCTGGATCTCAATTTCAACATTTGAAAAATGACAAAAATTAAACTAGACTAGAATTTTATTTTGTTTTATATTTTTATTGTGGTAATATTGGTTTAAAACATTGTACATGATTCAGAGGTATTGGACCACATCCTTTAGGCATATGTTACCACTGCTATTCATAACCAAGGCAGCAAAAAGTCCCCACTATAGTTCAAAATCGTGATTATTTTTTCAACTTTTAAATTTAAATATTCCATCAACTAACACATATTTGAGAGACTGCAACTTTCAAAGCATTGGTCTGGGTGCTATAGATACATTTTTTTTCAAGATTTCCTATATTTTACTTGCAACAGGGAGAATCAACATTCTTTAGCATATATAAACTTAAAGTCTATCATTGATATCTTTATCAAAACACTTTTGAATTTGAATAAAAAATTCTACACTTCAACACAAGGTCAGACTTAAAGAAAGAAAAATTTTCCAACTCTTATTGGACTAGATAGTGTATGAGAACATGCTTTTAATCCTTTGATATATTCTCTACAATGTATAGCTATATTCATTTATTGTAAGATAGCTGATCACTTTCAATTTATGTCTTTTGCTACAGTTTAGAGGAACCAAATATTTCCCTCTTCTATCGTTTACTGATTGTGCCCAAAGCCTACAGTTGCTTCTGTGGACACTTTCTATCATCAAGTTACAATTGTGGTTAATGGTACCCTCAAATTTGATAACCGAAATGAGTAATCTGAGTGCATTATTCCCCCTTTGTTTTACAAGTTAACTGTGTGGGTAAGGGATTACCCTTCTCTTACCCTCACCAAATCCAGTGTGTGCTTGTGAAAAATATGAGGTGAAATGAAGGGTGTATATGAGAGAGAAGAGAGAAAGAAAACTTTATCATTCGAACATGGGTGCAAAAGTATGTGTGTTTTCTGTGTGTGTGAAAGAATAGGGCATAAAATTTGGAGTGACACTAGACTTTTCTTAGTGGTTGTTCAAGAAAGAAATTACAGATGGTCTTTAATTAACAATCCAGGAATTGTTTTTCTTTTACTATTACTCCTATCATCACTGTTAATCCAATTATATATAATATTTAAGGATTTGAATAATCTAAAACTGTAAATTTTACTTGCACAAAATTATACTACAATGTAATATTCCATATAAGTTGATAAAGCTTTTTACCTTAGACTATCCTTTGTCTCACTACCCATTCTTAGGACAGAAAAACCTACCTCTAAAACTTTATAGAACACTGTAGTAAGTAAAGTTCTATTCATTATACCTTTCAAAAAGAATTTGAATAATTTAAGCAATCAAAAAAGAAAATATATTCATCAGAGACTACCAGATACAGAAGGTACTCTAGAGATAATCTATTAAAATTCTGTCATTTTGAAGATGAACAAAGACCAACAGAAGTGAAATGAGTTGTCTAAATTCACCAAGCTGACTAGTGGTATTGCCAGCACTTGGACCCAGCTTTCTTGGTTTCTGTTTAGTGTTCTTTATACTACAACTTGCTATTTCATTGCCATTCACTTTTGAGGTTTGACCTTTTTCTCCAATTTATTATCTTGTTTTTGTTTTCTCAACTTTTCTAAAAGATGCACAGAGTTACTTGACCATTAATTCCTAGGTGCTCATTGTGTTAATGGAGTTTTCAAATTTTAAATTAGTGTCTGTACAGTTTCAATGTCTAGGGAAAAGTCTCTGCATAACCATGGTTGAAGGTATTAGTAGAACAATTTGTGGAGAGGCAGCAACTTGATTATATTGTTCTTGTTCTTAAACTCTTCATCAAAGTTCTCATGAAGAAAAACTGTACTTGTATGATTTATAGATAATACTGACTCCAACCAAATTTATCCTACTCTAACCCCCCCCAAAAGCCCCTCTGAAAAACAAGTTGTATATTTTATTTTCAAACTTGCTTCTACATTTAGTGTTTTCTTAAATCTACATGAGGATGTTAAAGTCAAAATAACCAAACATGCCCATAACATAAATAACAAAATTAGGAAACAAAGCACAAAATAAATCAATTAAAAACCTGAGCATTCTAAAGTATCCTCATAATAACCACGGACCCTTCTTAGATGGCCCCACTTTATGACAAAAAGGAAATTCAATTTATAATTT
This sequence comes from Galemys pyrenaicus, assembly GCA_019455555.1. Classification (NCBI taxonomy): domain Eukaryota; kingdom Metazoa; phylum Chordata; class Mammalia; order Eulipotyphla; family Talpidae; genus Galemys; species Galemys pyrenaicus. The sequence continues at coordinate 32,726 of JAGFMF010012038.1, forward strand.
CTACCTCCCTCTATGACCATTTGAGAAAATTATAATAAGATTTTCTGATGGTAAGTAAATAAAGTAGCTGATATCTGTTACTGAACAAGGAGATGTTTTATGAGAAGTGCTAGAAGGATAAATGATTATCGTATTACAATAGAGGCATTGATGAGTTTTTTACTCCTGGCACTCAAGTTATAGAAACTATATGGCATAAATATTCAAGATTTAGGGGATAAAATTAATCAGACTAAGGTTCTGCTGACAGTGAGTATCATTCACATAAAAACAGTATATGCTTTTATCAGGGAGATAGTATATGGAATAATACTTCATTCTCCAATAAAAACATCTATAAATGCTTCAATTATACATCCTCTAGAATGATTCAGATTTAAAAATTGAATACACTGTGCCAGATGCTTTCTTTATCTTCTCTTCTCAGCCTCCTCAACAACATTCTGAAGTTACTTGACAACCAACATGGCTGAAAAAGGAAATGCTTAGGTGACTTAAGTGAGAGAGGTTAACTTGTTAGTCATTTGAAATTTGTTTGAATATTTGATTCCATTGGAGACAATGAAATCATGAGCATTTAAAAATGATCTGGTTAATTTCTGGTCTAACAAGTCAAGCTCCTCTGATTTAATCAAATTTTCTCACACTTAGGCTCCTGTGTATGGTACATTGTTATCTGGGTTGGAGAAACTTGTAAAGGAAAACACATACCGTGAAGCTTGTTCCCTCTCCTGACACACTTTCTCTTTATTTTGAAACTGCAGTCATTTTATTACGATTGGATTTTTTCTTAAAAAAAAAATTACCCAACTGATGACCTCTTTCACAAGAAAAAAGAGAGGAGGACTTTTGCAACGTGAGAGTCTACAGATATATTGAGAAAATCCAGAGAATAATGAAATCTAGGTTTCAAAATAATTTATTAAAGTCTTATACAGATTGTTCCCTGTGTCTCAAACAGCTGTCTTATTTAATTTCCATTTGCTTTGCATCAAAACTAAGATGTTGTTTCTTTTAAAACTAAGAATCAAAGAAAAAGAACCTTAAAAACTAACCCTTGGAAACTGACTAAAAAACTGAAGCATCCAAAAGAGAAATGGGTGCAGAGGAGTAGGAACAAAGAAGGAAGGAAACACAATGGACCTTGGTATTGGACAGTGTTTGTTTTGTGGCAGGTCCCAGGTGATTTGGTGAAGGGTACCTTATGGGGGAGATACCTGATAGGGAGAATCGGAGTGTTACCACAATTAAAGGAATAGATTATTATTTAAAATACAAAACAAAGTAAAAGGCTTTTCTGGCCTCTAAGACTGGGTTTAGTTTTACTTCTAACTCAACAGTCACCCATATTTAAATCACTGTAATGCTTATCACATTGCATTATAACTGTATTTAGCTTTTCTTATCATGATGTTCTCAGAACATACAGAGAACCACACAGAATGAAGCAAATAATATGTTGACATTACAAATGTATAAATGAATGAGCAGATGAATTAATGGAGTGTCCTAACTTATGTGAAGACTTATCTCATTATATTGTGATATCTTCTTTCCCAGTAAAGTCGGTGGATAATCATTTTCATAATATGCTAATAGCTTTTCAAATCAGCTTGCTTGTTTCTACTGTGCATTTTTACTCACCATGCTTTGTCGCATTAACACAAACCCAGTGGTTTAGAAGATTTGGGTCTCAAAACCTAGGGCTTGAGGGTTGCAAAAAAAAAAAAATGACTGCTTAGTTCAATTATATAATGAAATTTTTTTTGTAGAGGCAAAAGGAGACAGTGAGGTCTACTGTTGAAATCAATGAATCCACTTAATGGTAATGCCATTTGATGCTGTGGGAAATAGAAAGTGTTTTATTCCTTAGAGACCAGTGAATTGGAAGTAGTACAACTGATATAAAGGTGGGATCTAATTTTAAGTAGTCTTGTAAATAAATCAATTCCATTTCTTTTTAAATTATCATCCCTGTTAACAAGGTGGATTTCTAGAAGTCTTTAAAAATTTTAAAGACTCACAAATGTATTAGAGACTATAGCATGCTGCAACTTGCTAATCTGAGCAATGCAATTGTATGTTCATGGTATTTAGAAATGGTTTAGTTGGGTGTGGTGTTTCTGATATTAATGAAAATTTAGTTTTACTCCCATGATGAGCAATGAAATAAAGATCTTCAGTGCAAATAGCTTGTGATAAGAATAAGTACTGGGAACTAAGTTTTAGTGAAATATTTTCATCATATATAGAAAGATTTTTCTTTTATCCATAATAATGTAATTTTCACTTACTATAAAAGAATATATAGGTGTGATTTTTATGAAATATTTAAGATATATAAAAATGTAAACCTTACCTTTTTATCTACTCCAAAATACGATGCAAAAAATATTATAATATCTTATGGAATTCATGATGTTGTAAAATTTAATTAAAACTTCAAATTACTATAGGAAAATGTAAATCTTTTCAGAAAATTTAGACATCTTCATCAAGAATATTGAAACAATGATTTTTAAAGTCTTATAATTTATATTTCAATTTTAAGATTTTTTTTAAAATTTAAGTGCTTTACTAAGTTTTCCAACATAATATCTTATTTTAACACATTTAATGAAATAGGAATGGTATTCATGATAAATGATTGATATGACATAAAATAATATCTTAAACAATATAGACAATATTATATCATTTAAAAATTATTTATGTGTCACACACAAGCTTGTAGAGAAAAAAACTGAAATATTGTATATAAAAAAGTTGACATAATAACAATAATAATAATAATAAAAACACAACAAAAACAAAAAGACAAGGACAAATTGGGGATACTTGGTAGGGAGAGGGGAGGGAGAGGTTTGAGGGCAGATAAAAGCACAAAGGACTGAGGTGATGATGCACTCACCAGTATAGCGATGGGGAATACATGGGGATTACAAATGATGTCAAATATATATAAAGAAAGAAAAATTTAAAAAAAATTTTGACAGTGGTTCGTTCAAATAATTTTAAGATTTTATGCCTAGAGAAAATAAGTGGAGAAAACCCAGCAAACTATGAATGAACTCACTAGCAAATTAGGCAGTTTTGAAAGAACACAGTTTTTTTTTAATTTGAGTGTTCCTAACATAATTGATACATGCATAAACATTATAAAGCACCTTCAAATTTCTAATAAGACAGACATGGAAAATGTAATGCAATAATCTATATTTTCTTCAATGGTAAGCAAGGTTATATTGACTCCCAAATGATAATTTGGGGTGGATCATTTTGTTGTTGTTGTTTGTTTGTTTATGTTTTTTACTGATTCTGCACCTTTATTAGGAATATTTCTGGCTTGACTTTGAAGAGAAGCTAATGCTTTGGCTTTAAGTTATTTATTTGTTCAAGTAAATATCAGAAAATCCTTTTTTTAATCATGGATGGCTTCAGAGAATTGCTGTAATAATCCATTTCTCTCAAATGTATACTCATACTAAGCTACAGCTAAAAGTAACTGACTAAATCATCCTTGTTAGTACAAGTGTTTCTCAAAATCTAGTCATCATTTGACTAAAAATTTTTAGTTTAGGATTTCCCAATAGATCTCTCTATTTTCTTCTGGGAAGCAGAGTGAAATTTTTTGAGTAAGTGGATAAATGGATAAATGAATGAATGGAATTGAAGAAGAAAGAGTGATTCTCTTAAATAGGATGCATGTCAGAAACAGTTTTCAAATTTGTGTCAGAAAACCCTGTCACATGTTTCATTTTAAGTAAGTATGATTAGTATACAGTAATTAACTATGAAGTTGAATAGAGCAATAAGATGCTTATAAAATTAACATAAAATTCTACTTAAAATAAAGTTCACACACATAAATATTTCCCCCTAAGTAATACTTCAAGAACTGGAATAAAGATACCTGGTCATTATGCATAGACCTATGAAATGCCATGTAAATATTGCATAGCATAATAAAAATAATTATCAGTAATAACAACAACAATGTAATGGTAGGGCCAACTCCACCTCAGCCGAAACCAACCCTAACCAGTTGGGGAGGTTTAAGAGAATGATCTTTGTTACAAAAGGTTTATTTCTGTGTTGTTCCTGCTGCTACATAATTCTGGCTATGATTACAAGTACCTCCCTGTTCCTCTTAATTTTCGCTCTGGAAATATCCAATTGTAATTCAACTTCAAGCTCCCTTGTCTTTGTTGGCCTTTTATAATGGGAAAGATTTTAAGTACCAGGATAAACAGAAAGATAAATACTAACTGAAAGAAAAAAAATGAAAACAGAAAAGCCAAAAATAAAACAATACAACTCAATCATGGTGAAATACATTTCTGCAGCGGATATTTGTTCTACACAAATCTCAGAGATAAGAACATTCTCATTCAGTCATAAGAATAACTCACAGCAGAACATATCTTCAGAAACATAGATGTTGCAAAACCTCTAACAATCTATCTAGTATAAAAGAGACTTTAAAAATATCCAATTTGTTAGAAACAAAACATTTCTAAAAACTAGAAGGACACTCTTTTGTAAAATCCTGTTTGTAAACTTAATTTACTCATTTGCTTAAATGTTCAAAAGTCACAGCTCTGGACTGAGGAATAAAGGAGGAAATCTATAGCTTTACTAGAAATCACAAATTCTTGCAGTGATATGTATTACTAAGTACTTATATCATCCTCTCTAGTATCATTATTAAAAAAAGTTTGTAATCTTTTTACTGAAGAGTGAGTTACATGTTCTTTTTATTACTATGTAAAACACCAAGACTTTGAGATTCCAGATTCCCACTGAATGAAAAAAATGGTTTTCTATTTATATATATCATTTTAAAATAGTGATAGTTTTACTTTTCAAAAAAATATTTGGATTCTAATCATTTCTTTCTCTTGCCTAATTGCTCTAGCTAGGACTTCCAATACGATGTTGAATAATAGTGATGGAAATAGATATTCTTGTCTTATACCTGATGTTAGAGAGATAGTTTTCAGTTTTTCATACTCAAGCGTAAATTTAATTGTGGATTTGTCATATGTCATATTGTGTGGAAGTATGTTCCTTCTACCCCATTTTTTGAGAGTTTTTTTTATCATAACTGTTTGTTAAATATTGTCAAAAATTTTCCTTGCATCTATGGATATTATAATATGACCTTTATCTTTCCCTTGGTTGATGTTGTGAATTACAATAATTATTTCATATATATTGATCCTATTTGCATCCCAGGAATGGTTCCTACTTGGTCATGATGTATGATCATCTTAATATATTATTGAATTAATTTTGCTAATATTTTTTTGAGGATATTTAGATATATGGCACATTAGAAACTATATTTAGGAAACACTATGTTGAATGAATTGAAGACTAGGGTACTAGCTGGGAGGCTGTTGTAGCAGTTGGCAACCATGCACTGAAGACCTGAATTACAGTGGTGGCAGTGATAATAAATAAGAGATATGTATGAGACACATTATTAACAGGAAAAAAATAAGAGAACCTGGAAACTGAAAGAAATGGAAAAGTAAAAGATGACTCTGAGGTTTCAAAATTGAAAGATGATGTGGCAAATGAGAAGTCTATGTGAGAGAGAGCAAGGAAAAAATTCCACAGGAATATAATGGGAGTCAGGTATTATAATATCATGTGAGCCAGTGAGTGGGAGATTGACAAGATGTAAGTAGTGATCAAAAATGTCAGAAGATGGACCTCCCTGGTAGAACAGCGAGTTGAGTGCTGCACTGTGAAGCATCTGAGGAACAGCAGCATGAGTTCGATCCCCGACCAAGGTGGGGACCCACATGGCACAGCAGACCTCTCCTGCCTCGCCCATTGCTCCCCTCAGCAGTGTGTTTCAGCCTATCTGCTGTTCTGCTCCCCACTCTGTCTCTGGTGAATCCTTTCACCTCCCACGACTCTGGCCTATACCCCAGCATTTATATGCATAAATAATAAATAAATCTTTTTTAAAATGTCAGAAGAATGTCAGAAGCTATGGAAGGAACACTCTTAGCAATAAGAAAAGAATACATTCTCATCATTCTTCAATTTAGGTATAATCTCAGAAGAGTCATTTATTAAAAATATCAAGAGAAAAACAAAGAACACCAATTAGTCAAGAGTTCTCTATCCTGCAGGGCTCTCCTTCAGATATGAGAGAGAAATAAAGACCTCAGAAAAACAGAAACTGAATGAGTTTGAAAAATACGAGACCACCTTCCATAATTATTGAAAGGAACTTATACATCTAAAACACAGAGGACCTTGAGAGCTTGTTTGGAGGAATTATACTCAGTGAAACATTTCAGAAGGCAAGAGAAAAATATCAGATGGCTTCACTTTTAGGAGGAATGTGAAGGAAAATCAATACAAAAAATAATAATAACAGTACGAGAGAGAAAGCTCTAGGAAATGAAAAATTACAGCCAAAAACAAACAGGCAAACAGACAAGCAAACCAAAAACACAACAAGAACAAAAGTTCAAAAATAAACCAAAGGGGTCATGGGGGGAGCATGGGGAAGAGAAGGGGATGAGGCATAAAGAGCACAAGGGACTGAGGTGATGTTGCACGGGTGAAATGGTGGTGGGAACGCCCTGGGGACTACAAATAATGTCAAAAATAATTAAATAAATCTAATAAAAAATAATAGAGTAAAAAAAAGAAACACAGAGGAAAATACACAAATAACTGAACAAGTAAATAGAAGCACAATATTTTTTTCCTCTTTAATAATAGTTTTATTTTCTTTGAATATATACCCAGAAGTAGGGATTGCTAGATCATATCGTAGTTCTATTTTTAGTTTCTTTTTTTATTATTAAATTTTTTTATTTATATATATTTGACATCAGTTGTAATCCCCATGTATTCCCCATTACCATATCACCAGTGCACCATCACCTCAGTCCCCCGTGCTCCCATCTTCCCTCAACCCTCCCCCTACCCCCTCCCCATCAAGTGTCCCCAGTTTGTCCTTGTCTTTTCATATTTGGTTTTTGTATCTTTATTGTTGTTATTATTATTATTATTGTAGAAGCCCAAAATTAAGGACAAAATAGCAGCAACAGATTTTCACATATCAATAATCACTCAAAATGTAAATAAACTAAACTCACAAATAAAAAGACAATGAGTATCTGTTTAGATTAGGAAAAACAAAACCCAATTTTTTCCTGTTTCCAGAAGTGCACCTGAGTATCAAAGATAAACAGACTCAAAGTAAAAGTTTAAAAATTGAATTATATACAAATGGCCTATAAGCATATGAAACAACACTGTTCATAACTTAACATCAGGAAAATTCAAATTAAAACCACAAAGATATACCATCTCATAACTGAGAATGACTCATCTCAAAATGAGCATAAAACAGTGTCGGAAAGGGTGTGGATAAAAGGCAACCCTCTTCAACTTTTCTGGCAATATAGAGTGCCCCAGCTCCCATGGAGAACAGTATGGAGGCAACATATACTGGTCCAGCTGCTATGGAGAACAGTATGGAAGTTTCTCAAAAGATTTCTGATGAATATAACACTAATCTGAAAGGAACTTTCACTCCCATGTTTACTGCAGCACTATTTACAATCTAAGCTATCGCAACAACCAAAATGCCCCAAAACAGATTAGTGAATCAGGATGATTGTGATATAAATACATAATGGAACATTACTCAGTTATCAAAAAAAGATATATCCATGTCATTTATGGCAACACAGATGGAGCTGGATGGGATGATTCTGAGTAAAATAAGACAGGAAGAGGAAGACAAATACCAGATGGTGCTACTTGTATGTAGACTATAGAGAGATCAAACAAAGTGTCACATAAAGGCAAGCTTAAAAACTAACTCTTGAAAGCTGACCACAGAACTGAGGCATCCAGAGGGTGAAGTGGGAGAACACAATGGAATATGATGGTGAACTGAGCCCTATGGTATGGGTACACTATGGTAAATATACCTGAAATGGGAGATCTTATACTTCCAAAATACTAACAATGATGTTAACCAACAGTACATCAATAAAAACTTAAACAAACACTTCTATATTGGGTATCAATCAGATATCATTCGCAACCAATATATTATCCATTTTTTACTCTAGCTTTAAATAGAGAGACTCTGCCCACTGTCAACTTTATTCCTACATATAATGCCCCTGTTGACTTGTGCTTAAGAAAGGATGATACATAATTTCATGATTAAAGTGGTATTTAACTGGAGACTCCACTTCATCAGAATGTTATTCTGTGTCATCTCCACCCATGTCTAACTATATTCCTAAGTGTTTATAAAAACACACCTCTACTTTTTTTTGCACATTCCACAATCTGACAACCACCATTCTACTTTGTGAGTTCAACTTCGTTTTTTGAGTCCACATATAAGTGATACCACGCAGTGTTTGTCTTCTTCTTTCTGTCTTATTTCACAAAGCATAATGTCTTCCAATTTTGTCTATGTCATTCATTATAGCTGAATAATACTTGTATATGACCTTTTCTTTATGCATTCATCTGTGATGAACACTTTGTTACCATGTCTTAGCTACTGCAAATAATGATGGAATGAACATGTGAGTACAGATATGTCTTTGAGATGTTAATTTTGTTTTGTTTGACTATATGCCCAGATGTGGGGATGCTAGATCATATCATAGTTCTATTTTTCTTTCCCTATGGAACCCATATTATTTCAGTGTCATAGCAACAGTGTCCAAGAATTCTTTTTGCTCACCAGGAATTTGTTACCTTTTATCTTTTTGATAAAAGATGATAATAGACATTTTAATAGCTGTGAGTGTGAGAGGTATTTCACTGACTTGAATTTTCATGATAGAAATGGTAAAAAAAAACTTTGCATATTCCTATTGGCCATTTTGTACATCCTCTGGGAAAAATGTCTATTCAGATTATTATATATTTTCATTGGATATTTTATATTCATTAGTTATTATTGCACTATATGAGTTCTTTGTATATTTTAGATACTAATACATTATTCTACATGTGATCTGCAAATATTTCCTTCCATTTCATAGGTTACCTTTTAATATCATTGATGGTTTCCTTTGCTGTGCAAAAAAGTTTTTAGTTTGATGTAGTTGCACTTGTTTATTTTTGTTACTGTCTTTGATTTAGTTATCAAATTTGAAAATCTTTACCAATACCAATGTCAAGGAACTTATATACTCTGTTTTATCTGGGAGTTTTAGGGATTCAGTTCATTGTTTGATTTTAAGACAGCATTTCACATAAAAATCCACTCAAAATGGGTAAAAGACATGGGTTAAAGACCTGACAAATAAATCACATAGAAGAAAACATAGGCAAAACACACCCTGACATAACTTTCAGAAACACATTTGTGGACTTATTTATACAGCAAAAAAAAACAAAGTGTAATATAAGCAACTCGGACTATTGCAAACTAAGCTTCTGTACAGCAAGAGACAGTAACTAAAATGAAGAGACACCCTATCAAATGGGAGAAAATATTTGTACACCATACATCTGATAAGGGGCTGATACAAAGATTTACAAAGAACTCAAAACTCAACAAGAAAAAAACCCAAACAACCCAATAAAAAAAAAAAAGCTAAATAAGTACTTCTCCAAAGAAGTCATACAGATGGCCAAAGACATATGAAAAAATGCTCATTGACAGCTATTAACAGGGAAATACAAATAAAACCACAATGAGATACCACCTCATACATGTAAGAATGGCCCACATTAAAAAAAAAAGTTCTAGTGAGAACTGGAGAAAAACGAACACTACTATACTGCTGTTCGGAAAGTAAATTTGTCCAGCCTCTATGGAAAGAAGTGTGGAGATTAGTGTCAAAAGACTAAAATTATATTTACCTCATAACACAGCAATTCCACTCCTAGATATCTATCCAAAGAGCACAAAAATACTAATTCAAAAGGAAACCTGTACTCCTATGTTTATCGCACAACTATTTCCAATAGCTAAGATATGGAAACAAACTAAATGCCTCAGAACAGATGAGTGGCTCAAGATGTGGTATATATACACAATGGAATACTACTCAGCAATCAAAAAACATGAGTTCATGCCATTTACTGCAACATGGATGGATCTGGAAGGTATTATTCTAAGCTAAGTGAGTCAGAAGGGGAAAGATAAACACTGTACCGTTTCATTTGTATATGGAATCTAGAGAAACCAAATAAAAGATTGGATAAAAACAAACTATAAGAGTGACACTTGAAAGTTGACTATAGATCTCAGACACTCAGGAGGGGATGGTTGGGGGAGATAGAGGGGCAGGTAGAGAACAGGGGAGAGGAGAGCACAATGGAATGCAGTGGAAGACTGTGGGCTTTTTGATTGTTGGAAAAGTATGGTGACCATACCAGAGGGGAGAAATTGTATATTGTGAAAAAATAAACAAGGATAATTGTAAATAAAATGGGAACATGAAATTTAATTATCTTAAATTCTTTTAAGTATTGTTCCTTAATAACAAGATCCATGGATATCTGAAAATGAAATAATAGCTATAATGCAGCTAGCAGAGAAACTTGTGCAATACATTCTCATAACTATCCTTCCCTTTTTTAATAAAGGGCCATTGTCCCATTTTATAAATAATTTGTATCCATACCCATAAATAAAATTTAAAAAATTAGGTTGCTATATCAAAATATCAAAATGAGTCAATGTAAAATATGTTTTCTAATTCTCTCCTACTTTTCAAATACATTTCATGACAATAATGTGATAACACAAAATGAGAATTGGGTGACATAATGTTAGAAAACAGCATGACATTTGAATATTTTTCCCTGCTTAAAATACACAGAGCTAGGAATATTAATTTTCTTATTTTTTATCAATTCAAGATAGTAATAATATACTGACATCTTGAAATTTTTGTAGTCATACTACCTAGAGGTACCAGTATATTGTCTGCACTGACGTGACAGCAATTGAACTAAATTTTGTTTTCTCTGAGTTACATTTTCAACATATACTTTCAGAAAACAAACAGATAATAATCTGAAATAAATGAGGATTTACAGTTTTAAATCCAATAATTTTATGTTAGAAAAAATAGAACCTACAATTCTGATAGAACTCTCACATAAAACTTTATATAGACATTTTATAGTAACGAGCAATTGTTCACATAATGCATTCTACTTCATATTACAATTCAGGGCCATTCAAGAATTAACCTGGGATAAGGGTTTCAGGTAAACCAGTTTGTGGGACGGACACACACACACACACACACAAAATCCTGTATTCTAATATAATCATTATGATAGTTTCTGAATTAAATTATATGCAACTCTTCCAACATGTATGATGCTTTCCATGTGGGCTCAGTGAATTATTTGCAAAAGTGTCTGAGACTGTAGCTTTCCATTTCCAAATGGTCTAAAATGTTCAGGGAGAAAAGATGGAATTTTCCTGAGTTTTATAAAATTGCAACTACTTTGCCAGTGTAGAAACATTCTTGAGGGCTCAGGGATACGGACAAATTATGCCCATATGACTCAAGTAAGTCTGTTGAAAAGCTTCAGTGTTTTTTTTGTTTTTGTTTTTTTTATAAATCAAGATACCTTATAGAGAATGGGGATATGACTGTTTAAACTTGCTTGCTTACAAACTGAATTTAATGAGGCAACTGGTTTTTGGCAGAGGAATAACCATACAGTTCATTTTAATAAACTTGTGTAAATGTATTCCTTCATTTTCACTCTTAAAATGAATGAAATTTTTGTGGATAGGCACTAATCAACTTACAATAGCTTTCATAGTGTACTTTATTTATACTACTATATTTATAGTACATAGTGTATTATATTTATGGATGGGATTTGGACGGACTGTGATCACTTTAGAGGGGCATGTATAAAACTTTTTGAGTGTCACTAGGAAGTTATGGCATGATTCATTTTCTACTTTGTTCATGAAGACATAGTATTTTAGTTCTCCCTAACATGGACAAACACAGTTCAACATTTAAATGTAAACAATCTTCTAACAAAAACAATGAGGTGTTTTGTTTCTCTCCACCCCTCCCTTCCCAACCTAGCTCAGAACTCAAGAACATTTTATTTAATTTTAGGAATGCATTCTGTAATCCAGTTTTCAAGACTGTGAATAAAAATGAAATGGGAACAAGTGATTTGTTTAAACTTGTAGCCTTATTATAATATATCTTAGCCAAAATTATTTTCAGAATCACCAAACAGTGATTACACTGTTGTTACCGCATTGCCAAAGTACATTTTACGTTCCAAAGGGGTTTCTTTTACATGTGACCTATTTCTATGGATATGTTGAAACTTTTAAACAATTTATTCAATTTATTTTTGTTAGTCATTCCACATGAAAAATAAAGTATCTGGACTAATTCTTAATTATCACACCAAACTGCAAATATCTGTAACTCAATGTATCATTTCTTCTATTCAATGCAATGTTAATCATTTAAATGTGCCAGTTCAACATGTTACAGAGGACTGTTTGGGGAATTAATCTCAGCAATATTGTAATAGCTCTTTTCTCTATAAAATTAGATAGAATTTACATTAAGATAAATGTTTTATCTTAATAGTATTTTCAAGCAAAAGATGGCAATGAAATCATAGGAAAGAAATTTTATATGACAGTTTTTATGCACTCCAAGTAATAAATGTAGATGTTTTAATCAATTAATTTAATAATTTAACCTTAAACCCTTTTAAAATCCGAAAACAGACATTTGTTCAGTTCATGACAAATACATTTCCATCTTTGTAGTGAATTTAAAGCTAAACTATTTTGTTTGAAAGTCATTAGCACCATCTACTGTTGATATTTGTAACTATTTTGAAATAGTAAAAATTACTGTTATAAATTACTGTTAAATAAAAAACCCAGCTGTATAATGATTGCAATAATTTGGGAATTTATCGTGACTGAAAGAGACTTGAAACTTTAAGTAGGTAGAATAGAAAACTTTAAATAGAAAGTGTAACATATAGGAATGAGTGTCTGGGTGGGTCACAAACAGATACAACAAAATATTTATTTGGACATAAGGGATTAGGTACAATAAATCACTAAATATAATATGCAGGGCTCCAAAAAAAGAAAAAAATTCTCTAAAATCATGTTACTGTAGTGTTTTGAAACAGTTTAGAGATTCTGGAACCAGTATATACCTCTCCCCAATTTGTAAGGACAAAGATAATGACACTAGCTCTTAATTTTGTTAATTAAGATAATTAATATTATTTACATTTGTCATCATTTAATACAGATAAAAGGCCACAATATTAGATTAAAATACAAACATTCCTTTAAAAATATAACATATATGGAAATCCTCTGTGGCTCAAGGGGTTGAGCGCAGCATTGTGGGGCTCCCGCAACCACTGCAGCGTGAGTTCGATCCTCAGGCACGGAAAGGACCCAAACAGTGCAATAGACCTCTCCTGCCTCACCTGCTGCTCCCCTCAGCAGTGTATTTCAGTTAATCCAACTGTTCTGTTCGCCACTCTGTCTCTGGTGAATCCTTTCACTACCCTCGCTTCTGGCCTGTACCCTAACTCTCTTGTGTGCATAAATAAATAAAATCTTTAAAATATATATATTTATATTTGAAATATAAATATAAATAAATATATATATATATATATAGCATGGAAACACAGAAGTCCCCAAAGAACCAAAGCAATCTTGTTGACAAAAGAGATGAGAAATGGCGCTATCACACTTCCAGACTTTGAACTATACAAAGTCATAGTGATCAAAACAATATGGTATTACAATAAAAATAGGCACATAGACCAATGCAATAAAGTTGAGAGCCCTGAAATAAATCTAAATTTATATGGAGAGTTAACTTATGACCTAGAAGTGAAGTGAATAGAATGGTGAAAAAAAAAGACGTTTTAACAAATGATGCTGAAATCTATGGAAAAATCACATGAAGAAAAATAAAACCAGACAACGGTCTCACATCGTGCACGAAAATTAACTGAAAGTGGATTAAAGACTTGAATTCAAGACCTAAACCATAAAATAATAGAAGAAAACACAGGCAAAACACTAGACAACATTGGATTTAGGGATGTCTTTGGGGATTTAATTCCAATGACAAGGAAAATGAAAATGCAATTAAATGACTGTGACTAAGTCAAACTGAAAAGTTTTTGTGCAGCAAAGAAATTATAATCAAAACAAAAAGAATCCCAATAAACACAAGAAGATATTTTCAAAGTATACATCTGACAATGTGCTAATATTCAAGATCTACAAAGAGCTCATACAACTCTACAAAAAGAAAACATGGAAAAATGTACAACATCATTTATCACCAAGGAAATACAAATCAAAACCTCACTCTAGTTACAATGGACCATGTTTTCAAAAAAGTAGCAACAACAGATGATGGTGAGCATGTGGTGGGAGAAAAGCAGGCAGGAGGCCCCATGGTCTATGTTAAAAGATTATGTGTACTTTGATGTTGTATGGGTAATTTACTCTTATCATCATTTCATACCAATAAAAGGCCACAATATTAGAATAAAATAAAACCATTTCTTTATGGTGGTCGCAGATACGCCAGCACGTCTAAGGGGACATGCAAAGGTACGGGTCATGGAGCAGGTTTACAAGACTCTGCCTCCCAATGGGTAGTGCTATTGCTTTTTATTAGCAATAATACACAAGCATGATTGATTATGTGACAAAAGTAGGAGAAGCAGGATCCAGTGGAAACAAAGGGTATTTATCAAGACTTCAAAAGGATCAAAGGATAATCAATCCTATGGGGAACATTAGGAGACAAGTTGTCCACACATACAGGGAGAACTTCCCATGCAGGTACTTGGTAAAATTTCTGAGCTACTCTCAGACTGTCTTAGATGGTCAATGGTTACCTAAGGTCCCTGGTCACCTGTGATATGGGCCATTGTCTTAAGACAGTCATGCAAGAGTGCTCCCTCCAAATCTTTCCCACATACATAGGTGCATGGAGAGGCCTAGTGCACAGAGATACAGAGGCCCTAAGTGGGAAAGAAACCACATCTCTTTAAAAATATAACATGGAAACACAAAAGGTCCCAAAGAACCAAATTTCAGAAGGTGTGAATCTATTCTCTTAAATCATATACAGTATTATAAACCTGTTACCTCTATTAAAAATAAAAATAAAACAACAACATAGTTGACATTATGAAAAACTCAACATGTTGTGCTTACCCTTCTGATTTTGTGAACATGTGCTGGTGAACAATAAACTTTAATTTGGTGACTGCCATTCTATAGCATTCCAGACAAATGTAAAACTTTAATTTGGTGACTGCCATTCTATAGCATTCCAGACAATATAAAACTTTAATTTGGTGACTGCCATTCTATAGCATTCCAGACAAATGTAAAACTTTAATTTGGTGACTGCCATTCTATAGCATTCCAGACAAATGTAAAATAAAATAACCATAAGTGTAAGGTTATGGTATTTTAGAAGCATATAAGAGATCATTCCCCTTCTGGGGTTAGGATTAATGTAAAGTAAGTAAGTGTTATTGGAGTCCAACCACATAAATATGAAATAGAGAGATTGGGATAATCTTCACCCCTAAAAAATATATATAAATATAGTATTTGCTCAATGAAAGATTTGGAAGTATTCTGACAGAGTCCCAGGACTTCTCCATGTAGTAGCTGTACAATGTTTGGTGACTTTTTGTGAGGAGGAAGAGGGAAGAGGTGAAGGCAAGTATAGTCCAGACAGTTAATACCCTAGTTAACAAAAAAGACGGATTGGTGATCCAAAGCCTTATGGGTCATGCAGACTTATAGAGACATGGTCAGGACAGAGAGGAAGGTTACCAACAATATCCATAAGCCAGTCCAAGAACTCCAATTTCACCAATGAATGAAGCTTTCCGAGTCCATTCCCCACCTTCATTAGCAACTACAGGTTGGTTGTCCTATAAAACATAAGGTACAGAAATGCCAAATTTGAAAAAACTATTAAAAAAAATAGGGGCCTCCCTTGGTCGTGCACTGGGCTAAGTCACAGCACTATGAAGGTATCCGCAGCCACTACAGCATGAGTTCAATACCTGGCCAGGGAGGTGACATACATAGCATCACAGACCTCTCCTGTATCTCCCACTGCTCCCCTCAGCAGTGTTTCAGTCTATCTCCCTCTTCTATTTTCCACTTTGTCTCTAGTGAATCCTCTCACATCCCCCCTCCCCACCTCTGGCCTGTACCCCAGTTCTTGTATGCATAAATAAATAAATCCTTAAAAATTAAAAAAAAACCCATACTGCAGCCATCTGGAAAAATGAAAGTTCTACACACTTAGGAAATTTGAAAAAAATGGCTAAGTGGGAAACTGCAAAATGGGCAAATGGAAAAATGCAATGCAGGACACTTTGACTCCTCTAGGAAATATTTCATCACAAAGAGAGAACAAATCTACAGAATCCAACCAAAAGACATGGAATATCTTCTCTTCCCATGAGATTCAAAGAACAAAATTGCCTGTATAAAGAAATTAAAACAAATGTAAGAAAATACAGAAATACTGGTCAAAGCTATTCAAGAAAACTCAGGAAGAAATATATGAAATTACAAATAGAATTAATAAACAAGATAGAAATTCAAGCTTTAATCGAAAATTAATGGAGATTAGGATGTAAAATAATCAATAGAGGTGATAAATTCTGGAGACAGCTATGGAAGTAGAATACACCAAATGAAGAATCAAATCAGTGACCTCAAATGTGGTTATTCACAGAGAATCCAGGTGGAAGAAGAAAGAGAAATAGGAATCCAAAGATAGTACAAGTGATTAATGAAAATAGCTGAAAAGAACTGATGCTTTGATAGGGTTATTTGCTTTTTTAGTGCTTAAGTCATGAAATTTCTTTGTATATCTTCGCTATCAATCCCTTATCAGATGTATGGTGTGAAATATTTTCTCCCAATCAGTAGTGTGTCTCTTTGTTTAGATTACTGTCTCTGTTTGCTGCACAGGTTTTTAAATATAGTCCCAGCTGTTAATATTCTCCTTTGTTTTCCCTGCTTCTGGAGGTGAGTCCTCAAAGAGGTTTCTGAAGTTTGTGTCATGGAGTGTTCTGCCTATCTTCTATATATTTTATGGTTTTAGGTCTTACATCCAAGTCTTTTATCCATTTTGAGTTTATTTTTGTGTATGATATGAATAGTAGTCTAGTTTCATTCTTTTACATGTTGCAGTCCAGTTTTTCCAGCACCATTTATTGAAAAGACTTTCCATTTTCCAGTGTATATTCTTTGCTCGTTTGTCATAGATTAGTTGACTGTATATGGGCAGTTTTATTTCAATTCCATTGGTCTGTGTCTTTCTTTATGTTCCAGTGTCATGTTGTTTTTATTATCATTGCTTTTTAGTGTAACTTGAAGTGTGGCAATATAATAAGTCCATTCTTCCCCCTTTTTAATTAGGAAAACATTGGATATTTGAGGTTTTCCATATGAATTTCAGCAATATTTGTTGCATATCCTTGGAAAATATCATTGAGATTTTTATTAGAATTGCATTGAATTTGTACTAATGATTACTTTGTGTAGGGTAGCCATTTTAATAATGTTGATTCTTTCATCTTCTATTTCCTTTAATAATGTTTTATAATTTTCCTTGTATAGGTCTTTCAATTCCTTTGTTAGGTTTATTCCCAGGTTTTTTTTTTTTTTTGGTACAATTGTCAATGGGATGGCTTTCTTAATTTCTTCCTCTTCAGACTGATTGTTTACATATTGGAAGACTACTGAATTTTGTGTATTGATTTTATAACCTTCTACTTTACTAAACTGGTTCATTGTTTTCTTTAGTATTTTCATGGCTTTTTAAAGGATTCTCCCTATATATTTTTCATATTATCTGCTTGGAATGATAGCTTAACTTCTTCTTTCTCAATTTGGATAAATTTTAGGTCTTTCTCTTGCCTAATTGCTCTAGCTAGAACTTTCAGCATTATATTGAAAAGCTATTGTGATAATGATCATCTTTGTTTTGTTCCGGATCTTAATGGAAGGGCTTTAAATTTTTCACCTTTTGAAACCACAATGAGATACCACCTTGCACCAGTAAGAATGGCACATTTAAAAAAGACCCACACAACAAATGTTGGCAAGGATGTAGAGAAAAAGGAACTCTACTACACTGCTTGTGGCAATGTAAGTTAATCCAATCACTATGAAAAGCTGTATGGAGGTTCCTCAGTCTACTAAAAATGGAGCTACCATATGACCCAACAAATCCACTCCTAGGGATCTATCCAAAGGACAGAAAAACACTGACTCAAAAGAACATATGTACCCCTATGTTATTGCAGCACTATTTATATTTGGTGGAAACAATACAAATGCTCCAAAATAGATGACTGGATCAAGAAGATGTGGTACATATACACAATGGAATACTATTCAGCAGTCAAAAAGGATAAACTAATGACATTTGCAGCAACATGAATGGAGCTAGAAGGGATTATGCTCAGTGAAATAAGTCAAAAGGAAAAAGAAAAATATTGGATGGTTTCACTTTTAGGTGGAATATAAGGGAACCAAGTAAGGGGTCAAAGAAAAGAACAATAACAAAAAAAATTACAACACAACAAAAAAAGACAAAGGTTTCAGAGGCACTTTGTTGGGGGGGGCAAGGAGAGACTGGGATGAGGGCAGAAAGAGCACAAGGGACTGAGGTGATAGTGCACTGGTGAAATGGTGGTTGGAATTCCATGGGGACTACAACTGATGTCAAATATATATAAAGAAAGAAGAAAGAATGATGTTAGCTGAGCCTCCTTGATGACGAAGTGTTAAGTCAAAGCATTATTAAGCTGTAAGCAGCCACTGCAGCAAAAGTTAGATCCCTGGCCAGGGAGATGAGCTACATAGCGCCACATGGAACAAGAGACCTCTATTGCCTTGCTGGCTGCTTCCCACAGCAGCATATTTCAGTAGATCCACCTGTTGTGCTCCCCACTCTGTCTCTGGTGAATCCTCTCACCACCCGCACCTCTGGCCTGCACCCCAGCTCTTGTGTGCATAAATAGATAAATAAATCTTTTTTTTTAAAAAGAATGATGTTAGCTGTGGGCTTGTCATATATATGGCTTTTATTATGTTAAAATATGTTCGTTTTATCCTCAAACTTTCAAGTGACTTTATCATAAATGAATGTTCAACTTTATCAAATGCTTTCTTGGCATCTATTGATATAATCATATTTTTTTCAGATCTGCCAGTTCTGCTCCCCACTCTGTCTCTGGTAAATCTTCTCAATCTCCACACCTCTGGCTTGTACCCAAGCTCCTGTATGAATAAATAAAATATATTTTAATAAATAAATAATCTTTTTAAAAAATACTCGTAGTTTTTTTAATTTTTCTTTTTGTTAATGTGATTCATTACATTAATTGATTTTCAGATGTTGAACCATCCATGTGGTATAAATTTTGATGCATTGTTGGATTTGTTTGCTAAGATTTTATTGAGTATTTTAGCATTTGTGTTCATTAGGGACATTAGTCTGTGGTTTTCTTTTTTTGTGTGTTGTCTTTGGTTTTGGAATTAGTGTGATGTTGGTAGTATCCCGTCTTTCTCAATTTGTTCAACGATTTTTATCAGGGTAGTCATTAATTCATTTTTGAATGACTGGGGTAGAACTCACTGTGAAGCCATCTGGTTCTGGGCTTTTGTTTTTTTGCAAATGTTTTGATCAGTATTTCAATTTCCTTGCTTGTATGGCTTATTCAAGCTTTCTACTTCAGAAGTTTTTTTATTGTTGTTTTAATTCCCATTTTTTTTATTAGTTTGTTTAGTTCATCTTTTTCTTTCTGGGTTAGTTTTAGTGGACTATATTGATCTAGAATGTTCATTTTTTTCAAGGTCATTGAATTTATTAGCATATAGCTGTTATAATAATCTCATAATCTTGTATTTCTGTGCTTTATGTGGTGATTTCTCCTCTTTCATTTGTAATTCAGTTAATATTTTCTCTAATGTGTTTTAGTTAACTTAGCTTGCCATTAATTTTATCTTTTTGATTAACAAGTTCTTAGTTTCACTGATTTTTGTACAACATTTTGGATTTCTTTAATTTATTTACACTTTTATTTTTATTACCACCTTTCTTCTATTAACTTTGGGTCTTATTTATTCCTCTTTTTCAATATGCTTTAGATGTAATATTGAATTGCTTACTTAGGATTTTCTTGCTGTTCATGTGCGTTTATATTTCAATTATTTTCCCACTTAAAACCACTTTTGCTGCATCCCACAGATTCTGGTAGCTTGCATCATCATTTTAACTTGTTTCAAGGTATTCCTTAATTTCTGCTTTGATTTCCTCTTTTATCGAATAGCAATATTTTATCTTTTATCCTATTAAGCAATGTGCTATTTAGTCTCTTTGTATTCATAGTATTTTCTACTTTTCTTAGTTTTTTCTAACACTATAGCTGATTTCTAACATTATAATACTAACTATAATCTCAGTCTTTGTAGTTTTATATCAATTAACTTGTGTCTCAATTTGTAGTCTGTTCTTGTAAACATTTCATGAGTACTTGAAAAAATTTATGCAGTGGTTTTATGGTGTTCTGTGGGTGTTTGTTAGACTTATTTGGTTCAGTTCCTCATTTATAAATATTTTTTATTTATTTTTTCTTTTTCTTGTTGATGTGTCAATTGTTGTCAGTAGGGTTTTTAAGCCCACAAATATTGTATTGTTATCAATAACTCTTTTAAGTTCTGTTATTCATTTTCTTATGTATCTTGTTATACCATCCTTTAGTCATACATATTTATGAGAGTTACTACTTCCTGTTGTATTAAACCCTCCATTATGATAGTGTCTTTCTCTCTCTCTCCTATTACCTTTCTTAATCGGAAGGTTATTGTATAAGACATTATAAGTATAGATGTTTCTGATTATTTTTTGGTTGCCATTTGCTTGTAAAACTCTCTTCTTGCCTTTAACTCTAAATTTATACTTAATTTTGTGGTTAAGATGGATTTTTGGTAAACAGCAGAAGGTTACAGTTTGTCTTGACATCCATTTGGTTTCTCTACATCTTCGACTGGTGAATTCAGTCTTTTTACATGGTGATTATTGAGACATAGTTTTCATTCTGCTTTGATTTACTTTCATCATTGTTGTATTTTTGGTTTGTATTTTTTTTTAATTTTTGATGACTTCCTCTGATATTTAAATTCCACTCACATTGTGTTGTGGTCATTTATTTGTGTTTGAATGTTCTACTGAGGTTAGTATGTGATGGACTTTTGTGACCCATTGGATGGTCTGGTCTGGTCTCTGACTCATTGTGATAGGCCAAATTACTACTGTCTTCTTCATCCTCCACATTAATTTATTTAGTTGTCTGTTGCATCAATATTAATTTCCTGTTTCTTTATAACAAGCCTTTTAGAATTTATCTATTATGCAGTTTTGTGTTGATAAACTGATTTTGCTTTTCAGTGGCTGCCTTACTCCTCCTTCTGTTTAGAATGTTAAGCCTCCTGTGTAAAGGATTATGGGCTGGAAGTCTTTTTATTTAAATGTATCCTTCTTCCCTTTGTGCTTATAATGTTTCTCCTGAAAAGTCTGTTGGCTCAATGATATTCCTTTATAGGTTACACTTTTTTTTTCTCTTAATGCCTTCAATATTTTGTTCATGTAGTTGGTTTTGTCTTTCACTTTCAACAAAACTTTTTTAATGTGACTGTCTCTGTGCATGTGTCTGATGTATTTTTTTTGGTAGTCTGTGGATCTCATGGATCATAATGTCCCAGTTGAAATCATAAGATGATTTCCTGTAATTATTTTTTAAAAGAAATTTTCAATTCCTTTCTCTTTAACTTCTTCTGGGACCCCCATGATATAGATGTTATTTCTCTTTAAGCTGTCTCAAGGGGCTTCTAAACCATTTTCATTTTTTTCCTTCCTGCATTTTGCTATTTATGTGTTTCCAACATTGTATTTTTGGGTTCATAGATCCTCTCCATTGTTTCTGTTGGTCTACTGTTGAGGGCCCCAATTGGATTTTTAAAATCAGTTGTTTCACTGCTTCATTATTTCTAATAGTATCTGTTTCATTTTCTTACCTTTATTCCGTTGTTTTATATTCATTTTTTAATTTTCAAAGTAGTCTTTATTTTTTAAATGATAATTTATTCTCATTATAGTAATTTATTCTTTTAAATCTGGTAACATAAGGATTCTTCCCATTAGGTATTACCATCATAGTACACACGTCACCAAATCACCCACATTCCATCACCATAGTCCATTGTGTTTCCTTCCTTCTTTGTTTCTACTCCTTCCCACACAAACTTCCCCCTTTGGTTGCTTCAGTTGTTTAGTCAGTTTCCAAAGGTTAGTTTTCAAGGCTGTCTTTCTGTGGTTTTAGTTTGGTTTCTCTATATTACACATATAAATGACACCATCCATTATTTATCTTTTTCCTTCTTACCTGTTTCACTTAGTATTACCTCTTCCAACTCCATTCATGATTCTACAAATTGCATGAGTTTATCTCTTTTTTGACTTCTGAGTAGTATTCCATTTTGTATATATCCCACATCTTTTTAATCCAGTCATATGATTTGGGGCACTTAGTTTGTTCCCTTGTCTTTTTGATTATAAATAGGACTGTTATGGTCATAGGGGTACAGGTTTCCTTTCAAAACATGTATTTTGAGTATTTTTATATAGATACCTAAAAGTGGATTTGCTTGGTCATATGCCAGATCCATTTTTAGTATTTTAAGAAACCTCCATACTGCTTTTCCATAGGGACTGAAATAGTCTAAAGTCCCACCAAGACTGTAAAAGTGTTTCTTTATCTCTACACCTTCTCTAGCACTTTATGTTTATGGTATTTTTGATATGGGCTATTCATACTAGTGTGTGATGGTACCTCATTTGGATTTGATTTGCATTTCCTTAGTGATAAGCAATTATAAACATTTTTCATGAACCTATTCGTCAACTGTGTGTCATCTTTTGAGAAGTTTTTATTTAGCTTCCCATTTCTTTATTGTGTTATTTATTTTCTTTTTGGTGAAATGTTTGAGCTCTGTAGATCATTGATATCAATCCTTTGTCAGACGTAAAGTGTGCAAATATTTTACTTTATTCCATAGGATGTCTCTGTATTTTAATATGATCTCCTTCATTATGCAGAAACTTTTTATCAATAGTTTGGGGTAGTACTATTTGTACTCTTTTTTGTTTTCTTTGATGCTGGGGACAAATCCACAAATATATCTCTGAGATTTATGTGATGGAGTGTTTTGTTTAAGTTTTCTTATATGTATTTCATAGTTTCAGGTCTTGCATCCAAGTCTTTTATCCATTTTGTTTGACTTTTGTGTGAGTTCTATGACAGTTGTTTTCTATGTTAACTTGCACCCCTCATCTGTCATTTTCTATAATTCTGAAGCTTTAGGCCTTCTCTCAGAGTGTTTTACTTTATTATTTGAGGTGTATTCTTTTTGTTTCTTCATATTTAATTTTTATAGGTTATAATTGGCAAATATTTTCAGATTGTTGTCTTTGTACCTATTGAAGTACTCTAAGGACTGGTGCTGGTGTGGAGTAGTAGATAGCCAAGAACCACGGCTTAGGAAATCACTGGATCACCTCTAATAAACTCAAAATTTCAGACTTACAATTGTATTGCAGTTGCCAGAGTTATGTGAAGGGGATCCACAGAGATTCCCTTCTCCAAGTCAAATCCTCCTCAGTCTTAATGTTTATTATAATCTCATGAAATTTCTACTCTAGGCTAATTTTAAGTTCGAAATGTAGTGCTGGGAATGGATTGATAGTTGCTATGAGGTCACAGGCAAAATTTGTTCTCTTTTCATTTCTATCTCAAAACCTTTTCTGGCTTGTTTGCTCCCGTTTTTACCATGTTCATGTACTCTAATTTGTGCATGTATTTTTTTTTGTTTTGGTTTGAGCACTGTGGTGGGGGTTAGCAGATATTCGAATAGCTATGCGTTGGCTTCACCTAGTAACCCCTTCTATATGGAGACCCATATTATCTGACACATTTATTATCTTATCCCTGTAGATCTCTAAAACTACACACTCTCTACAGGGTACCAACTCATGTGTCTCTTTATCCAGTGCAGTTCTGAGTTTTAGAAGTTCCCAGTGTTGGAATGCACCAGCATCAACAGCTGTAAGGGGCTCTGCATGGTAGCTGCTCATCACTCTTGTGGTTGTACTGCCAGTTATATTTATAAACAAAGTTCACTTAATGCTTTTCCTACCACTTTCCACCAAATTGTTATTCCTAGTGTGTGCTGTGGCCATCCATTTTTCCTCAGGGATTTTTTTGGTTTTGTTTCATTGCAATTTAGTTGTGAGTATCTGAAGGAAGAAAACCTGATGCTTCACTGTGCTCTACTCTTGTAGATTCCTCAGAGTTAATCCACTTCTTGGACCAAAATTTTTCAACTGAACAATTACATTTACATTTTTTTAATAAATATTTTAAAATTTACATATACTTGCCATTAATTGTAATCCCCATGTATTCCCCATCACCATCTCACCAGTGCACCATCACCTCAGTCCCTCGTGTACATTTACATTTTAAAGTGAGGAAATTAGTCAAGAGTTTTAAGGATGTGGCCCACTGTGGGAAAATATGCAAATCATATAAAATAACACGCAAAAATTCTGTAGTAAAATCCAAGCCTACAATGGAAGTAGAGGGCCTCCCTTGGTGGCTCAGTATTATCAAGCTATTACCCGTTACTGCAGCATGAGTTCAATACCTGGCCAGGGAGGTGACCCTCATGGTACAGCAGACCTCTCCTGTCTTACCTGATGCTCCCCTCAGCAGGGTATTTCAGTCAATCTGCCTGTTCTGCTCCCTATTCTGTCTCTGGTGAATCCTCTCACCCCCTGCACCTCTGTCCTACACCCCAGTTCTTGTACACATAAATAAACATAAATATTTAAGAAAAATTAAAAATATAATGGAAGTAGATTTAAATATCCAAACTTCTTTCTTCATTCAAATATATTATAAGTATTCTATTATATGTATAATCCATATTCATCATTGAAAATATAAAAAATACAAATAATTAAAAAACCCGACTCCAATAAATACTTAACCAAGGGATAGCCTTGTCATCAATTCAGGAAATGTATTTCTGTACTTTTTGTGTGTGCATGTGTTTATATGCTGAATAAATAAATAAATAAATTTAGAAACAAAAGTGACATATTATTCATGTTTTGTTTTTAGTTATGCCTTGAATATCTTACCATGTTAAGAGTTTTAAACATTTCTGAATCTTATATTTAAGAAGTTGCTTTCCAATGCAACTTTTTTCATACAACAATTCAGTCTGGAAGAGTTCTTTCATAATGCCTGCTGAAAACTTCATTCTTGTGTCAGCTGCAATATCAGTAATCAACCAATTAGGGTGATTACTAGGGTGCTGCTACTGAACCAATTTTGGTCAAATGAAAAATCTTAGTATTGAGGAAGTGGTATGAGCTTAAAGTGAATGTGCCATCTTTCTGCTGCCATCAGCAGTTGTGAAATAATTTTCAAAAGCAAGCATGAAGAAATAGAATTTTCTTCACCCCTTCAGGGAGAAATGATTCAGTTAAGAAATATCTCTCTCATCAGTAGTTATGGTGGAGGTGCTCATCATAATTTTCTGCTCTGTAATAAAACTTAATTTAGGAATAGCTGGAAGGATTTACACTTCCATGAAGATAGAGATAGAGAAAGTCTGAACTTTTGAAATAGTAAAAGTGCTGAATGACACCCATGTAGCTACCCAAAGAGTAACTATGCTCTTATTTTCCACTTAATTAGCTGCACTGACATTCCAGGCATGCTGATTGTCATTCCCCAAAGCTCTGATAGAGAAATATTACCACAATTCTAGAGTGTCAGTCCTCATATGAGATACTGCATGTGTCTTCCTATTCAAAATGATCCTCGAGAAGACCTAAGGATTCTAGAATCTTCTACTAAGTTTCTCAATATGTATGTTTGTGGTGCTTTCATGGCTGATAAAATTCAGAGTCTAAACGCATATGAATGATTTACATCATTTGTGAAAATGTTTCAAGTTCTGCCAAATTGGAGCGGGGGGGTGTTGGCGGAGGAAGTCTTACTCTTTCCCTGTTGCATAGAGCTACACTATTGAAAATAAAGAAAATCTGGAGAACTTGCCTGTGGCAGGCTTTCATTTTATGGTTTTGGGGTGATTTCTAAATTTGATTCCTAATTGCCATGCCAAAAAGAAGAGTATTATGCTTCTCCTGTTATTTTCCCTAAAATCCAAAAAATATTGGAAAATATTGACACTGTTCTTCTGGGACCCCTTCACCTTATTAATTTTACAATTTCATTCTTTAGAAGGAGAAAAAACATATGATAGTATAACAAACTTTCACTTCAGTATAAGACTTTACAAAGGATTAAGATGAATATTAATCAATCCATGACTACTGAAAACTAAGTTAATATCAACTCAAACACAACCACTTATCCTCATCAGTAATAAGAGAAAGGCAAAAATTGACCATCATCTTCCATACAGTTATTAAACATCAGATACTCTATTGGACTATTTACATATGATATCCAGATATCAATTGACATTACTCCATGTTTTCCATAATTTTGTCACAAGTTCTCTAACACACCATGTGGAGAAGTCCAAGCCTTTCCTTGTGATTGCTGTGGATTCTCAGAGAATAATAGTCTTGTAATCACATCTGGTTTTGAGATCTTCCACCAGTCTATCTCACGGCGCTTCTCTTTTTCCTATTTGACACCCAACTATTTATGGCATTGTGTTCCTTTCCTTTAATTGCTTATACAAGAAATGTGTGGCAAGGAGCATACTTTGTCCCTCAGCTGCAAACTGGAACACAAAAGAGATTTTATACTGATGCAAAATGATCAACTTGGAACTGAATTTTATACATTCCTTTTCTTGCAGATCTTTTGACCATATTGCCATGAGGACTTTTTCACTGTTCATACTTTCCCATGGGCTTCAGCATGCTTCTATACTGTTCAGGCCTGTCTCCCTCAAGTCTACCCTTATTCTTCCCTCATACTTCATTTTCCAGGAACCTCTAGAGGTACACATATTTAATTCTTCTCATTTCATTACATAATGCAATTTAGTTGTATATCCCTTTCCTCATTGTATCAGTTTGCTTAGGCTTCCATAACAAAATACTACCGATTATAATGCTTAACAACAAAAATGTATTTTCTCACATTTCTGGAGGCTGGAAGTATAATATTATGATGTCAACAGGGCTAGTCACATTTTATCTTAAGAATATTGCCTTCTTGTGCCTTCACAAGGCATTGTCTCTGTAATTACATGCTTTTGGTATCACTTTCTCCTCTTATTAAAACACTAGTTTTTTGCATACAAAGCTCCATGCTTATGATTTCACTTTCCCTTAATTCACTTCTTAACAATCCTCTCTCTTAATTCAGTCACATTGGGAGATAGTGCTTCAATATATGTATTTTGGGAGGACACATTTCAGTCCACACAATGTTAGTCTTAAAGCCTGGCATTTTGTATTCAAAGATGCATTAGCAAATTCCTTACTATGGAGATACACACATATTGAGGGCTCACCCTTTAGGGAAGTCTACAGATTATTAGATATTTTGAGATATAAAGATTTTCTCTAGTCTATAAATGGACAATATTATAGACTAAATAATGGGTACCCCAACAAAAATAGGTCCTAATCCCTGAAACTTACAAATGCTACCTTACTGGGGAAAACACACTTTGAAGATGTGGTCAAGTTTATCACTTTGAAAATTATCCTGCATTATCTAGGTAGGTCCAAAATGCAATCACATATGAGTAAGAATAAAGCACAGTGAGATTTGACACACACAGAGGAAATGGTGATATAAAAATGAAGCAGAGATATTTGATGATTGGTGTGTATAGCCACAAGTCAAAAATATAAACAGCCATCATAAAGAAAAATATAAGTAATTGATTCCATTCCAGGGTATCTGAAGGGAGCAAGCCCGCTGACACCTTGATTTCATTCCAGTTGATACTGTTATTTTCTGATATCAGTGGCAATAAGAAAATATATGTGCATTGTTTTAAGCCAATAAGTCTGTGGTACTTTGTCATATTAGGCAAGAAACTAATACATATAGGAATAGAATAAAGAAAAATTTTCTTCTTGATGGAAATGCATACCACCAAAAACTTCTCTCCCCACAATATACATATTATAAGGCAAGTAAAACTATATTTAAGGTGAGGTTTAAATATATTTTTCTCAGCATTCAGCCACTGGCATCTCAGTAGCAGATGCAAGCCCCAATTTGGGCCTTTCAGTGCCTAACTTTTCACTGAGGGCCCCCAATCACACCTAAGAAGTACATCAGACTCAGTTTGGCAGGTTCAGAAACTGACCCCACCTGCCCTGATAAGTGCACCTGAATCCAAGACAAGACACCATCACTTCAGAACCAGATGCATGTTCCAGTCCAGTTTGTACAGGGCTTAGCCCTTCACTTTGGTCACTCAGCCAAACCTGGGAAGTACATCCCACTCAGCTCTCAGTCACCTCCACCTTGGGAGCAGATTCATACCCCAGTCCCAGTTGTATGGGGCCTAACTCTATATCAGGCATCTTTAGCAACCCTCCATCCTCCCAGACACTGGACATAGGCAGAGAACTACAGCTCCTTGGTGGGGTTGTGTTGCGGGACATGGCCTCTCTATGTAGGGTAGATGCCCCAGGCCTCCCAGCCACCAAAAACAAGCCCCAGAAGTGCTTTTGGGGGAAGCTCTAGCATCACCCCAGATATGACAGACCCCAGTAGTCCTATAAAAGGAAACTATAAAACATATTGAAAAGAAATAGAAACAGACACAAAGAAATGAAAGATATTCCATGTTCATGAATAAGAAGAATCAATGCTGTCAAAATGGCAATACTACCCAAAACAAATTACAGATTCAATACATTCATAGTAAAATTCTCAATGATTTTCTTCAAAGAAACAGAAAAATATTCCTGAAATTCATATGGAACAATAACAACAAAAACAAAAAACTCAATACCCAAAGCTCTCCAGGCTAAAAAGGAGGAGAAATGAAGGTATCACACTTTCAGACTTTAAACTATAATATAAAGTCATAGTAATCAAAACAGTATGGTTCTGAACAAAAACAGACACGCAGGCCAATGCAATAGAATTTAGAGCCTAGAAATAAAACTACACATTTATAGACAACTAATATGTAACAAAGGAACAGAGTGTATACACTCAAACAAGGAAAACCTCTTCAATAAATGGTGCTGGAAAAATTAGACTGCCACATGCAAAAAAAGAGATGAAATTATACTATTATTTCACACGTGAAAATCAATTCAAAATGGATTTAAGACTTGGATGTAAGACCAGAAACCATAAAATACATAGAAGAAAACCTAGGCAAAACAATGCACTAGATAAATTTCAGAAATATCTTTGTGAATTCATCTCTAGCAGCAAGGAAAACAAAGGAAAAGGAAAATATAAACAACTGTGACTACATCAAAATGAGAAGCTTCTATACAGTGAACGAGACAGAAACCAAAATGACAAGACACCCCACAAAAGGAAGAAAATATTTGCACTCATTGGACAAAGGACTGATATCAAAGGTCTACAAAGAACTCATACAGTTCAACAAAGAGAAAACGATTGACCCAGTCTCAAAATGGGCATAAGATGTAGTTAGGCAATTCCCTAAAGAAAACACAAATGGACAACAGTCAATGAAATAAATGCCATCATCATTTATACTCAGATAAGTGTAAATCAAAACCACAAAGAGATACCACCTCACACTTGTGAGAATGGCCTATATTAAAAATATCAGAACCAACAAGTGGTGGTGAGGGTGTGGAAATAAAAGAACCTTCTTATAAGGTCAGTGATGTTTTAGATTACTCTAGTCCCTATAGAAAGGAGTGTGGATTTTCCTCAGAATAAAAGTGGATCTACCAGAGGCCCAGCAATTCCATTCTTAGGTATCTACCCAAAGAACACAAGAACACTAGTTCAAAAGGAAACCTGCATGCCTATGCTTTTTACGACACTATTTACAATAGCCAAGATAGGTATACAACCTAAATGTCCAAAAACAGATGGGAAGAAGATGTGATATATCTACACAATGGAACACTACTCATCCATCATGAAAGATAAACTCATTCCATTAGTGGCAACATGGATGAGGCTGGAAAAAATTATGCTCAGTGAAATAGGCCACAAGGATAAAGACAAATACTGGATGATATCATTTATATCTGCAATATAAAGAAACCAAACCAAGAACCAAACAAAGACAAATTTTAAAATGAATCCTTGAAAATTTACCATAAATCTGAGGCATCAAGAGGGAAGGAGAGATGGGATGAGATTTGCAGGAGAGAACAATGGAATATGGCAAAGGACTAAGGGTGCTTTGGTGGTAAGAGAGCTACAATGATCACACCTAAGAGGAGAAATCCTATGTGGTCAGAATGTCAACAAGGATGTAAAATAATGATACTTCATTAATATAAAAATAATGTTGTTCAAACTAGGTACATGCTATTTTTATCAATCTCTCAATAAAGCTGAAAGAACTAGTATAATTGATGTGTCTAAATTTTATTTAATAATGCTGTCTCTGGGGGCCTCCCCAGTGGCCCAGTGGGTTAAGCAACACACTACGAAGCAAACCACAGCCACTTCAGCACAAGTTCAATCCCTGCCGCCGGCCAGGGAGGTGACACACATGGCGTAGCAGACCTCTCCTGCCTCTCCCGCTGCTCCCCTCAGCAATGTGTTTCACTCGATCTTCCTGTTCTGTTCCCCACTCCGTCTCTGGTGAATCCTCTCACTGTCCCCCCCCCACACCTCTGGCCTGTGCCCCAGTTCTTGTATGCATAAATAAAATAAATCTTTAAAAATAATAATAATAATAATGCTGTCTCTGAAATGCCAAATACTTGTGGCATTGTTTTTCAGGTTTTAAATGATTATTGGTTGGCATTTTTGTTCTAATGGTACTTTATTTAATGTTTTGTATTATCCATTGTGTACCAGGTAGAGATAATACATGTAACTGAAATAAGTAACATATAATTGAAATAAGTAATCTTTTCACTGTAATGGTTCACTATAATAAATAAACCATACATGCATTATTATATTGTGTTTTATTTTGCAGAAACTTTTAGTATTTAGAGAGAAATAATTCAGTTTATTATTATGTAAAATCATAATTAGAAATATGCAAGCAAATGAAAAATTATTTGAACTATGATTTTTTTCTTACAATTTCAGGAATTTCTGATAATTACTAGGAATGTGAATATATTGATTCTGAATGATAAAGATTAAGATTCATAATAGTTTGGAAAAACAACTCCCTCATTTCCTATAAATCATCCTGAAATATCACTTCATCACCTTTTATATGCACCTGTCTCTGGTTTTTCTTCATAGCACTTATTTTTTAATGTCACATTGTCCATAATTTATTCATTTATTTATTTATTATAATATTTTTATTGAAGTAATGTTGGTTTACAACACTTTATATCACTTAGGGATATAATTTCATACATCTTCAAGTATATATTATTACAACACTCCCACATCTAGCACACACATACTGCTCTACCACAATGTTTTCAGCACGAAATGACATATATGGAGCATTTCTCAAGTCACCTTATTACATGACGTTACAGATATGATTGTGTATGTCTGTAGGTAATGAGTGGAGTTTACATGAACTTGAACTTTAGGACTTTGAACATGGACTTTAAGAATTTTAACAGTGACCCTCAGAACTAAAGGACAATTTAGCAGTAATGATCATATATTTAAGTAGATAACATGGTATTAATAAGTAGGATGGTGGTAACTAATATAGACCAGAAGTCAGTGTAGTGACTGAAATCTGCCCTCTACCACCACCTTTAGGGTAGGGTACATTGTGTGAGTGTGTGTGTGCATGTGTGTGCATGTGTGTGTGTGTGTGTAGGGGGGTGTTGAGAGTCAGTGAGCTATTCAGACATGAAATATAGACCCAGAATATGTCCTGAGAACACTGAGAATCAAGGACATGGAAAAGTCAAGTTTCCTGTATATCAAATCATTTTCTGCACCTTAAATATACCCAATTGTTGACTATATCTCATAAAATGGAAAAAAGGGAATCAACCATTCATTTCAAATGGTCTCTTATTGTTTTGATAAAGAAGATATGCTGAAATCCTAATCCTCACTACTAAGAGTATAACATTTTACTTTTTTGGTTATGTTTCAGTTGTATTTTTTATTGACTCACAACACTATATGTGATTTAAGATGTATGTTACTATACTACACTCACCACCAAAGCATCAGTAACCCTTAACCATAGATCATGGCCCACCCCTCCCACTTTGTTCCAAACCCCACATCCTCCTGTAGTCACCTAATTGTACAGTTGGATTTCTGAGATTTATTTTGTTTCAATTTTGACTGCTACTTGGTTTTATTCCTCTATATTCCATTTGTGAATGAAATCATGCGTTATTTGTCTTTATACATCTGACTTATTTTGTTTAGCACAATCCCTTCCAGTTATAACCATGTTGTTGCAAATAGCAAGATTTCATGACTTTTTATAGTCGAGTACTAATTATATTGTGTGAATATATCAATCTTCATCCACTCATTTGTTGTTGGGCAGTATGGTCATTTCTATAACTGGATGTTGTAAATACTGCTACAATTAGTAAAGAAGTATATATATACCTTCAACTTAGTGTTTTTACATTAATCAAAAGTAATAATTTCAAGAGTAGGTAACACCATACTCATATCAGACAAAATAGACTTCCAGTAAAAGAAGAGAAGAGACACGAATGAAAATTATACAATGTTAAGGAATCAGTATACCAGGAAGATATAATGCTCATCAATATATTGCACCAAATGAAGGAGCATATAAACTATTAACAAGCATAAAAACAGACACTGACAGTCACACAATAACATTAGCAGAATTTAACAACACACTCTCATCAATTAAATTAAACTAAGAAATTAAATTGAGAAGAATTTGTGAATGCCCCCACCCCGTTCTCTTCAGATAGATCTCTCCCCAGTTCTCTCAGAAGTCTGAGCCAATAACTGAAGGTGGTAGCTACTAGTGGGTTCCTGAAGCATCAAAAAATCTTTCAACAATGTCTTTGCATCCCTCTCTTTAAGACCTGAAGGTAGATAAAGTAATTCAGGTTCAAATTGTTTTTTTCAACAAACTCTACCAATGCAGCCATTTTGCCTGAAGCTTCTGTCAACCTGTCGCAAGATGAAAATAAACTGT
Organism: Galemys pyrenaicus; assembly: GCA_019455555.1. Classification (NCBI taxonomy): domain Eukaryota; kingdom Metazoa; phylum Chordata; class Mammalia; order Eulipotyphla; family Talpidae; genus Galemys; species Galemys pyrenaicus. The sequence continues at coordinate 66,183 of JAGFMF010012038.1, forward strand.
ATCTTGAGCTCTTGAAATACATGGGCCTGAGTTTAAAATGAAGAGGATATGGATACAAATATGGGCATGTCACCTCGTGCCCCAATTCAGGAGCAGTTGGTAGCAACACCTTCTACTATGAACCATAAGGTGACCCTATGACTGGCAATGATGTTGGAATTCAAAGAGCAGAAATTAAGCAAGGGATTTATGAAGTAATTTTGTGTAAAGACCAAGTTGGGATAATTGTGCTCAGGCTTAAGTCAACAGAAAATAGTGTATTTGTTCAGATAGTGCGAGCAAATTCTGTGGCCTCATTTGTTGGTTTGATATTCTGTGATCATGTACTACAGATCAATAGAGAAAACTGTGCAGGTTCAAACTCCGAGAAAGCACTCAAGGTGGTCAAGCAGTCTTTTGGAGAGAAGATTGTTATGACTAAAACTTTTTGTCACAGTCCCTTTGAACACACAATTACCATGCATAAGGATAATACTGGATATATTTGTTTTATTTTTAAAAATGGAAAAAACAACCATAATGAAATATAGTCCTACAGCCAGAAATGATTTTGTCACAAAATATAATATCTGTGAAATCAATGGACAGAACGTCATTGAATTGAAGGACTTTCCAATTGAGATACACTGTCAACATCTGGGATTGTAGTAAACATTACAATTATGTATGCTTTTATCTTTGAACATATTATTAAATGGATGGTAACAAATGTTATAAGAAACCTGATGAGCCACTCCAGGTTTATTTTATTTTTTTTATTTAATTAATTAATTATATTTGACATCATTTGTATTCCCCAGGGAGTACCCACCACCATTCCACCCATGCACCATCACCTCCGTCCCTGTGCTTTTTCTGCCCTCATTCCTGTCTTGGCCCATCCCTCCTTCCCCCCCACCCCCCGCCATGGTCCCTTTGGTTTCTCTTGGCTTTTTGGTCTTGTTGAGTTTTTTGTTTGCTTTAGTAATAATTGCCATTTCCTTGAGCTTCTCCTTTTGTTGTTGTTGTTGTTCTTTCATATTCCTCCTAATAGTGAAGTCATCCATCTGGCATTCTCTTGCCTTCTGACTTGTTTTCTGAGTATAATTCTTTCTAGCTCCATCCATGTTTCTATAAATGGCCCTAGTTTCTCATTTTTGACTGCTGAATAATATTCCATCGTGTATATGTACCACATCTTCTTGGTCCAGTCATCTACTTTTGGGCATTTGGGTTGTTTCCAGGTCTTACCAATTACAAATAGTGCTGCAATAAACATGGGAGTACAGGTGCTCTTTTGGATMRGTRTWTTTGTGTCCTTTRGATAGATTCCTAGGAGTGGGATTGCCAGATCATATGGTAGTTCCATTTCTAGTAGACTGAGGAACCTCCATACGGTCTTCCATAATGGTTGGATTAGCTGGTATTCCCACCAGCAGTGTACTAGGGTTCCCCTTTCTCCACATCCTTGCCAGCAATTTTTGTTGTTGGTTTTTTTGATGTATGCCATTCTTACAGGTGTAATGTGGTACCTCATTGTGGTCTTGATTTGCATTTCCCTGATTATGAGGGATACTGAGCATTTTCTCATGTGTCTATTGGCCATGTGTATGTCCTCTTTGGTACTCCAGGTTTAAGTTATGGGACAATAAAAACTTTGCTGAACTACTGCAGTTTACTTCTTAACAACTTCTTTATTATGCATGTGAAGTTTTCCGGGAATCAGAGAGCATATGCTGCATGAGGACCTTTCTATCCTACATTATGGCTGGCAACCTTACTGTTTGATCTCATATCTTGTTCAGATTCCAAGATAGTAGTAGCCTCATCTGGGTTTTTTAGACATGAAACTTTGAAAGATTTACTGACATCCAGAGAATAGTTTTTCTACTGGAAACCTGATGCTTCTATAAACCATCATGATTAGGATGAAAGATACAGGTTTATCTTTGTGTTAGAACTGGTCACCATTATCTTAGCTATCAAATAAAATCCATAGAGGGAAAAAAGAAGTAAAGTTGTTGTTTGCAAATGACAGGATAATATACATAGAGAACCCTGAAGACTCCAAAGGAAAACTAATAAAAACAATAAATCAGTTGAGCAAACTAGCCGGCTACAGAATCATACGCAAAAATCCTTCGCCTACCCATACACATACAATAAGGTAGAAAAGGAAGAAATAAGAAATTCTCCCATTTGCAATTAAATAAATAAATACATAGATGATAAATAAATACCAAGGACTTAATTGAACAAAGGAGGTAAATGGCCTATACAAAGAAAACTCTAAGACATGGTGAAAAGAAATAGAAGACACCAAGAAATGGAAAGTGATAACCTGTCCATGGACTGAAAAAGTAAAGATTAACAAAATGACCATCTTACCCAAAGCAGTGTACATACTCAGCACAATCCCTATCAAAGTTTCAATGCTGGGCTTCCGTGGTTGCGCCGCTGCGGGTGAAGCCCCGCACTGTGAAGCGTCTGCTGCACAGCAGCACGTGTTCCATCCCCGGCCAGGGAGTGGACCCACGTGGCACAACAGACCTCTCCTGCCTCCCCAGCTGTTCCCCTCAGTAGTGTATTTCAGTTGATCCGCTTGTTCTGCTCCCCACTCTCTCTAGTAAATCCGCTCACCTCCCGCGTCTCTGACCTGTACCCCAGCTCTTGTATGCATAAATAACTCTTGAAGACAGAAATTAAACAGATATTTTTAAGACTAAGAAATGCAATTTTATGATTCCAGTGGGAAAAAGGTTTCAATGCTATTCTTCAAACAAATGAACAGTACTGAAATTCATATGGGACCACAAAAGACACCAAGTAGTCAAAGCAATTGTGACAAAAAAGGGGAAGAATGGTGGCATGACACTTCCAGACTTCAAACTATACTACAAGACTATAATAAAATTGTATGATACTGGAACAAAAACATATACATAGACAATGTAATAGAATTCAGATTCCAGAAATGAACCCACACCTATATAGACTGTAATATATGATTAAAAAAACAAGAATATACAATGGAGCAAGTAAAGCCTCTTCAATAAATGCCTGGAAAACTGGACAGCCATAGGAAAAAGACTGAAACTGGACTATTAACTCATACCATACCCAAAATCAACAATAAATGGAAAAGACTAGGATGTAAGACCTGAAACCATAAAATCTTAGAAGAAAACATAGAAAACACCACCTGAAATAGGCTTCTAAGTTGTCTTTGTAAATTTGTCTCCAGCATCCAAAAACCAAATAAGAATGTATATATTTGGAACTACACTAAACTATAAATCTTCTACACAGTCAAGGAAACTGTCAGTAAAACAAAAAAGACACTCTACTGAATGGGAGAAAACATTTATCCATTATATATCTGGAATGAGACTAATATCCAAGATTTAAGAATTCATACACCAGAACAAAAATAAAAACACAGAACCCAATAAAAAATAGGCAGAAAAGCTAAATAGGCATTTCTCCAATGAAGACACAGATGGCCAGCAGGCACATGAAAAAATGTTCATCATCACTGATCATCAGGGAAATGTAAATCAAAACCACAATGAGCAGTGAGCAGTTCTCCTACCCATCTGTGTCTATGCAGGCAACTCTCTCACAAACCTGTCCCTTTCAGATGCAGCATTTCCTCCCCTCTGTATTCTGAAAGTGTATTCTCTTTTCCTTTTTTAATATAATAAACTTGAGATTTTGGATATTACCAAAATCAAAACCAAAACAACACAATGATATACCACCTCACCTCACACCTGTGAATATGGTTCATATCAAAAAGACCAAAAACAACAAATTCTAGCAAGGATGTTAGAAAACAAGAATACTCTTACTCTGTGGGTGGGAATATATACTGTTCCAGTCCCTGTGGGAAACATTATGGAGGTTTCTCAAAAAATTAAGAATGAATCTGCCCTATTACCCAACAATTCAACTCCTCAGAATATACCTAAATAATACAAGAATGTAAACTGAAGGAAAACCTGCACTCCCATGTTCATTGCAGTACTACTTAGAATAGTCAAGTTATGGAAACAACCAAATTGCCTAAATACAGATGAGTGAATCAGGAAGATGTGGTATATAATAGATGAAGAGCATACTATTCAGCTATTAAAAAAGATTAACTCTTGTCATTTGTAGCAACATGATGGAGCTGGAGGAGATTTTGTTTAGTGAAATATGTCAAAAGAAAAAAGATAAATACTGAACGGTGTCCTACTTATATGGGCTATAATGAGAAACCAAAGTGTCATATCAAGACAAACTAAGAACTAACCCTAGAAAACTAATGGTAGAACTGTGGCTACCAGCAAGGGAGGAGCGAAGGGTGAGAGCACAGTGGAGAGCGAGCGCAGGGGATTTGGTGATGGACTATGGGTGTGCTGGTGGTGTTTTATACTTTTAGTACACAACACAACACTGTAAACCAATATTACCTCAATTTTTAAAAAAAAGAAAATTCTGTTAGACAGTGAGATTTAAAAAATGTCATATTGAATTATGGCTGGCCCCTAATCTAATATGACTGGCATTATTATAAAATGAGAAGACAGAGAGTGGCACATAGAGAGAATGTTTCGTGATGACAAAGGTAGAGGTTGGAGTAATGCAGCGGCAAAGCAAGGAATGAAAAGATTGACACTGACTCCAGAACCGAAGAAAAAGCAAGAAAGGATTATACCCAAAGTCTCAGAAGAAGTATGGCTTTAATGACACCTTAATTTTGGAGTTCTAGCCTCCATAACTGTGAGAATGTAAATTTCAGATATTGTAAGCCACCCAGTTATTGTTATATTGTTAGGAAACTAATATAAGGATCATCAAAAGCCCCCATAACTGGGTTCAATTATTTGAGGAGCAGGGTCCAACTTCAGAGCTGTGCACTAGTGGAAGCACTCAGGTGCAATGCTCACTTGAACACATAGCAGCCTATTCCCATGGAACACATGTGTTCTCAGTGCTGCCCTCTTGTGGCTCTAGATCTCAGCCAGATCGTCTTAAAACAGATTTACTGGTCTCTTGTCTGTTTTTCTTGGGATTTGATGACTGAAAATATCTTGGGACCTTATTACTTCAACAATGTTGAAACAATGTTGTTCCTGACACTCTGGCTTCTCTCTCTTTCCTTTCGTATCCAATTTTCATTAAATTATAACTTTTCATAGTCACAACCCTCACATCTCTAACCTAGGCAATTAACTGATTGCTTTGTCATTTTTTTTTTTTTGCAGCTGATTGTGGTAACGTTATTTTCCCCCATGGTAGTGCAACTTGAATTGCATTTACTTTCCTGATGGCTCTTAGAATTCATAGTCCAGTGTCCCAATTCCGTTAGATCTGTGCTCTGTTTGGGAAATGATTTTTAAAATCTCAAATAAAGGCTTTAGTTAACATGCAAAGTTTTTATCAGGACCCAACAATGCTTAAACCACAGGTCTCTTTGGTGGAGTCCCCAATTATGGGGATCTTTATATTTGCTTCCTAGAGCTGCCAGACCTATAACAATAACTGGGTGGCTTACAATATCTGAAATTTACATTACAGTTATGGAGGCTAGGATGCCAAAAATCAAGGTGTCATTAAAGTCATGCTTCTTCTGAGACCTTGGGTAGAATCCTTTCTTGCTTTTTCTTAGGTTCTAGGAACATGCAAACTTTATCAGGGCCCAAAAATGTTTCAACAGTTCTCTTAGATCTTTGATCCTCAAAAATCAGCTCCTACTTAGCTGTTAATGATTAAGATTGACCTTTGTTCAGGTAGCAGCATTGTGGTTCTTGATATTAAAATATAACAAAAAAGGAAGTAACATCCAACAGAACCAGAAAATTTGTATTTGACATAAGATAATCACAGTCAAATTTCATAATACAACCATTATTATGAATATATTTTATTACAAAGCAGTTATAGGTAAATATGTGTGTTACTTCCACCTATGAAAGACTCAACAGACCATTTTTTATCAATCTGTCCATTCCTTGGGGCATGATTAATTTCAATGTTATTTTGAGCTTACATAAAACCCTAGAACATGAGAACATTAGTGAGCGTAAAGATCACTGAATTCCACTCCATTATTTTGTAATATGTGGAAAACGAGATTCAGAGAGAGGGATTTACTTGAAAGGGATACGTAATTACTAAGAAAAGACTTAGAATGACAATCTATGGACTCCCAGTCTTGATAGTCTTCTACTTCGCCAAACTGTTTTGAGTCATCATTTGAAAACAAATCCTAATGGGAAGAATATTAAGTTTCTCATTTTCATTGCATAATCTTTCCTATAAATATATAAAGAAATAACATAGTGGATTTCAACTGCATTAGGTTTGATAATAAATAAATTATTTACCTCACTTAGCCTGATAGCCAGCTGAAATTGTTACAGAAAAAAGACTTTAATTTTAATGGTAATTTTTTCACTTTAAATTCTTGTATTTATCCATGGCCAAAAGATGAATTTATGAGACACTCCAGAAAATCTATATACTTATTGCTCAGTTATTACTCAGTGCATAAAGTGCAAAAAGGAAAAGAGAGACACTAGTGAGAACAAAACCACTTAGATACTGATTGAGAAGTGAGAAGTTGTTCAAAACCAGGTACTTCCAGGAGATGGCAGTATAAGGCAGGTCTGGATTGAAAGGGAATTGAAAATTGGAAAAAAAAAATAAAAATAGTTTTTCATTACATAGGAACGGTTTTAAGATGAGATCATAACACTAAAACCTGTGTACAAACAACAGGCACTGATGTTATAGGGTCACATAGGTCACCATTGTGAGAATTCCCAGGCAAAGGTCATAGAGCATTTTAAAGAAAATACTGATATTAAATGAACTCTGAAAATACTTTTCTAAATACTTCTAAAATGTCAACACTGTGTGTGGTTAACAGTGACATGACTTACATTGAAAAGGAAGGCTTTATTCATATTATGTGTGCATAGATTTGCATAGAATTCATGATATTCATCTTTCATTGATAGTCTGACATATCAAGTACTGGATTCTTATATCTGCCAATTATTTCATTTAATCATCATCCTGTGAAGTAACTGCCATTATGCAAAATTTTTAGATGAAGAAACTGAGGTTATAGAATTTAAGCCATTTGCCCAACAGACATGCCTAAAATAATAATAATAAAATAAATCACTTAACATTCTTTACTTTTTCTTAAAATCATGTGCTTTTTCTCTTGGTACTTTTTTCCTTGATTCTTGATTACTTCAAAATATGTTTATTTAAGATAGTGTAATAGATATAGCATAGGATTTTACATCATTGTCAAGAACAAGCTATCTTTCATTCTCTGATGAGAAGGGGAAAAAAAAGTATGGGCTACTCATCTCACCAATTAACTCTAGTTTACCTTTCTTTGACCTGAGCTCCTTGGAATTCCAATCTCATTTGGGGCATAACAGATGTTAAGAAGCAAGCACAAACTACATGTGTAAATTTACTGGGTTTGTTCTTTGCTAGCACATATGGTTGGTTCTAAATGCAGTATTTCTAACATGTGCCAAACAATTTGCTTTATTGACTGAACCCAAGGCTGGTTTCCTCCTAACCTGATATGGCTACTCCCCACTTCAAAGTAGAATCAGAACATTCAGTGGCTCCACATATGGAAAGCTGTCCTTAATACCTATTTCATTGTGTATGATATTTTGTTTCTGTTTTTTGATTCTATAGCTTGAATGACTGAAAAATTGTCAGACTTTACAGGAGTTTTGGTAGCCTAGGGACTTCAACAGTAGCTTTTTTACTGATAGTTATCAATGTCGTGGTTCTGGAATCATCTTTCAAAATCAAATAATCAATCCTGCCTGTATTCAAAAACTAATTAATATCCAAGGAGCTCTTTCCACCTTCAACAAAGACCGAGAATGTTGGCTCATTATTTTGTGATAGTTAGAAATCATAACCACTCACCCTCTGATCTGATAATTTTCTACCAGTAGCTTATGTGAGAACTCAAAACATAATCATCAGCTTTCTTGGTGAGCACAGATGTAGAATAAGTGGAGTGAGCCGCATTGTTATTAACATCAATCTCTGACTCTTCCATGTCCTAGTTATGAGCTACTTAACTTCTCAGAACTTCTGCAAATTAGGGATAACAACAATGCTTACTACTGTGTGAGATTGATGTTAAAGTCAAATTAATTTATAAATTCAGAGTATTCAAAATATTATCTGGCACATATTAAGTGCTCAAAATATTAATAATAATTTTATTATATAATGTACTCATTTTCACAACAGAAATAACCTGAATTCCAGTTCCTTCATCTCTATAACTAGTCATTTATATACCCTTTCTTGTGTGGACCCTTAATCATGGGCCCAGGGGCCCTTTATCATGGGATTCCCAAATCATTATTTCCATAGCTGATAGCTTATCTGAATATCAAACTTATATATTTAGCTGACAACTGAGCGTCATCATCTGGATTGACGCTTCCTTAATTTTTATAGCATGGTGCACACAACGGACATAATCATGCAATTGGAGTTAATAAATGAGGTAGTGCAAAACCTGAAATATGCTTTCTGACTGCCTGAGGACTCTAGACGTACCAGTAGCAACCTAGCCATGTTGAGGACTGTCATTGTATCTATTTGAGTCACAGAAAATTCAACCTCTATATATGTTACCAGGCACCTTAAACTAAACATGTTCAACATGAGGTGAGCATCTTTTCCTCAAGACCAGATCCTCAACCTATGTACTGTATCAACCCAAATATTCAAGGCAAAAACTGTACCATTTTCTAGATTTCTCATTCTTCCTACCCTCTTATATTTAATCATTCAATTCAGGTAATTTTACCTTTTGCTCTAATCTCTGTACCTTCTTTATCTGTCATGATCCTGATTTAACCACTGATCACCACTGTTGTAATAACTTACTGAGCTACTGTGACATGTCCCCAATTCACTATTAGCTCCTCCTGTCCCCACAATCCATCATTCACACAACTGTCATTGTAATCTAAAATACAAATTTCACCTTGTTATTTATCTGTAGAAAATCCTTCAATGACTACCCATCATTTAGAACCGTGGTACTAAAACTTTTCTTCTGAAGTTTCATGCAAGAAAGAACACTCCTTACTCATGCCCTGAAAGTGAGTAACCAGAGACAAGGACTACAAATTTAAAAATTATTTGAATACTTTACCTTAAACTTCATTGGCAATTTTTAGCTCTAAATGACCGTACATGTATATTTTTGTGACTCTTTTTATTATTTTTTCAGTCATTTGCGAGTATATGTAACTTTGGGGTTATGTTTTTACTTTTCCATATGTTCACATAATTCACACAACCCTCTCCAAACCACCTATGCCAGTGCCTTATTCCCTTCCTTCCAGCAGTTCCTCCTCACCTCCACTCACCCAGTTCCCTCTGGTAACCAGTATATTTTTACTAAGTCCAATAATTGTTTTTACTCTGCTTTGACAATAAATGTTTTGTTATCTATATTCAACAGATAAGTTAAACCACTCACATCTTTCACTTTCTGACTTATGCACTCCTATGTTCATAACATCACTGTCCACAATTGCCAACTCATGGAAACAATTTAAGTCCCCGATGACAGATGACTGGACAAAGTGGAATATATACTCAATGGACTACCACTCAACCAATAAAAATGATGAAATAGTGCCATTTTGAGAAACAACATGAAGAAATATTGAAATTATTATGGTAAATGAAATGTTTATTTTAGGATAGAAATAATGCTTCAAATTATTTAGTATAAAGTTTAGATTAATGCTTCAGTAAAATACACTATATTTGTCCTGTATCTTGCCATACTTGTTAACACATTCTGGAAAACCCCCGTGTAAGAAATTACCTGAGGAAAAAATTATAATTTTCATATCCTAATACCTAATGCTTTCATGATCTGTCCCTTGATTATCTTTCCATCCTTCCTCTTCTAATTCTTCCTTTGTACGTGATCAATTTTATGTGTTTCATCTGTCATATCCTTAAAGAATCCTCACTTGTCATGTTCCAGGTTGGGCTAGGAGCTCTTCCTCTGTGGTCCCACAGTGCTGTGGATTTATGTTGGCAATACCACTTAACCTACTGCATTAACATCTCTCTCTGTCTCTGTCTCTCTCTCTCATTTCCTACAAAAACAAAAGAGTCTCAAGAACAGATAATATAAATCACCTTCTTAGGTGCTCAATAAAAGTTTTAAAAATGTAACTTCTTATATTTTAAACTTCTATTGTGATATTATTCCACCTTTGAATGACAAATGTTTTTCTTAGATACAGTAATATTATCAATCCCTTTATAGACAAAATTTATATTAAAGCACAACTTTTAAACATATTTCTGATTCATTATTTTTTTATACTATAGCTATTGGAAAAAAATTCCTACATTATTTTGAGATACTTTCTATAGTTCAAACATTATCCCTTTTCTTTAATATACTGATTATTTGTTTATCCAGGCCACTTACTTGATGGTCTATGTAGAAACAGAAAATAATAGCACAGAAAAGTAAGATAAATATTAAATAAAGATATATAACACAATGGCAAAGAAAAAAGTAAAAGCAGAAAATTAGAACTATCAGATTTAAACTACTATCAGTGAATGAGCTCATTTCTTATATATTTGATATCATCTACTGGTGCTGTCTTGCTCAATTATCATTTTAGAAAGAATTACATCTATATACATGTCAAACTATAAGGAAATTTTTATATAAACAGTAAATTATTGTAATATATTTGGCCACCTCTTTTACTTTTAAGAATGGATCCTTCTAAGTTCTGTATATATAGAATTGTGGTAGGGATCATGTTTGTACACCAGAAACATTAGAGATTTCACTTAGAAATTTTAAACTTTTCTCATATAGTTCTGTTTTATCTCACATTTTAGTCCCTTGACATTTTTTTTTGTTATAGAGTGGGTTAAAATGACAGGATATCTAGTGTTTAAAATCTTTGAAACCTATTATCACTCACATGTAATTTATATAAAAGATACTTTGAAAATAAATGCACATTGTGGTCTATAATGGAATATCAATCTGCTGATTTTAAGGTATTTCAAACTAAAATTTTATCTAGAGAAACAACTTATTTTTTCCATTGGTAGTGGAGCACCATTAAATTCATTTCCTGGTCGTGTAGACAATAGTTGCGAGAATTGATCTCGGCTCATTGTGGCACCTTACTTTCAGAAGTATGTTACAAGCTACACTATTATGGTGAAAAAATATATATTTAGAATTAGCATCTGTACTGAGCTTAGATGATTCCAATTTTCTTGGCAATATGCAAGGTGTCATAGTCAGGAGCCAGTCAAACACATGCTTTCTTCTCTTCATCAGGTCTGATCAAGGTGCTTACCTTGGCCACATCAATATCATAGAGTTTCTTCACAACCTGTTTGACCTGGTGCTTGTTGGCCTGATATCCACAATGAACACAAGTGTGCTGTTGTCTTTTATTTTCTTCATGGATGAATCAGAAGGAACTTGGTGATGGTGTGGTGGTCAAGCTTGTTTCTCCTGTAAGCTCTCCTCTGAGAATATTTGGGCTGCCTCTGGACTCGTGGTATCTTGGGGCTACAAAGGATGGGTGATGTGTGAACCTTCTTTGTCTTGTGACTATTGATGCTTTTCAGTGATGACAAAATACATTTCCAAGACTGACTGGATAATAAATTATTAATGCAAATTTTTATACAATGTAATTAATATATTTGTTAAAATAAAATTTCCCTGAGATTTGAAAATGGAAATATCAAGTAGACAATAGGTATTTTTATTTGTGAAACAATTGGAGGGAATTACTAAGTGCCCCATTTTAGAAAAAAATACTATAAAATTATAAATAGTTTTATTATTTGAAAACATAATCCATACATACCTTGTTTGGCTATGTAGACTTCTTAGTATGTTCAAATGACACAGACTAACTATAATGTCTTTCTAGTTCATCAGCAAATCCATATCACTATCCACAGTCATTTTTCAGTAGCCCTAAATCATCATTTTTCCCCCAGACACTGAATTTTTTCTAGAAGATGAAGGATAGGGAGAGCAAGTAGAATAGCATGAGAGCCACAAATCATATCCTTTGGCTATTCAATGGCAGTTGTTATTTGCCTCGATGTTAATTACAAATATGTTCAAAACAGGAGCCTACCTGGTGTTGCAAGGGGTTAAGCTCTGCAATATGAAGAATCCGCAGCCACTGCAGCACGAGTTTGATCCCTAGTAAGGGAGGTGACCCATATGGTACAGCAGACCTCCCGTGCCTTGCCCGTTGCTCCCCTCAGCAGTGCATTTCAGTCAATCCACCTGTCCTGCTCCCTGTTCTGTCTCTGATGAAACCTCTCACCTCCCCCCCCAACTCTGGCCTGTATCCCAGTTCTTGTATGCATAAATAAATGAATATTTTTTAAAAATTTAAGAGTGTGTTCAAAACAAGTTGTATAAAACAACCAGGGGCTTAAGTAAATGACTTAACAAAAATAAACTGGTGGATTATAAGAGCAATTACTGATTACCAGAAAAGAAGGGTGTTAGGTAAATCAGGGAAAAGGGGATAAAGGTGTAATGAAGGATAGAATTGGACTTCTAGAAGTAAGCTTAATATACATTGAACATGTTGATGATCAATGATGCACACATAGAACTTATATAAAATAAGGAAATAAAAATAAAGAAAAAAGCAAATCTTGAGGTAGATGATTGCTGCATTGATTTAGTTGTTCAGCAATAACCAATAGGACCCAAAGTAGTTCTATATTTTTCTGGCATGCTGTTCTTACTATGATGACTTTCAACTTCATCTTTGTCTTATTGTCATAAAATAGTGGCTGAAATTCCAAAGTCATGTTTATATTCAACAAACAGAGAAAAAAAAGAAGAGGAGATGTTTGGTGGCAGCAGATTTCTGTTTAACGTCTCATTAGCTTAATGTCTCATTAGCAGAACTTAGTTGCACTGTCACTCCTATTTGCACATATGGAAAATTAAGTTATTGGCTTTCTGAATTCTAAAATGGAAGTAGCAAAGGGAAGGGTTAGAAATGGACTTAGAGTAACAAACTGAGACCTCTGTTTTCCATGCCTACTATAACAATGTCTCTGCATAACAAACGACAGTGCTTTTAGCCTTGTCAAAGAGACTGGTGCACTGAGAGTAATTCCCTCACCTCTGGGACTCAGAATGGGTCTAAGTTTACTGGTCCAGAGACATTTGTAGTGACAATTATCACATTTTCCAAGCCACTGCTTTCCTCTGATCTTACTTTATTGTCTTGCCTCCATTTAGTATATCTTAACTGTCTCTCTTCTTAGAATCAATTCCCATTTAAATACCATATTTCATCAGTTCAAAAACACACCATTGTCACATTTTCCCTGTGACAATTCTCTGAACTTTTACCTTCAAAAAACTTATATCTTGAAATTAGGATTTAACTTCAAAAATATGTCTTGCAATCAATGTTTATCTTTCTCTTTCTGGTTTATTTTGTTTAGCACAACCCCTTCCAGTTCCATTTATGTTGTTGTAAATAACTCTGATAACCAAAAAAAAATAGTATGAGTTTATCTTTTTTGATCACTAAACCACATCTTCTTGATCTGATCATCTCTTTTTGTGCTGGTTCACTGGGAATATGGGACACAGATGTGGTACATATACACAATGGAATATTATTCAGCAATCAAAAATTATAAACTAGGGTCATTTATAGAAATATGGATGGAGCTAAAAGGAATTATACTCAGTGAAACAAATCAGAAGGAAAGAGAAAAATATCGGATGACTTCACTTTTGGGAGGAGTGTGAAAGAGCAAAACTACAACAAAAACAAAGAAGAGTAAGCTCAAGAAATGGGCAATTCCAACCAAAAACAAACAAACAAACAAAAAACTCAACAAGACCAAAAGGTCAAAGATAAACCAAAGGGACTGTGGAGGGGGAGAGGGGAGGGCAAAGACAGGGTTGAGGGCAGAAAGATCACAAGGGACTGAGGTGATGGTGCATAGGTGAAATGGTGATGGGAACTCCCTAGGGAATACAAATGATGTCAAATACAATTAAATAAATCTAATTTAAAAAAGAAATTGGAGAAGACATGAAGAATTAGAAAGTTATTCTGTGTTCATGGATAGGAAGAATCAACATTGTCAAAATGGTCATCCAACCCAAAGTGAAACAGATTTGATCAAGGTTTCTATTAAATTCGTCTAAGAAATAGAACGAATATTGAAATTTTATGAAACTACAAATGACCCTGAATAGTCAAAGCAATTTTGACAAAAATTAAAAGAAATAAAGGTATCATATTCCCTGATCAAACTATACTAGAATATATTAATCAAAGCAGTATGAAATTGGAGTACAATAGATGCAAACGAATTGAAGAGTATTGTGATCCAAAAAATAACCTCACTTTTATATGGGCTGTTAATCTACAACATAGGTGCCAACAGTATACAGCAGAGAAAGGAAAGAAATTTCAACAAATGGTGCGGGGAAGAATGAACAGTCACATGCCAAAAAATTGAAACTAGACTACCTTTTAAAACCATACAGAACAATGAAGTCAAAATTTATTAAACACTTGTATGTAAGAAGGTAACTATAAAATACATTGTAGGAACTGTAGTCAAAGTACTCCAGGGATGTCTTTGGAGAGTAAACATCAACAGCAAGAAAAACAAAAGGAAAAATAAATGCATGGGAGTATTCAAGCTAAAACACTTCTGTAAATTGAAAGGAACTATCATAATAGTGAAAAGACACTGTACTGAGTGGAAGAAAATTCTTGCATGTCATATATCTGACAAAGGATCATGGCAGTACTGTCTCTTCTTTCTGAAAGCATAACACAATAAAGAAAACAGGTTATTATTCACCCTCATAATAAACTTTTCTAGAGTTTTGGCACTGTGACTCCTCTATTTTCTCAGTGATATTGCCTAGGGGAGCCGTGGTCCTAATTGAGCTAGTATTAGCACCTATCAGAGACCTTAGGGTCCAGTAGAGATTACAATCTTCAATATCAGCTCAGTGGAATGGCTCATTAGCAGTGGTGTTGAGATGGAACATATGTGTACATGAGAAGTATCTATGTGCTCATGTAAACCACTATCTAGGCACTTCTGGATATATATGGGAGAGGAAATAGTTGGGGTACTAAAGAGGGGATATGAGGTAATGCATGAATAGATGGGGACAAAAGTCAGTATACAGCAAGCATTATTGTCAATATACATTAGTTGTACACATAGTTGGTGGGGGTTTGTGTAAACTAATATCACATTGAAAATTTCTCTCTCAACTTAATGTTTTTCTTATTTAATCTTCACTATGCTAGCAATAATTAGAGGAGCTACCATTTATTGAGTACTAAGTATGTTTCTAACACAATTTTGATATTTTATATACATTGTCTCATTTAACTATCTCAACACTAAGAGGTGTATACTAATTTTAATTTTAAACATTAAGGAATTTAGATTCAAACAGAATAAGTAACTATATTGAAAACTATCATCATTATTATTTTTCAACTATAGAATTTATTTTAAATTCTAGTTCACACACATGCAGGTGTCCAGTATTCTCAACCATTTATTGAAAAGGGTATCTTTGTTTCAGTGTGAGTTTTGGGCTCCTTGTCATACCTTCACTATGCATATATTTGTGAGTTTATTTCTGAGATCTCATTTCTATTCCACTTGTCTGTATCTGCTTTTTTTAAATTCCAATACTAGTCTGTTTTAATTATTGTGACCTTAGATTATAATTGAAGTCTGGAAGTATGATGCCTTCATTCTCTTTCTTTTTAATTACAACTGTTTTTAACAACTTCATTAAGCTTACTCCTAGGTATATAGTTGTTTTTTGGTGTAATTTTAAATGGAATCACTGTTTTTATTTCTACCTCTTCACATTGTATGTCTATATGAACACAACTGATTGTATTGATTTTATACTGTGGCACTTTGCTGAGCTGATTGATTGTATTGCTTATATTAGTTTTTCTTTTTTTTTTTAAGATTTTTTAAAAAAGATTTATTTATTTATACATACAAGAGCTGGGGTACAGGCCAGAGTCGCAGGAGGTGAGAGGAGTCACCAGACAGAGCAGAGAGCAGAACAGGCGGACTGGCTGAAACACACTGTTGAGGGGGCAGCAGGAGAGGCAGGAGAGGTCTGCTGCACCATGTGGGTCTCCTCCCCTGCCGGCAGCAGGGATCCGAACTTGTGCTGCAGTGGCTGTGGTTTGCTTCGTAGTGCATTGCTTAACCCACTGCACCACCAGGGAGGCCCTTATATTAGTTTTTCCATGGAATTTTAACAGTTGTTCTCTATGTGTATTACCATGTCATCTGCAAATAATTATAGCTTTATGCTTCTTTACCCACTTGCATTCTTTTTGTTGCTTTCTCTTGTCTAATTGCTCTATCTAGAACTTCTAGTAGTCTGTTGAATAGCAGTGGTTAGAGTGAACATCCTTGTCTTGTATCATATCTTTGTGGAAAAGCTTCCAGTTTTTCACCATTAAGAATTCTAGTGGCTGTGGGTTTGTTGTAAATGGCTTTATTATGTTAAGATATATTTCATTTATCACCAGTTTTTTTATAATTCCCATAAGTGGATGTTGCATCTTATCATATACTTTCTTGGTATCTATTGATATGATCACATGATTTTTATCGCTCTTTTTATTGATGTGGTGAATAACATTGATTGGCTTTTTGACAACGAATCTTCCTTGTGGTCCTAGTATGAATCCCACTTGTTCATGGTGTATGGTCATTTCAATTCATTGTTGGATGATGTCTGCAATATTTTACTAAGTCTCTTACAACAAATGTGTTTTCTCCTTTGATTATTTTCAGAGTTCATAGTAGTGTCATGCATTTTGTGCTTTGTCATTTGGTGCACATATATTGATGAGTATTGTGTCTTCTTCATGTATCATTCCCTTCTTCATTATATAGTTCCGCCCTTACCTCTTGTTATACTTTTTAACTAGAAATTTATTTTTTTCTGATATAAATGTGGATGTCCTGCCTTTTTTGAGTCCTAATAACTTGTAGGATTGTATTCCAAACCTTTCCTTTGAGCTTTTATTTGGTTTTAGAGTTTAGGTGAGTCTCCTGGAGACAGGAGAAAGTTGGATTTTCTTTCCTGAGCAGAGTAGATATTCTGTCTTTTAATGATAGTATTTTGTTGTCATTTTATTCTCAATTTTGTGGGTCAGTCTATATCCTTAGTCAGTCTTTGTGTATGTTCCTCTCTTCAGTTTTGATATGTAAGCTCATTTAATTATTCATTTTATATTTCTTAGAGGAGTTTTGGTGTTTGCAAACCCCTGAGTTTCTCTATGAAAAAAGCCTTTAATTTTCCCTCATGTGTGAAGAAGAGCCTTTCAGGATAGAATATTTCTGTTGGACGTTTGTTCTTTAAGTATTTGGAGAATGTCATTCCATTCTCTCCTACTCATAGTGTTTCTTCAGAGAAGTTTGATATTAATTTGATTCGGGTTCCTTTATAAGTTGTCTGTTTCTTCCCCATTCCCAGCTTCAATATTCTTTCTTTGTCCTGAACTCCCGGAGGTTTTATTGGTATATGTATTGGTATCTGTTTTGCTTTATCTAGGTATTCTGGTTTGTTTTTGTTTTTGTTTTTTTAGCTTTCTGGATGTTTACATTTACTCCCTTTTCTGGGTTTGGCAATTTTTCCTCCATTATTTCTATAAATACATTTTCTGTTCTTTCCTCTCTTCCCTCTCTGGTATTCCCATTATTTTTATGCTGACTTTTCTCATGGAGCTAGATAATTCTCAGAGTGTTTTTTTCATTTTTTTTTACTTCACTTCTCTTTACTTGAAATTAGGTTCTTTGAACATCTGCCATCTTCAATTTCACTAACTCATTCTTTCCACTTGATCAATTATACCACCAGTATTTTCTCCTGAATCTTTTATCGCCTCTGTTATTCTTTTTTAATCCTGAAACACTACTTTTTAACTTACTTAGAGGTTCATTTTGTAACTTCAGTTCATTGATTTAATTTCTAAGGACATTCATTTTCTTTCTGAGTATCCTTCCATTTCTTTGAATTACTTTATCATTGCAATTCTAAAATCTGTCTCTGATAGGTAGAATATAGATTCCATGTCTATGAAGTGGGGTTCTGGTGATTTGTTCTCTCTATATATTTCACTATCCCTTGAGGACCCAAATGGCAATTTTTTGTTTTTACATATCCCCATTATCAGCTTTGGAATGCAGCTGTTGTATGTATGTTTCTTCTCAGCTTGGCTCCTCCTTCCTCACTGCTCAGGGTGAGCATCTGATGGAATTTCATGGAGGTTGCAAGGCCTCTGGCTGATCTGGGAAGGCTCAGGCAGAGTCTCATAAGAATTGGTTAGGTCTCTGGCCACTCTGGCTCTTTCCCCAGGGAGTATATGGAATTTGACTTATCTGGGAAGTGATGACAGGGTCTCATGGGTGGTGACTAGTTCTCTGGCCACTCTGGCTCCTCCCCCAGTGTATATCTGGGATCTCATCTTCCAGTTTCAAGTGTTTATTTTGTCTAGGTTTTTTTTGTTATTGTAGTCCCATTGTAGGTTTGTTTGTTTGTATTTGTATTCCACATGAATGAAATCATTCAGTTTTTTTTTCTATCTCCTGACATTCCATTTAGCATAAATCCATCTTGTTCCATCCATGTTTTTGGAAATGACAAGATTTCATCTCTTTTTATAGTTAAGTAGTATCACATACACACAAACATTCCACACCTTCTTATTCCTTGGTCAATATTCAAGTCTCATATGAAGTCAGGAAAGTGTACAGTGTCCCTTTGAAAAGGAATGAAAACTGAGGCTGAGACACAGTTGGGATAGAATTGTATAGAACATGATAGCTAAATATATGCTGTCAAAGTATTTTATAACAACATATTAGAGAGAATTTCTTGTTTCAAGTCCAATAAGTTTGGACTTGGAGTTTTACAGGTGTCACTGTGATATGAGACACACAGTGAGGATTTATTCCTTTTTCTTTTTTCCTAAAGTTATTTTAAAATTCTTAAAATGTAATGGAAAAGCCAGTGTTATAGACTAATTTCTAATTTATTAACACTTACTAGCTGAAATTGTAGAATGTTAAGGTAAATACATTGAGTCTCATTTAGTGAAATTAGCCATCAGGAATGAAGATTTACTTGTAGGAAATTTATTTTATCTGGTCTGGATTGTACATATAAAATCAATTAATCTTTTAATTTATTATGGAATTTTATAATGAATTAATCTTTAAAAAACAATTTATATATATTATTCATAAAATATTGGTTTACATCACTGTAACTAAGAGCTATAGGATCCCTTTGGCTATATGTTACCACAACACACTCAATCAGAAAGGCACCAATAGTCCTTCACCATAGTTCATAAAGCCCCACACCCACACACATATTTTTATCTCCACTCTGCCCCTCCCCCTTATATAGATTCAGATTTCCAGTTAAATTTCTATAGCTTGTTTATGGATTGATTTTATACTGCACTTTGTTTTGACTCTTTATATTCCATATATGAGTGATGTTATCCTGTATTTGTCTTTCTTCTTCAGGCTTATTATGCTTAGTATAATGGTTCAAAGATCCATTCAATTACACAAATGGCAAAAGTTCATTATTTTTATAGCTAAGTATAAATAACATATCTTCTTAACTACTCATAGGTCCATGGACATGTAGGTAGTTTCCATATTTTGTCTAATTTATATAGTGATGAAATGGACATAGGCACACATATGGCTTCAAATTTATGTTTTTCCAATATTCAGGTAGATATCATGGAGTGGACTTGTTGGTTAATATGGTAAATTTGTTTTTAATGTATTAAGAGACATCCACCTGCCCCATAGGGCCTAAACCAGTCTACATACCTAACAATAGTGTGAGAGGGCCCCTTTTTCTCCATGCCCTTGCGGCACTTGATGTATTGTAGTTTTGAGTTTAATTTCCCTGACGATGAGTAGTGATGAACATTTTTTCATATGTCCGTTGGCCATCAGCACATCTTAAAGAGGTGCTTACTAAGCTCACTCATTTATTTTTTTATTGGTTTGTAAGATTGGCCAGTATCAAAAATATCAAACAACAAGTATTGGTGAGGATGTAAAGAAAGAGGAACTCTCTTATGCTGCTGTTGGTAATACAGACTGTCCAGCCCTAATGGAAAGCCATATGGAAGAGTCTCACAACATTAAAAATGGATCTGCCATATGACATAGTAGTCCCATTTCTAGTCATCTACCTGAAAAGTTCAAATAGACTCTCAGGTTTATTGCAGCGCTGTTTACAATAGCCAAACAGTGGGAACAACCTAAACACCCTCAAACAGAAGAATGGATTAAGAGAATATACACAAAGGAATATTAGTCAGTAGTCAAAAGAGATAAGTTCATTCCACTTGCTAAATGTGGTTGGAGCTGGAACTGATAGTGCTAAATTATATAAGTCAGAAAGTAAAAGATAAATATCAGATGGTGTCACTAGTATGTGGAAATTAGAGCAACTAAACTTAGGGTCAGATAAAGAAAGACTAAAAACTAACCCTTGAAAGCTGATTATAGAACTGAAATATTCAGAGAGGGGAAGGGGATATCTGTGAGAACAGAGGGAAGAGTACACAATGGACTGTGGTGGTAGTCTATGAGTAATTTTGGGATGGGTATATTATAGTGGCAATACCTCTTGTGTGTATTCAAATATTGTCTAAATTTTAAAAATCATTAATTAATTAAATTGAAAATTAAAATAATAAATAAAATAAAATCATTCTAGATAATGAGAGAAAAATTAAAGCGATCAAAATTTGTAGGATATTTAAATTAATGTCATGGACTTCCACTGATTTATTTTCTTGGTTGTACATATCAGACTTTTTTTTTTGTATACGAAGTATGATCCTTGTAATATATTGTTGAATTTGATTTGCTAATATATTTTTCTTTTTTATTAATTTATTAATTATATTTGACATCATTTGTATTCCCGAGGGAGTACCCACCACCATTCCACCCATGCACCATCACCTCAGTCCCTTGTGCACTTTCTGCCCTCATCCCCGTTTTTGCCCTCCCCTCCTTTCCCTCTCCCCTCATTGTCTCTGGTTTATCTTGGATTTTTGGTCTTGTTGAGTTTTTTGTTTGCTTTAGTAATAATTGCCATTTCCTTGAGCTTATTCTTTGTTGTTGCTGTTGTTTTTTCACATTCCTCCTAAAAGTGAAGCCATCCAATATTTTTCTCTTGCTGTCTGGCTTGCTTCACTGAGTATAATTCCTTCTACCTCCATCTGTGTTTCTATAAATGTCCCTAGTTTCTCGTTTTTTATTGCTGAATAATATTCCATTGTGTATATGCACCACATCTTCTTGGTCCAGTCATCTACTTTTGGGCATTTGGGTTGTTTCCAGGTCTTACCAATTACAAATAGTGCTGCAATAAACATGGGAGTACAGGTGCTCTTTTGGATMRGTRTWTTTGTGTCCTTTRGATAGATTCCTAGGAGTGGGATTGCCAGATCATATGGTAGTTCCATTTCTAGTAGACTGAGGAACCTCCATACGGTCTTCCATAATGGTTGGATTAGCTTGCATTCTCACCAGCAGTGTACCAGGGTTCCTTTTTCTCCACATCCTCGCCAGCATTTGTTGTTGTTAGTTTTTTTGATGTGTGCCATTCTTACCGGTGTGAGGTGGTACCTCATTGTGGTCTTGATTTGCATTTCCCTGATTATGAGGGATGTTGAGCATTTTCTTACATGTCTA
>JAGFMF010012038.1:88332-109849 GCA_019455555.1 Galemys pyrenaicus
CTGGGAGTGTGATACCTCCATTCTCCTTTTTCTTAAGTAGAGCTTTGGCTAATTGGGGTTTTTTGTGTCTCCATATGAATTTCATCAATATTTGGTCTAATTCCTTAAAGAATTTCATTGAGATTTTTATTGGTATTGCGTTGAATCTGTAGATTGATTTTGGTAGTATGGCCACATCAGACTTACTTGATTTGATTCAAAGTTGATTTGGTAGCTGGAAATGCTCTAGTTATGAAATGTCAGTTCACATGATAGGTATGCCATAAATCTCACTATGATGGAATTTCTATTACACCAATTAAAAGCATATATGCTATCTAAGACACAGTTGCTTAATTAATGTCCCAAGGAAAAGAGTGGTGAAGGTGAAGATTTGCTGTCATGAACAAAATAAAATTCTGAAAATTAACATAGAACATATTTCTTATACAATGCTGTAGAGAGCCAACTTTCTATCATTATTCAGAGCTTCTGTAATAAATGTAGCATCACAATTTGATTAGCCTAGTTAATTCTGAAGTTATTTCTTAGACTTGGTTTGCACAATGAATAATTTTCTAAGTTTGAAGTTACTTTGATGAAGCAATATTGTTCTCCCTTATAGATTAATGGCAGATTTTGGTACTAGGAAGAAAACCCATCAAAAGTATCAGAGTTTATTTTCTCTATGAATTTCATCTAACATTGTTTTACACAAGAAGTCCTGAAGCCAAAGAAGGGGGATTAATAATAAAGATATTTTCATGTCAGTGTCAGTAGTCTTTTTTGATAGAAGCACATTTTCTGCTACATAGTTAATTTCATACTTGGAAATCTTACTTTCCTGTGAATAACAACTCACTACCCCACCAAGATTAGAAAGGGCTGGCTGCAGCCAGATTATCTGTCAGTGTGTATAGAACTTTCAGACCTCCCCTTTTTCATTGCTTTCTGAATAGCCTGGCTATCCTCTTCTAAGACAGAGAAAAATGAATCTATAGAAATGGAACTTCCTCATCTTTATGTGGCAAAAAGTTTATATTCTATTTTCTCAGCTTCTCATAGTTCCAGAAAAAGATAGTTATTGTTAGTATGGACTACTCTTGGGGCCAGAAATGCTATGATTAGGGCACTTCATCAACCAAATCAGTTTCTCTTCTTTCCCATAAAAGATGTACTACCATCTTCACCCCCTATTAGATTGTTCCAGGAAAAAATGCTCACTATAACTAAATGGTTTCACATATACTCTTCACTTGTCTAGGGCTTTGGCTTATAACAAGACTTTCTTTCAGTGTGGTGATGAACAATACACCTGGAGCTTCAGGCAATACCACAAAACATTCAGGTTATTCATTTTTTAAGAGCTACACTGAACAATATTTGAAAACAATATTTTTAAACATTGTTTCAGTTTCAATTGAAATTGAAAGCTGTACTGTCACACTTGTTTTGTCCTGTGTTTCTACCCAAGAATTTAAAATATACCACATGCTATTTTAAGAAAATCAAGAAATAGCCTAATATTGCTTCTGTTATTCTTGCATTATATCTGTTGGTAAATACCTATGTATTAAGTAGGTGTGTTCATATGGAACTGTACAAGTACTCAAACTGAAAGTCAAATAGATATTTTTGTCTATTATGATACATACAGCATTACATTAACAAATCAGATACGCTGCTAATTCTGATTTAAATAAAGTAGCAAGAATAATTTTTTTCAGTGGGTAATTTCCAAGTAACTATGTCTCCCTCCCAGTGGGAGTGACTCATAGTTATTGTAATGCCATTGAAATGTGAAAATATGGAAGAAAGCTTAATACTGTGATGACTAAATGCTAAGGCCGCAAAATCTCAGAGATATTTGCAGGAATGGCTGGTTCCAGGTCTAGGATAGACAAAAGATAAGCCTAGAACAATTGTTATGCCAGAAACATAATAATAATATTTTTTATCTTAAGACAATGTTTTAAAAAGATACTTGAAATGGCTCTGATTGCCAAATCTGAGGCAATATGAGCACCAGAATAATTAAGTAAACAATTGATAAGAATACAGTTTTATCAATAAAGACACAAAAACCAAAAATGAAAAGACAAGGACAAATTGGGGACACTTGGTGGGGAGTGTCGAGGGAGAGGGTTGAGGGCAGAAGAGAGCACGGGGGACTGAGGTGATGGTGCATTGGTGATATGGTGATGGGGAATACATGGGGATTACAATTGATGTCAAATATATACAAATAAATAAATATATAATTTAAAAATCTAAAAAAAATTTTTAAAAAATACAGTTTTACAAAACAACATTGAATGGGAAGAGGGCTTTTGCTTAAAGAGAACTGCTGACACTTAATGGATGAATGGAAAGGGAGTATTGGAAGTGAAAAAATCATCATAGTGTGGCTCATGTAAGAATCATCAGTAGATGGTAGATCTTAGAGAAATTATGATGTGAAACAGGATATTTGCATGGTTTCAAAGTGACTCCCCACACACTATTTACAAAGGGGAAATAAACAGTGTTTATACCATGAAGAAAACAGGTAATACCTGGACTCAATGACAAAAAATCAAAATAAGTTTATGGAACTGTTCCAGATTAAATGAGACTAATGAGATTTGACGATTAAATGTGATACTGTGTGATAGACTGCATGCTCAAATATAGGACAGTAATGTCCTTCAACAAAAACATTGTTGAAAAAAATGGATTTTTAAAGATATATATAAAAACATTATATCATATTTATTTATTTATCATATATATAAAGTTGCCTTTGATGATTTGGGAAAAATTATGAAATATCCTACAAGTTTATCAATATCCACCATTCTTTAGAGACAGAGCACACAAACAAAAAAAAGAGAGGGTGTATTAACAATAGATACAGTTGAGTACAGGGTATCCAAGTGTTCATTGCATTATTTTTACTTTAGCTTACCATTAAGTATGAACTTATTTCCAAATAAAATGCTTAAAATTTGTTTCTTAAAAGAAATATCCACTAAGAAGTGTCCCCTTTCATTTTTATCTTTGGCTTGCCAGTTAGGTATACATGGGTAAAGACCAATCACATCTGTAGTGGTTTGGAGCTGTGGCCTAAAGTTAATTCCAGGATGACTTCATACTCAAAGTTGGAAAAGTTTAGCAAGTTTTAAATCCTTGAAAGGAGACTGGACAAGATTAAGGAATAGTGATAAATTTTATGATATTGTTGAAAACTAAAATTTATGGTTATTATTTATAAGATAGTCATTAAAAAATCAAAAAAGTAATGAGATATTACCTCATGCTTATGAATATGGCCTATACCAAAAGTATGGAAACAACAAGTGCTGAGGATGGCATGGAGAAAAAGAATTCTTAGACACTTCTGGTGGAAATGTAAATTGGTGCAACCTCTGTGGAAAATGATATAGAGATTCCTTAAAATACTGAAAATACACTATTGAACTTTCTCCACACCTGAAGGAGATCCTATACTGCTAAAGCACAAATGTAAATCACTGTTACCTAAATTAAAAAATCTTAAAAGATGGACCTCAAGAAAATATGTTATGCAAAATAAGCCAGAAAAAGAAAGAAAAAACTTAAAATGGACATACATATGACCCAAAAATATCAGTCTTAGATATTTACCCAAAGAATATAAAAACACTAATACAAAATTTTATGCATCTCTATATTCATAGCAACATTATTCACAATAGGCCAGACACAGAATTAACCTAAATGTCCATTGATAGATGACCGGATAAAAGGATATTGTATATATGTTCCATGAAATACTACTCAGGTCTTCTAAAAAGTTGAAATCTTGTCTTTCTGTGACACCATAGATGAGGTGATTATGTTAAGAGAAAAAGTCATAAAATGAAAAACAATTACTGGATGGTTTCTCTCATATAAATATATAATATAAATATCTAAAGCAAATGAAATAATAAATCACAACAAAAATAACTCTTAGATTTAAAAAAACATATGGTGGTTACCAGAAAGAGATGGGAAGGGAAGAGTGGGAGCAAAGGGCTGAAGGGGTCTATCTGACAGTGTTCAGGAAGACACTGGAACTTTGATGGTGGATGAGGTTAGGCCAATATACATATAGATGTATGTAACTGTACTTCCCCAAATTAGATGCATTGTAAAAAAATAAAATTGTATTTTTTAAAAAATATATCACTTAGAAACCATTACAATAGATTACATTTTCATTAGGTACAGAAATTCTTTATATGTTGTATATGCATGTGTGTAAAACACACCTATTAACTATATATGTATATATGTATATACACACTGCACACACATAGATGAATAATGAATCATACATTTATTTGTAACAACAGGTATATGTATCTGGTATGCCTAGCAACCTAAAAAAAGAAGTGTAGAAGTGAAATTGGTGATAACACCCCAGATAAAAAGCAAAACTGAGAGGAAACTGCTGTAAACACATATTCAAATTGTGTTATTCTCTTTACAAAAACATGCAATTATTTGCCACTTTACATTCATGTGGCACCTATTTTGGTTTCATATGAAGCCCAATACTTTGTTGCTTTATATTGAGAGGACTACTCATGCTGCTACTACCACTACTACTACTACTAAGAATAATCTAGCAGTTGATTATTTTGAGTCATAAATCGAAGTGTGTAAAAATTATACCTGGTTCTCTATGATTCATTCTTACAACTCTCAGCTTTCCTTCAGTCTACCAGCAAATATAATAACTTGTTCTTACCAAGTCTTTTTTACTTAGGATTTAAGTATCAGTTAAAGGTCCTATCATCCTCTTCTACTTTTCCTTGAAAGGAGTTACTAGGTTTATATCATATGAAGGAATGGTGTCTGGTTCTCTGTGAATATCTCTACAATGCTAGTTTCTGCTGAGTCTAGTACTCAGTTATACACACACACAAAGCACATTCCTGCTGTAAAGGTCTGGGTGCTGGTGGTGCCACCATTTTCTTTTGCTGAGAGGCCCCTTCACTCAGTATCCTTCACTTCCCAACTGTAAGGTCCTATGCCACGCTGGACCTGATGCCTTTCCATGAGAATTGCAGTCTCCCTGGGCTGTATCTTATAAAGCAAAAGATGGTTTTCTCTATTTTACTCTACTACTACAACAATACCCACCCTCACCTTTGTTTCAAAAAAGAAGGAGGAGATGAGACAAAGAACCTTTTGAAAGAGATATGTCAATGATTAAATTGTTAAATCTTTTATGGACTGAATATTTGTGCTCTATCTCGAATTATTATGTTGAAGCTCCAATCCCAAAAGTGACTGTACTTGATGATAGGGATTTAATGGAGATAAGTAAATGAGGTTAGAAAACTGGGACACTGGATGCCCATTAGGACACTGTATCCAATAAGAAGGGATACCAGAGTTCACACTCCTGTTCTCCTATCCATGCAATAGAGGAAAGATCAAGTAAGAGCAAAGTGCTTGTCTATATATGGAGAAGAGAGTCCTTATCAAAAACTAAACCCTGCTGTAACCTTGATATTAGATTTTCTAACCTCTATGACTATGAGAAATTCAATTTCTATTGTTTAGGACACGTAGTATGTGCTATTTTCTTAAGGCAACCTGGATGGGCTAATTTCTCTCTCTCAATTCTTTCTTAACCCCTAGATAAAAATACCTTTGGCTCATTATGTGTGTGAAAGTAGTTTTAACTTAATCATGCAGACATCCCTTGTCTATACTTGTGTATCAGTATGTCTCAGACTTGAGCATGTATCAGAGGTAATTTGGAAAGCTTCTTAAAACACAGTACTGGACTTCATCCCAGAGTTTGATTCAGTAGGTCTGATGTGGAGCCCAAGTTTTTGTGTTTCCAAAAAATCTCCAGGTGACACTGATACTACAGATTATATATGTTGTTATTTTGAGTTTCTTTTGCTGTATTCATTTCTTTTGGTGAAAAATGCCTCCAGATATTTCGAAAACCAAAAATTCAGCAGGTAGAGTGATTCATGGAAGCAAAAAATTTCCAGCAAAGAAAATCCTTAGTTATCTTAGAATTTGATCCTGCTACAAAAACAGCCAATTTTTATTTAGTGTTTATCCCAGGCACGCTACTGGTAATTACGTCTAGCAATGAGTTTCTCAAAATATGTAACTTTTTATAATTGTAATTGCTGTTCCCAGTTAAGTTGAGCAAAGTGAGTCATCAAGTAATTAAGAGAGTTGTGTACAGTTTCATAGCTGGTAGGTAAGTAGCAAACTTGTAATTCTAACTGGGACAGCTTGCCTATGGCTCGTAACCACTGTTAGACTGCCTTTCTAATATAATTTTTTTAGAAGATTCATTATGACTATAAATGAAATGCCTATATGTGCACTGTTAGACACAGTGAGGCTGATATTAGAAAGAATATCCCAGTGAAAAGATCTATCATACATACTCTTGATATAAATGATAGCAGCTTCATGTCCTTAGTCATTTGAAGTAGACAATATATAGCAGTAAAATATGTGTCACTGGAAAAAACATGTATACAGGAGGATTGAACTAATCAGTTTTTTCAGTTTTTAAAGTGTTAATAGTATATCTAGATATCTCTAAGTTTTTGAATCATCTTGCTCATTTGTTTGGTCACTAGAGTCATATCTTGAAAAGAGACCAAATATTTGCTTCAGTCTAACCATTATTCATGGGAGCTACACACTAGAAAATGTGGTTATCTGAGCCCCACCAGATGCCAATATTATATAGCTGTTTATCTTACTGAATGTCCTTGGTAAACACTATGCACTCAAAATATTCCTCTGGTGGAGTGGTGAAGCAATGTAAAAATGTGGTATGCATGAGTAAATAAAATATTGATGAATTAAGCTCTGGAACTGAGATAAAACTAAAGTAGAAAAAGCAGGTAAATCATACTATCCTTGTGTTAGTACTGAAATTATGTTCCTCACTTTCTATTTTTTCTACTGACAACAGAACAAGTTACAAAAAATACTTTCAATTATGCTGCTGACATAGTACCTTAGCACTGGAAACATTTTTTATTTGTTTCTGCTGAGAAATCAACCTGGCCTCCAGGTAAAAAGGGAAGGATGTAATGATATTGGCCTATTAATGATACACTATATAATTTGTGCACAAACTAGAATAAAGTGGTTATGAAAACAACTGAATGGAAATATAATTAGTGAAATGTGGTTAATGTGCACTTTATTACATTCCTTTGATGAGTACATTCCTTTTTTCTCCTTTTACACTAATTTTGATAACTA
The DNA here is from genome assembly GCA_019455555.1 of Galemys pyrenaicus. Classification (NCBI taxonomy): domain Eukaryota; kingdom Metazoa; phylum Chordata; class Mammalia; order Eulipotyphla; family Talpidae; genus Galemys; species Galemys pyrenaicus. The sequence goes on from JAGFMF010012038.1 coordinate 95,578, forward strand.
AATTGTGTCTGAGAATTGGAGAAGTGCTTCAAACTGTGGTTAATAACCATTATTAATATGTACAATAGCCAATAGCTTACATCTGTTGAGTTGTTTATCACTTATTAAACACTATGCTAAGTGTATTGTCATTTACTCCTCATAGTCAACCCATGAAATAGATATCACCATTTTCCTCTCCATTTTTACATTTTTAACATTTTTGCACAAGCTTAGAGAGGTAAAATGCCTAAGGTCACACAGCCAGTATTTGTTGAAACTAGGATCCAATAAGGCAATCCTATTTCAGAGATTGTGCTTTTTTGGTATCACTTATCTTGCCACCTTTATTGGGGTATTTATAATATACATACACAAACACACACATAAATAATGAAATAACCACTAAAAGCAAGCTAATTAATATATTTATCACCCACCATAGTTATCATTTACCATAACATGTATACTTCTGTGTATTAAAAACAATGAAGATAAACCCTTATAACAATTTTAAAGTATATAAAGCAATATTTTAAAATATAGTCACAATGTTGTATATTAAATCTCACGAATTCACTCATCTTGTATAACTAAAATTTGTACTCCTTCACCAAAATATCCCCATCTCTCCCAGTCTCTAGACACCATCATTCTTGTCACTGATTCTTTGAGTTGGACTATTATGTATAACACATATAAGTCAGATCTTGCAACATTCCTGCATCTGGCTTACTCCATTAAACATATTGTTTCCCAGGTGCATCCATGTTGTCAGAAATGGCAGAATTTTTAAGGTCAAATAAGAAATATATACACACACACACACACAAACACACACATAAATCACATTATTTCTTATCCATTGGAGGGCAATTAGATTGTTTCCCATACCCTGATTATTGTGAATAATGCTGCAATGAGCATGAAAGAACAGATATCTCTTTGATAGAACACTGACTTAGACAACCACCCACACATGAATTTGTGGAAGTCAAGGAATTCAGCACACAAGAAATTAAAGCACACTGTGTGAGTAAAAATATCAAAATCAAATTGGGGGTATTGGAGAGTGTTGCAAGGAACAATTTTATTTTTTTCTGTTTTACCCTACCCCAAAACAACACAGCTCAATGCAAGGAGAGCCATTCTCAGCCTGTGATTTCTTCCATGTAGGAATGTAAGAACATGTGAATGAAGTCTTCCTCAGCTGCTTAGGATCATGTCAAAGAAGCCTATATCTATCATATCCCATTACTATGAACAGCATTACTAAAATTATAATATACAAAGAATACAGGTGGAAGAAAAATGAAATAGGAAAATGAAGGCAAACTTGTAGAATTATCAAATTCCATGAGATAGAAGGGCAGAGAGAAGTTATCAGAGAAATAATAAAGTAAAACATCCCAAACTTGAAGAAAAACAAAATATACAAGTCCATAAAGCTAAAAGAACAAATCGTTAATATAATGAGACTCACTCCAAAGCACATATTATTGAAACTTCAAAGAGTTCAAGACAAAGAAAGACTATTGAAGCTGGCTGGGGAAAGAAACAGGTAACCTATATAAATAAATGCCTATCCGACTTACATTTGAGTTCATTGTAGAAAAACTACAGAAAATGAGAGAATAGTATTATGTGATCAAAATACTTAAAGATAAAAACTCTATCCTGCAAGATTCTCTTCCAAAGATGAGGAGAAATAAAGATCTCTTAAGAGATCTTTTAAAAAAGCTAACAGTTTGCAAACACTCAACCTCCCCACCAAGAAATGCTGCAAAAAAAGCTGTCATCCATAAGTCAAAGGGAAGGATGTCAACAAAGAATTGCACAATGTAATAGAACCAGAAAATTAGTGACAAAAATTATAGTGGCAGGCCACAATATATCAGTATTAACCCCAAATGAAAATGGACTGAACTCATCAATCAAAAGGCACAGAGCTTGTAGTTGGATGTGAACACAGAATCCAAAAAATTCTACTGTCTCCTGGAAAGAGATCTGAGCTCCAAGATAAATATAGGCTCAGAGAAAAGGATTGGGAAAAATCCCACAAGCAAATGGAATCCAAAAGAAGGCAGGAAGAGTCATACACATCAGTTAAAATAAGTGAAGAATGATAAATACCAGATGGTGTCACTACCAAGAATCCCTTAGTTCATCACTTGAGTACATTGTGTTCCCTTACTTTGCTCTCTCCTCTGGAAGCCTCAGTTCTACATTCAGATTTCTATGGCTTTTTTATTTGTTTGACTTTTATTTGACACTTTGTTTTGTCTTTCTATATAAATGACACCATACTGTATTTGTCTTTCTTTTTACTTATTTTGTCTTTTTTAAGTGTTTTACGAACATTTGCAGTTTCATTCTTTTATGTTCATAAAAGCTACTTTGTAGAATTTCAATGCTTTAAAATAATATTTATTTCTGACCGAACATATAATCTCCCTTGCCACACTTGAGAGAGAATAATGTATTCTGTTTTTGGGTGGAGTGTAATATATCTAGCTATATCTATAATTTATATGATTTTATGTATACCTATATCTATCTATAGTCAAACTGGTTTATAATGATGTTCGAGTCATCTAGTTCCTTACTGAGTATCTATTCTATACATAATTGAAAGCAGGGTATTGAAGTCAACTATTATTGTACAACTTTCTATTTTTCCCTTCAGTACTGTCAATGTTTGCTTCAAATATCCTGGAGCTCTGTTATTTGGTGCATATATCCTTAAATGGTTCTATCTTTGTGAGAAGTATACTTTAATCAATATATAATATCTTTCTTCATCATTTGTTAAGTTTTTATTTAAATTCTATTTTGCCTGATATTAGTGTATCCACACAAACTCTTTTTTGTTTACTATTTGAATGGAATATCATCTTCCATCATTTCACTTTCACTCTATTGTGTCCTTTGATCAAAAATGAGTTCCCAGTAATAGCATACAGCTTGATCATTTTTAAAATCCATCTTGACAATCTATCCATTTGATTGGGTAGCTAAGCCATTTACAATTTAAACTATTTATTGATAAGGAAGGACTTTTGCCATCCTGTTTTTCATGTTCCATATGTTTTATGGCTTTGTTATTTTTGCTCATTTCTTCCATTACTGCCTTCATTTGTGTGTTGTTGAATTTCTAGTGATGCATTTTGATTCCTTACTCCTTTCTTTTTGTATATAGTCTATATTTCTTTGTAGTTATCAAGGGGATTGCATATAATCTTAAATTTATAACATTGCATTTTGAAGTGATAAAAATATAACTTCATTTACATAGAAAAATCTCAAATCCAATATCCAAGTTCTGTTCCCTTGACTTGTTATTGATGATACAAGATACATTTTAAAACGTGACCTTAAACACAGTTATAACTATTTTTTCATGTTTTTCTCTTTTAAATTATCAAAAGTGAGAAGTGAAACAAACCAAATGAGTGTGATACTGGTTTTATATTCACCCAATGATTTATATTTTGCAGAGATGTTTACATCTTCACAGGACAATGAGTTATGATCAGTATCTTTTTATTTCAAAAGATCTTCCTTTAGAGTTTCTTGTAGGGCAGTACTAATTGTTTTTCAAGAAACGATTTCCCCCTCATATTTGAAATACAGTTTCTCCAGAGATAGAATGATTGGCTGACAGTTACATTTTCTTTCCGCATTTTAAATATATCATCCCCTTGCCTCTAGATTACAAGTTTTTTGCTTAATGGTTACCTGAAAATCTTATAGAGGATTCCTTGTAGTGATGAGTCATTTCCCTCTAGTGCTTTCATGACTCTCTCTTGTCTTTGACTTTTGACAGTTTGATTATAAATGTGTTTTGGTATGGATCTCTTTCAGTTTTTTCTACTTATAGTTGTTGAATTTCTTGCATGTTCACATTCATATCTTTCATCAAATTTTGGAAGTTCTCAGCAATTATTTCTTCAAATAATCTCTCTGCCCATTTCTCTCATTTTTCCTTCTGGGCTCCCATGATGTATATATATTTGCCTATTTAATGGTCTCCCATTAGTCCCTTAAGCTCAGTTCATTTTTTTTTCTGTGCCTCATACTTTGATTTCAAAAATATCATCAAGCTCACTGGTTCTTTTTTTGAACTCCTCAAGCATGCCATGGAATCCCTTTAGCAAATTTTTCGATTCAGTTATTGTATTTTTCATTGTCAGAATTTCTGTTATAGATTTATTTTTGTAATTTATATTTATTTGATATTTTTGTCAAAATATCATTTTTCTTACTTTTAATTGGTTGTCTATGTTTTCCTTTAACTCTGAACATTTTTAAAACAGCTTTTAAAATTTTCTTTGTCAACTGCTTCTTCAGGTGTTGTTTCTGACATTTTTTTTTCTGACTTTGAATAAGAGATGTTTTCCTGATTCTTTTTATGCTTTGTAATTTTTAAAATTTTTGTTAAAAATTGGGCACTTGAAAAAAAATCACACCTCACAGTCTTTGCAGACTATCCTAGGCAACATTCACTAATTAGGTGAGTGTATTCTAAGTCTTGGGATAACTCTGAGATTAAAGTTTAAGCTCTTCTCAGTTCTTTTCTGAGTGTGCATCTATTCAGGGCTTGCATGTAACTTTTCTTTTTTTTTTTTTAAAGATTTATTTATTTATGCATATAAGTACTGGGGTACAGGCCAGAGTTGTGGGGGGTGAGAGGATTCACCACAGACAGAGCAGGGATCAGAACAGGCAGATCAACAGAAGTACACTGCTGAGGGGAGCAGCGGGCATAGCAGGAGAGGTCTGCCGCGCCATGTGGGTCCCCTCCCTGCCCGGCAGTAGGGATCGAACTCGTGCTGCAGCGGCTGCCGTTTGCTTCATAGTGCATTGCTTAACCCACTGCGCCACCAGGGAGGCCCTTGCATGTAACTTTTCATTTCCCACATATACCTTGCTGCTTTCAATGTCTTAAGCTCCCAAAGAGGTTCATTCTAACTTCTCCTCAGAATCTTGGTTGTTCTGTTCTTTCTGTATCTCAACCCATAACCACTTGCTGTACTTGCCCATTAGTCTGTAGTCCTTTGCATCTATGCCAACAATGTCTGCTGCTTCTGAAATCCCAGCAAGATGAAATAAAGACCAAACCTTCATGCAGGTACCAGAGTGGTTAAAAGTTTACATATAAGTTCTGATATGTTACCTTAAATCAATGGATGTAGTTGTGATCTGGGTTGGCTCTTCTTGCAGACCAAGATTGTACCATGAAGGGAAGGAAGTTGGCAACTATGTGTAAAAATATCACAAGACTTCTTATATTTTGCATGTGACTTTTTCTTCATTGGGCATTCAACTGGTTGCTGTATCCTTTTGACTGTTTTCCAAGGACCTTGTAAATTTATTTTATCCAATTTCCTAATATTTTTAGTGTTTTCATGAGGATATAAAGGATATAAATATCCTAGAGTATATTTGTCTACCATCTTGATGGCATTGTCCTTCCCAATGGTTTTCATTTCTTTTCTAACATTCCTTACACTTTTTTTTATCTCTAATTGAAATTTATATGCCCATTTGGAATAGTATTTTCCCTGTAGTCCTCTCAAGTGATGAATATTTTCAGTTTTACATCCCATATAATCTAGAGCTGGGAGTTTAAATAAACTTCTCCCTTGCTCCATGTTGCTGCTTCAAAATCATTTATACTTTCTATTCCTTCAAACCCAAAGTGTCTATGAATTTTATTGCAAAAGACATCTCTATGCACCTATATTTCTTATTCCTTTCTCTTGATTCTGTTCATCATGAATGCTAACAGTATTATTGGTGCCTACAGCATCTATTTACATACATACAAAATAATTGACATATCAGTACTAGTATTTTCTCATCTTTAAAGATTTCTTCCTCTCACTTCATCTACTCATTACTTCTTCAAGATTCCAAAATCTTGAATTCAAACATCTTATTTTAACCATTATCTTTCTCTTTCCATCTCAACTACTCAAGTATCCCAGATAGGGCCCTGGGTGCCAAGAAGCATTGAAGTTCCTTGCCTTTGGTTCAGGAAAGAATACACATAGGAGTCAGAATTTAAAAATGAAACTTTTATGTAAATAATAGTAAACACTCAGAAAAGAGTATAGGCAGATTCAAGAGAGAATTACACTTTGGGTCATGAATCTGCTTAGTTGAGAAGGCAGAGGTTTTGGTCAGTTTTATTTAGCAAAATCATTAAGCCATAACATTCCTGTTAATTACACAAGATAGGAGAAGTTTTACAATGAACAGTGCCCAAAGTGAGATAAAAGGTATAAACTACTAGAGCTTGTGTAACCTTGCTTTGGAATGTGAATAAACATTTTGTCAGTTACAGTATGGGGGAAACTGGGATCTCTATTAATTCCTAAATACATTACCCTTATACCATTAATTCACACTCATTGAGGTCTTTATTCTCTTTATTCTATGTATGCTACCATTCTTTTCATTATTCATCATTCCCTATGTCTATTTATCCATACCCACCCAGGTAACATTCACTGACGTCTCTATAGTCTCTCTTACAAATATTCTTAACTCTCATGTAACATGTAAAATAGGGAAGATCTCATTCAGACAACCCATAACCATAAACTGAGATTACTCATGTTGTCAGTATCAAAGCAAATGATTTTATCTTAGATAGCTTTGACAGTTCATTAATTAGTACTTTAATGTTTTCTTTTGCTGCCTTCAGGCTTGCTTTATAAGGATCACATGTTTATTGAACTAAGGTACAAGATAGAAAGAAAAAATAAGAAAGGAAGTCTACCTCAGTGGATAGAGTAGGGTGAAGAGCAATGTGTGAAGGCAGTTCAATATATTATAGTGAAAGATTACATGAGTGCTTTGGTACTGGGAGTGAATCAGGGTTTAGGGAGCAGGCCCAGAATCTGAGGACCCCAGGAGGGTTCTTTCTCAGTTCTTGTCTTTAGCAACTAAAAAATTCAACATACAGACCAAAGTTACTTTGGGCTTGGGGCATCTTGTTCCCCACTGAATGCCTACATCCATTTCTTAACTTCCTCCATCAGAAGTGTCTAGTGATGTACATCTGAAGAGATATACTTGTATACCTCTGAATCACATATACAGCTGTAAAAATTATTACCTCAATAAAGTAAATTTTTTAAAAAAATACATAAGGAAATAAGGAAAAATAAGAAAGGGACTATTTAAAAATTCTGGAAAAAGAAAAGAGAGGGGCAAGGATGTCAAGGCCAGAATACAGATGAGCTAAAATTTCTTCCTAACAAAATCTGCTGCTGTAAATGAGAGAGCAGGGAGATTTTTCTTTCCCTTGCTCAGTTTGTTCAGTGTATTTCTGTAATCTGTAAAAGTGGGGAAATTAAGCCTATGCTTGCTTTCCCTTGATTCTTTTAGTTATTATTACCTCATTATATACTCATTTGTACAATATTTTGGCAGACACATACAGTTACATATATTAAGTTCATGGAATCTCGTTTTGCCTATAGGTCTTTAAAAAAGCACCAGGAACACTCTTATTTGAATGTGAGTTTGTCAACCATTAAACTGATTGATTTTTTATTATATAACTCAATAGAAGTAGTAATCTTCAGTTTGTATGCAGCATTACTCTAAGAAAAAGACTCATCGTGGAAAAAATCTCTTCCTGTTTATACTTTAAAAAATGATGTTCCTTTCACAAGAAAGCTCCATGTTTTAAAGCTATCTTTGTACTGTATTGCTCTATTAATATGCCTGATATAGGTATAGCAAAGCAATTCACCTTACTGCAAAGAAAGAGCTTTTCTATTTTGTAGTAGCAACACTATCTTTTAAATTTTATTTTGCTTAAACTCTGTCAAAAGGAACCTATTGTTCATACAATATAGATTGTGACTCTCAAGAAAATTATAAAATCAATTGTTTTTGTAAAGAGAACCTTTATGCAAGACTAACAGGTCTTAGCAGCTGTGTTGTTTCCTACACAAATCCTTTAAAATGGTTGATGAACTTCTTTTGTAAGCACACCTGTTGTGGAAATAGTCTAGGCTAAATTGTAGGTTAGTTTACCCTTTGGTTATGCCTCTAAAAATGTCAGCAACCATGACTGTCTCTGCCAACTACTGCTGGAGCAGCTGTTGGTTGGTTATTTATTTATATTGGCTTATTTATTTATATTGGTTATTTATTTATATTGGCTTATTTATTTGAAGCAAACAAAGAAAAATGTAAATTTCCGTAGTCACATCCTTCCTTCATTAAAGCAGATGTATTTCTGTTGTTTGATGTCATATAATGACAAAACAGAAGTAGGAATGAAAATTGTCCTTTGTTTTAAAACCTCATCATAAATGTCAAAATGAGAATATTTCCCAGAAGTAGGAAATGTCATGGAGTGGGAAAAAAACTTTTCCCTAAACTTTCAAAAAATAACTAATAAGAAGACAGAGAAATATTCAGGAAGAAAAAAATGCCTTTATAGAAAAGGGACCCCTGAAAGAAAAGTGAAAAGACTTCAGTTTCTAAAATCAATATCATAAAGTGAGAAATAGTGAAGGGAAGAAAGTGAGAAATAGTAACATTGAACATCTAAAATGTGGGTCAAGATAGCTCATAGAGCATTGAATTACTTGTAGATCTTCAAAAAGCTATCAAGATAATACATATGGTGTGCTTTAAGATATTGTCAATTGAAGTTCAATTACAACTTCTGGAATTAAGATCATGACACATTCATAAAGGGAGTTTCCTGAAATTACCTAAAAATTGACAAGTATAGCCTAAAGATGCCCTCGCATATTTTCTAAGAACACTAGACTTGTTTACAAATGACAGAGCCAAAGTTGGTAGTGCTATTTTTAGAATAAATAGGAATATGTACAAAAAGATTGCAAAGAAAATCACTATAATTTCAATTGCCTGTCATACAGAATAAATTAAATCACAAAGCTATGTGTGGTATTATTTTTTCATTATGGCTACCTCCCTGCTTCTCCAAATTTGTTCTGCAAAATGTTGCTCACAAGATCTATAATTAGATGCTAATAAGTATTAATAACTGTTTGTAAAATAGAAAATATATTGAAAATTTATTGAATACATTTTAAGATAAAATGTAATAATTTTCAACTCAATAGTAAAGTTAATGCCCAGAGAAGAATAATTCATATAAATGAAAAGTTGCTCTCCCATTACGGAAAATAGTATGAAAGCACATAATAACTTGTACAAAAGAAGACATGATATGCAGATAGTGATATATCTAACATGGATGTAATTTGATAAAAATGTTAATCATTGACTTTCTATGCTCCTTGCTTGGGTAATATTCAGATATCTGGCATTCTCCATGTCCTAATACAGAGGCTTTTCAGAAATTTAGATTAAATATTTAGATATTAAATATAAGATATTAACATCAATAATTCTAATACATTAAAATTATTTATGTGTACATATACAATTACATATAAAATAATTACATATAAGTTATCTTTAAAATTCAAATTGATTTAAAATTCATAGAAAACAGACATTTTAGATTTTTTTCTTTTTTTTAAAAGATTTAATTTTTTGGTATACACGAGCTGGGCTGCCAGTCAGAGGTGTAGAGGGTAAGAGGATTTACCAGAGACAGAGAGGTGAGAACAAGCAGATCTACTGATATACACTGCTGAGGAGAGCAGCAGGCAACATGAGAGGTCTGCTGCACCATGTGGGTCAGCTCCCTGGCTGGGGATTGAACTCATGCTGCAGTGGCTGAGGACAGCTTTATAGGGTTGTGGCTTAATCCCTTGCACCACTAAGGAGGCCCCCATTTTAGATTTTTCTCAATGGAAATGTTGTTCAAAGTAAAAAATGGCATTAGGTTGTTTTACCCCAATTCTAAATTGCTCTCTCCTACCCTCAGCAGTAACTTGCTACAGTAGGATTTCCACTATATTTTAGCATTAAATATTATTATAGTATAAGATTATCACTAAATTTGCAGGAAAACCAACAAAGTGAGATACAACTTAAAATTTCTTCTTTAAAATATCTGTGTAAAAAACCTACATAGAGGGCCCTCCCTGGTGGCACAATGGGTTAAGCAATGCACTATGAAACAGACCGCAGCCACTGCAGCACCAGTTTGATCCCTGCCCCCAGCTGGGAGCTACTTTTGCAAATTTGTATTAGATTTAGATCTAGCAATTGTGGACCTGCATCCCCATGTGGCAAAAACTACGTTACCACAAGTGACAGGTGTTGAGTAGGCGATTCTTAGTTTAGACAGTTCCTGTGCAGTCCAGTCGGTCACAGTTCTCACAGATTTTACTCATCTAGGTCACCTGCCAGGTCCCTATAGGTTTTGTGACTTTTTTGAGAGAACTAAACCTGGTTTGTTGACAACTATACCGCATATCACTGTCATAAAGTTTATATGTGGCTTTAAGTTAAATAAATTTTGATGTTTGAGTAACTCATTTCATTTTGAAATATAATAAGTGGAAACACATTATAACTCTGGTGGAGTGACAATGTCAAGTTGGATATAAATTATGCACTCCAACTGCCATGAGAGAGAGATCAAATGACCGTGAAGGGATGCTAGGGCAACAGGGGGAGGTGGTGTGAAAGAATTCACCAGAGATCGTATGTAACATAGAAAAGGCAGATTTATTGATTACCCTGCTAGAGAAGCAGGGGGTGAGATTAGACTGTCTGTGTCACAAGGGAAGTTTGGAACACTTTTTATACTGTGAACATGTGTGTTTTCTAAGATTTAGGACACAGGTCTATTCTGGCTGCTATCTACAAAAGTGTCAGTCTGTGATTAGTCCCTGCATTTTTTAGAATTTACATCAGCCTTTAATGTCCACAGGTGTGTGTTATGGCCCTTTTTCAATAAAACACTTGGTTACCCTATCTACTCAAGGTTCCCAAGCTAACTTCAATTTCAACTATTTGTTCAAAACTTGTCATCACAGTCTGCAAGGCAAGGAAGAGATTGAGTTTTTAACAATGTAAACCAGAATACCAATAATTTCCACATGTTTTCATGGAATTAAAATAAATAAATTTGTGTCATTTTCAATTGCTTTCACCAAATTCTTATCTTTATTATTACAGATATTTTACCTTCTTAAACATTTTATTGTTTTAGATCCTAGTGTAAATGGGGAATGTTTTATTTCTTTTTCAAACATTTTGTTTTTGTGTTTTGAAATGCAACTGATTTCTGTATGGTGATTTTGTACACTGCAACTTTACTGAGTTAATGATTATTTCTAACATTTTTTGGTGACGGCTTTAATATTGTTATATGTAAAATCATAATCTGCAAGCAGAGACAATTTTGCTTCTTCCTTACTGTTTTATATACCTTTATTTCTTTGCGTTCCAGAACTATACAGAAAAAAGGATGATCCTTATTTTGCTCCTTAAAGGAAAAAAAGCTTCAGTTTTTCATTGTTGAGTCTGATGTTAACTGTGGCCTAGCATATATAACCTTTACTATGTTGAGCTATAGTCCTTTTATTTTTTTAACTGGAGGTACATTCCTTTAATATTCAATTTGTTGAGATATTTTCTCATAAGCGAAATGGTATTGTATTTTGCAAAATGTTTTTTCTACAATCAGTTTAGATGATCATATGGATGTTATCTGTTACTATAGTACATCACATGTACTGTTATGCTTATGTTATCCTTGCATCCCAGAGATAAATCCCATTTGTTCATGTATGGTTCTTATAATGAGTTATTGATTGGTTTGTTGTTGTTGTTGTTTTTACTGAGAATTTTGCATCATATAACTCAGGGATAATGGTATATATTTTTCTTGTAATGTCCTTTTCTAATATCAAGGCAATGGCGGCAATGGTCATAAAATGAGCTTGGAAATATTACCTCCTCTTCAATTTTTGGAAGCATTTCAGAGGCATTGGTGCTAATTTTACTTTAAATATTTGTTAAAATTCATGAATGAAACAACATGCTCTTCATCATTTCTTTGTTGGAGCTTTTTGATTATGATTTAATCTCCTTATTCATTATTTGTTCTAATGTTCTGTTCTTTCATGATAGAGTTTGGTAGGCTTTAGGTTTCTGTAATTTATGTATTTCTTCTAAGTTATCCAATTTATAAGTTATCTTCTATTCCTTTTTATTTCTGTGTAATGTCTCTCTATCTTGTTTCTGATTTTATTTGAGTATTTTGTCCTTTTTTGTAGTTAGTTTAGATAAAAAGTTTTTCAGTTTTGTTTAACTTTACAAAAGATAAATTTTACTTTTATTGTTTTTTTATATGGTTTTTCTGGTCTCTATTTCATTTATTTCTGCAGTGAACTTTGTTATTTCCTTTGTTCTTCTAAATCTGGATTTAGTTTTTCTTCAAGTCCCTTAGGGGACTTGAAGTTGTTTATTTGAGGGTTTTCTTTTCTTAATATAGGTATTGTCCACTATCAATGTCCCTCCTAGGCTACTTTTGCTGCATTGTTTAAGTTTTGGTATATTGTGCTTTAATTTCATTTATCTCAAGATATTTTTATTTCACTTTTTAAAAAAGATTTATTTATTTATGCATACAAAATCTGGGGTACAGGACAGAGGTAGGGGTTGTGTGAGAGGATTTACCAGAGACAGAGTTAGAAACAAAACAGGCAGGTAGACTGAAATATACTGCAAGAGGAGCAGTGGACCAGTGGACGAGGCAGGAGAGGTCTGCCACACCATGTGGGTCACTTCTCTGGCCAGGGATAGAACTTGTGCTGCAGTGGCTGTGGATAGCTTCATAATGCTGTGAGAGGATTTACCAGAGACAGAGTTAGAAACAAAACAGGCAGGTAGACTGAAATATACTGCAAGAGGAGCAGTGGACCAGTGGACGAGGCAGGAGAGGTCTGCCACATCATGTGGGTCACTTCTCTGGCCAGGGATAGAACTTGTGCTGCAGTGGCTGTGGATAGCTTCATAATGCTTGCACTACCAGGGAGGCCCTCATTCCACTTTTAATTTTGACTTTGCTCCACTGGTTGTCTTCCTTTCACATCTGTTAGTATTAGTAAATTTGGGTGTTCTGATACTGAGTTCACATATATTTATGATTGTTATACTGTATTGATGAACTGGCCTCTTTATCAGCACATAATGGCACAATATTCCTCTTGTTACATCTCTTAAGTAGTCTATTTTGTCTAAGTATACTAGTCCTGTTCTATTTTAGTTTCCACTTGAACTTTTTCACTTTGATCCCATGTGTGCCATTAAAGATGAAATAACTTTTTTGTAGGAAACACATAGTTGGGTATTTTTTTTTCTTCAGTCCATTACCACTCAATTTCATTCATTAGAGAACATTAGTTCTCTTACAGTTAAAGTAATTACTGATAGGTAAGGGATTATTACTGTAATCTTTTTATTAGTCTTATAGTTATTTTGTTGTTTCCTTGTTCTTTTAGTTCCTTCTTGCTGTTTTTGTGAATTGATTTTCCATAGTGGTAGGCCTTGATCTTCTTCTTTTTAGCATTTGTATACTTACTCTAGATTTTTCCTTTGTGGTTACTGTAAGACACACAAGAAACAATGTACAAACAAAACAGTCTTTTTATGCTAATAACCTGGATTCAATTGCAAAGAATTACTGTTCTTTTACCCCCATTCTTGTTTTTAATGTTAAAATTTATGGTTTTACTTTACTACAAAGCCACGATCATAAAAACGGCATGGTATTGGAACAAAAACAGACACATAGACCAATAGAATAGAATAGAAAGTCCAGAAACAAACCCATAAGCTTATGAACAACTAATAAGTGGTGCTGGGCACACTGGACTGCTACATGCAAAAGAATGAAACTAGAATACTGCCTTTCACCATGCACAAACATCAACTCAAAATGGATGAAGGACTTAGACATAAGACCTGAAACCATACAATATATGGAAGAAAAAGTAGGCAAAACCCTACATGACATACACATCAATGACATCTTTGGAGATACAACACCTAAAGCAAAGATAGTGAAAGAGAGGATAAACAGGTGGGACTACATCAAACTTAAAAGCTTCTGTACAGCAAAGGACACACTAACCAAAACAAAGCGACAACACACCAACTGGGAGAAAATCTTTGCCCACGACATTACTGACAAGGGACTTATCACACAGATCCACAAAAACTAGCCAGACTAAACAAAAACAAAGTGAACAATCCAGTGAAAAAATGAGCAAAAGAGCTAAAAAGGCAATTCTCCAAAGAGGACATGCAAATGGCCAACAGGCATAGGAAAAAATGCTCAACTTCTCTTGTCATCAGAGAAATGCAA
>JAGFMF010012038.1:110113-158342 GCA_019455555.1 Galemys pyrenaicus
AAAAGAAAAATACCAGATGGTTCCTCCCTTAGGAGGAATATAAGGGAACCAAATAAGGATCAAGGAAAGGAATAAGAACAACAACAATAATAACAATAACATTAAAACACAAAAACCAAAAATGGAAAGACAAGGACAAACTGGGGACACTTGGTGAGGAAGGGGGAGGGGCGGGTTGAGGGCAGATGGGAGCATGGGGGACTGAGGTGATGGTGCACTGGTGAGATGGTGATGGGGAATACATGGGGATTACAACTGATGTCAAATATACATAAATGAAGGAAAAAATTTTTTTAAAAATAAAATAGTAATCATTTTCAAAAAAAAAAAAGAAGAAAACAAAAGAAAGATAGCTCAAGGAAATGGGCAATTATAACCAAAAACAAACAAAAACTCAACAAGATCAAAAGGTCAAAGATAAACCCAAGGGATCATGGGGGTAGGCTGAGGGAGGGGAGGGCAAAGATGGGGAGGAGGTCATAGAGAGCCCAAGGGACTGAGGTGATGGTGCACGGGTGAAATGGTGGTGGGAACCCCCTGGGGACTACAAATGATGTCAAATACAATTAATTAAATCTAGTAATAAATAGATAGATAGATAGATGAATGAATGAATGAATAAATGAATAAGAGTTAAAAAGTTATTGTAAACCTAGACTTGTTACTACTGAGGAAAGGGATTTCCCACAGGATAAAGCACACACAGAGGTAATCAGTATAAAGGTAGAGAGCCTTCCTTTGAAATTTTCCCAATACTGTGGTTGCTCTCTTGTTCAAATTGATTTGAGTTGGTTTAACCTTTATTTGAAATTGAAATTATCACAATATACTTTGCTTCTGAGTAGTGTTTCCCTTTGTTCTACATATACCATCTGTCTCCTTTTTCCTCCCGACCACCCACTCACAGCAGACACTCCTCACTTTGTCAGCAGTTCTGGGAATTATTTCCATATTAAAATGACATATTTGCATTCTCTTTCTTAGATCCTAAAATGAATTTATCAATATATAATTTTAATAAAAACAAATACTCACAAATTATGCCTATAGAAGATATACAAAATATTTAAATATCCTAATTTAGCCCACTCTTTTAGTGCTAATTATCTCATAATGACTTAAAAGTCAAGGCATAAACTTGTTTCTGCATTTTACCCACAATCTTATGCCTTCATTAGTGCTCCCACTCCTCGTACTTTTCTTAGTGTTTATTTTTTATTGAGGTAACATTGGTTTATAGCACCGTATATGATTCAGAGGTATAGGGTCACACCTCTTTAGATGTATGTTACTATGCCTCACTTCCACTACCCAGACACCTCTAGTCTTTCACCTTTCTTTAATGTTTTAATTTTTCCTATCTACTTCAAAGTTTAAGGATATCATTTTAGATTCTGGCAAATCTGAGTTCCTTAGATTACAGTATCCTGCTCACAGTACCGTGGAAAAAAAGGAGCCAAGTTGAGTTTCTTTCTTCCTGCATTAAATCTTCCTAAAGAAGACATGTCTCTTAGTTCTAGTAATCTGGAAAAGCTTTACACCACTCATAGAAGCCCCTCTTGATAATAACTTGCCAATTATATTACCAGTGTCTCTTTTCCATTTGACATTATATATTTGTTATAAGCATTTATATACTCACGTGCTTTCTTATATCTCTATTATAGATTCCCACCCTTCGTTTAGATCTACAGAAACACATTTATGGCTGTGAACATAGAACTTTTGCACTAAGAATGAAAAATATATGAGACATTAGAATGTCAGTTAATTTACAAACACGACTAATATACACAATATGGATGAATCACTAAGATATTAAGCTGAGAAAAATAAGCTAGGCTCCAGAGACAGGGACAGTTGACTGGATAGGAACACAAGAAACTTTTAAGATAATAGAAATAGAAGGTAATGGAAATGCTTCATATTATTATAAGGGCATCATTTACACATGCCCTTCTATTCAAATTCTATAGCTTAGATTTAGGCATTTCAATCTATGTACATTTTAAAGTAAAATAATTTTATTTTACATATATACTTTTTACATCATTCTTCCTTTTTGTACAATGTATGCTTTCTCCATCAGATATAGTTCCTGTAAAACTCACACCACCAGTTCACTCTTGCCCTATCACCATAGTACCTGGTGCTTTTCCCTCCCCTACTTCCATCCCTCTCCCTCCTCTTTCCCTGAACAGTGTCTCTGATTTATAGTTGCCTGTTAGTTTTGTTTTCTGGTTTACCATAATTATTTTTCCTGACCCCTTACTGGGTTCCCCTACAATCCTCCTATAAATGAAACCATCTGATATTTTCCCTTTTTCTTTCTGACTTATTTCCCTGAGCATGATCCATTCCAGCTCCATCCATGTGGCTGCAAATGGTGGTTTATCTTTTTTGATTGCTGAGCAATATTCCATTGTGTATATATTCTACATCATCTTGACACAGTCACTAATTTTGGGGCATTGTGTTGTTTCCATATCTTACCCATTGTAATTAGTGCTGCAATAAACATGGGGTGCAGGTATCTTTTTGAACTAATGTTTTTGTGTCCTTTGGGTAGATTCCTAGGAGTGGAATTGCTAGGTAGCAAAAATGGTAGCTCCATTTTTAGTAGTTTGAGGACTCTCCACACAACTTTCCATAGTGGTTGGAGCAGTTTGTATTCTCACCAGCAATGTAGGAGAGTTCCTTTTTCTCCACATCCTTCCCAATATTTGCTGTTTCCTGTTATTTTTTTTTAATATATGCCATTCTCACTGGTGTAAGGTGTAAGTATAAGATGGTATCTCATTTGCGTTTCCCTGATTACCAGTGAAGTTGAACATTTGTGATATGTCTGTTGGCCATTTGTAGTTCCTCTTTGAAGAAGTGTCTTTTTAGCTCTTCTGCCCATTTTTTTATTGGATTGTTTACTTTCTTTTTTAGTCCTGTCAGATCTTTGTAGATCTTTGATATCAATCCCTTATCAGTAGTACTGTGTACAAAGTTTTTCTCCCAATCTGTCAGGTGTTTCTTTGTTTTGGTTAACAACTAATCTTTGACAAAGGAGCAAAGAATATTCAATGGAACAAGGACAGTTTGTTCAATAAATGGTGCTGGAAAAACTGGACTGCTACATGCAAAAGAATGAAGCTAGACTATTACTACTCACACCATGCACAAAAACCAAGAAAAATGGATAAAAAGATTTGGACATAAAACCTGAAACCATGAAATATATAGAAGAAAATATAGCAAAACACTACATGACATACATCTCAGTAATATCTTTAGATAAATATCTCCCAAAGCAAAGAAAGTGAAGAGAAGGATGAACAGCTGGGACTACATCAAATTAAAAGCTTCTGTACAACAAAAGAGATGACTTGTAGACCTTTTAAGTGCTTGAAATTTCCATAAAAAGCTAAAAATTCAAACAACTTAAAATACATTTTTCATAGTCAGAACTACTTTAATATAAAAATATTATGACATTTTTCATTACCTAATCATAAATGGAAAAATGCACAGCCTTATCAAAAAAGAATATAATTACATTGATATTTGGACCTGATTGAATAATGAAGCAGTTTTCCTTCTACTAGCAAATCATGTATAGAAGTAAAGCATATTTCAATAAAATGTTATTCTGTGTGTTAGGGTTTAAATACATATGTTTTTATTAAACCCAAGAGAAAGTAATGTTTCTGTGGGTCAATGAAAGTGACTTAAAAAATAAGGAAAGCATTAGTGATGGAAGTAGTACTTGTTCTGAGAAACATCTGCTGTTCTATCACATATCATTTCAACTATATTTGATTTTCCACACAAAAATTGTTTGCACCTGTCTTCAGCCTTTTTTTACAGCATATATTTACGGCATATCATTAACACTACTGTTTCCTCTTCTAAACAACACTTTACACTGTTGAATTGGTCCCGCTATTCATGTCAGAAGGAGGTGATTTAGCCATTTATCACTGTTCAGGCAGCATTTAAGGCTCAGGTATACTCTTCAGAAAGTATTAACATGGACTGTTTGCACTGTGTTGTCAATCCAGTTGCATAATTAAATCAGACAGAATAAATAGTTTGCATTTCATACTGAGATTATGTAATTCCAAAAATACACCAGCACCATTAATTGCATTCTATTGCCACATTATATCAGATTAAATTTTAGAACTTTAGGAAAATATAATCTTCATACTCTTGTTTTGTCATCATCAATTCAACTTGAGTGGTGCTATTTAACTCAAATTTCATTATTTTTCTCACTTTATTTTAAGAATTAAATAGGGCTGTATCTTTTGCATTAGGTGAAGAAGAGTGTGTTATATATCTCACTTCCTGAATATAACCCAACCTCCTTAGCAAACAGCCTGATCCAGTTTTTCTGTTATGGTCCAGTTTTCATGGACAGGGTGACCCTTTTAACATTGGATTCACTTAATTTTGTTGAAATATTAGACTATGGGTTCATGTATCTGATGATTTTATTTACCCTTCACTACTCTGTGCTAGTAACAACTATACCTATAAACCTCTTTCTCAGCAGCCAACATTATTAAACTATAAGATTCTAAATATGAAATATGTTACTTTCTCTTAATGGATGTTAAATGAGAAAATTCTGTCTCGGTTAGGTTATAGGTAGTTTGTTAAGCATTGCCATTCTAAAGTTGTTTGGTTAAAAAGTTCTACAGAAATTGGGGCCTCCCTGGTGGCGCAGTGGGTTAGGCAGCGCACTATGAAGCAAACCGCAGCCACTGCAGCACGAGTTCGATCCCTGCTGCAGGCCAGGGAGGGGCCCCACATGACGTAGCAGACCTCTCCCGCCTCGCCCGCTGCTGTCCTCGGCAGTGTACTTCAGTCAGTCTGCCTGTTCTGCTCCCCACTCTGTCTGGTGAATCCTCTCACCTCCCTCGACTCTGGCCTGTACCCCAGCTCTTGTATGCATAAATAAATAAATCTTTTAAAAAAAAGTTCTACAGAAATTGGTTTATAGCACTGCATACGATTCAGAGATATAGGGTCACACCTCTTTAGATGTATGTTACCATGCCTCACTTCCACTACCCAGACACACAATTGTCCAGTATGTGTACCCATGAGCTGTGCTGAAGCTGAGTTTGCTGAGTAGAAATGAGAATCTTAGAAACTTGGAGTATGAAGGGCAGCTGAGATTAGTTCTAGTGGCTCCTAAATGAGACTGTTGCCTGCCTAGCTAGATAAGATTATTACTCAGAAGGGGCTTGTAGGAAATAGATTCCTGGGCCTCACTCTTTGAAGATTCTAGAAAATTGTGTAGAGGATGGGGCCTTTAACCTTATTTTTTTTAATGAAGAGGTTAAAAAATTATACAAAAGTTGAAAGAATAGTATAGTGATACCCATTGCCAGATCAAACACTTGTTGATATCTTACCGTGTTTTGTCATAGATCCCTTTATTTCTTGCTGAAATTTTTAAAGAAAAGCCAAGACATGTTATTTCTCTGCTGTGAACACTTTGATAACTATGATGACACCACAGTTCCTTTGGCTTCCTTTAGTGTCCAGCCTATAAACAAACCCTGTCTGTATGAGAATTGGGATACAAAAATAAGAACAGGATTCTATCTTTAATAAACACCTCAGATGATTTCCATGTCAGATAGTTTGGGAACCACTGGAAATTATTTTGCCAATATGGGGTCGAACTTAGGATTTACCATGATATTCAGCACAGCTGATGGGTTGCAAACGTGATTTTGAAATACTGTACTAGAGAAGACACTTGGGGGTTTTGACAAGATAGGGATTTATATTATTAGTAAATTCCTTAGGCTGAATATCCTAAGTGATTAGACAATCTGAGTCCCACAGACCCTGATATAATTGGGACTATATTGAGTGTAGTCATGGTTTAATTCAACTGGACTCTCTGGTGGGTTCCCACATGAGTTGTGGCTTATTTACACTGCCATACTCTCCATTGTGGGTCAGTTGGAAGTTTCTTCACCTGACTTGACCTACGTAGACCTTACCTTATTAGACATCTTGCCATAATTTGGGTATGGTAATAACTCTCCACTTAGAGACTATATAATATAAACTATAGACTATCACAGAATGTCCACTACAATATTAAAATGAGTTTTTAAAATTTATCTTTTAGGCAACTTTTTCCTTGAGAACTTTCAAGAAAGGTGGTTATCAGTCTAATGCGATTAAATTTAGATGGACAACATAGAGTATGTATCTATTTCCCAGTGTGAATGTTCTTTTCATAAAACAGTATATCTATGCAGTTTGTAATTACATATTGTATATTCTTTGAGAATATGTATTGGAACAATTCTGACCTCAGAACTCTCTCTGGGCTACAGTATTACCAAAGTGGAATGACTTTAAAATGCAGTCAGACTTCATTTATATGAAGTAGCCATTTTAAAAGAACTTGGAAAACTTTTAGAAAACAAGTATTATCATTTACCTACTTCCCCAGCCCCCTAAGAAGAGTAGTACCCAATGTGTGAGGTCCTCTTTGGGATCATTAGTGCCTGAAACAATGTTACTACTTACTCTGTTCTGTGGTCTGCCTGGAGTCAGATGTTAGTGGTGATGGAAGAAAATTCAAACTATGAATTAGATATGGATTCTCGTCTTGGTTAGGGGCTGGGCATATCACCGAACCTTCTTTGGTGCCTTAGGTTTGTAAACAATCATATGTCCTGTGGCCTCCCAGGAAGGTGAGACTCAGAAGAGATGATGGCTTTAGAAGCCCTCCTGTTACCATTGAAAATCTTTGTTGCCCAGTCAACTCTTGCATAGATACTTCTGTGTCCTTAGGCTGTTTTCTGGCATGTATTGTATCTCCAGAGTGAATTTGCTTACTTTATGCAAGGAAGAGATAGAGAAGAAAGGGCTGATGTAAATGAATGCTCAAAAAAAAGGAAGAAAGAGGAAAGGAGGAAGGTGAGGAAAAAAGCAAAAAGTGAATGAGAATGGCAAAAGGCAGAGTAAGAGGAAAAATGAATTGTGAGTGGAAAAATTGAGAAGGTGGAGAGACATGCGGGACAGTCACTTCTGAGTTGTAGCCCCTACGCCTTGCCACTGTCACTGCCATGAGGTGCTCCAGGCACCCACCTGGGTGTACCTGCACCCTGGCTGGTTTTCCAGGAGGGGCAGCAAGGTGAGGAGCTCTTTGTTTAATGTACCATAGGAGTCATTTCCTGTCACCCTCCTCACTGATGATTTAGTGCTAATAAGCCAAAATTGTCTTTTTTTCCCACTGGTTCTTAGTCTGTGAGCTAAGACCTGTGGAAAACTAAGAACCGGTATCTTCCCTTTTAACGGTCTTTTTAGTTATCTCCTATTTGGGCTTAGGCTGAACTAACTACATAGAAAGTGAGGGTGGTTGAGGGGAGGGGAAGCTTAGTGAAATCTAAAGAGAAGGGTCCAGCAATTTTCCCATGTGATATGACAGCCAAGTTTGGGGTCCCTCCCCCATCTTCACTGCCAGCTGAAGCAGTAAATGACACCTGTAATTCCTCAACAGACTCAATTTCAGTTGAACCATTAAATACTTTATAATAATGGAAAAGCCTCAAAAGATAGTATTCTCTTTCAGAAGTTTATTGTAAATAATAAATACCTTAGTCATAATCAGAACCTCTCTGAGGTGTTTTTTAGAAGATCACTAGTCTATTCCTTTTTAATTGACTGTTTAGGTTGCTTGGAGTTACTAGAGAAGAAGAGTAATAACATGTGGCAGGTGCTGGGCTGTTCTGTTCACTTATGAAAGTGGATTTCAAGAGTCTTAAACACAGTTGCCTTTTTGCATTTTAATATTTAATAAAAGTTGACCTAATAATGTTTTGTATACATAGTTGCCCTTTTATACATTGCCAAAGCAACCTTTTACCTTTCTCGCCTATTAAAATCTGGCTAAATGTTAAAAAAAATAAAATAAAATTGTCCAGCATGTTGTGCTTTAAATAAGTGAGAGAGGTTTGCATCAAGATCAAGAATTGACTAGTACTACTCTTTTTAGTTTCACCTCCTGAACTACCATATAATGAAGAATACAGTGTAAGGGGTTTAGGGGAAAATGGTTTGGGAGTGTGAGCTCTATGCATTTATATTTATTAATTGCTTTCATAAAATCCAAATGACCTATCCCCCACATGTATTTGTTCTGGCTTTGGAACCAGATTGCCTGGTTTCAGACTTTTTTTTTAAATGTAGCTGTGTGATAGTGGATGAGTTATTTAACTATTTTGTTTCTTATTTTCCTCACATATAAAAAGGAGAATAATAATAGTGCCTAGCCCACTGATTTGAATTACTGTATGTGACATATAAAAAAATTGCTTGTTATGGAGTATGTGCTGTGTCAATATTAGCTACTAGTTAATTACTAGCCTTAGTAAATCACAAAATCTAATTAATAAAAGTTAAACCTGGATGATTGAAGGGGAGAAGGAGTTGTGGGTATCTTGATAAAATCATCCAAAAAGAGTAGGTATTCATTAGGCAGATAGGCAAGGAAGGAATTTCTAAGAAGTGGGAAGAACCTGAGCAAAGACTCAGAGGCTTGTGACAGTAAAATGCTCTTAGGATAACAAATAATTATTTGTTGGGTATAAAGGGAAAGTATGGGAATCCTAGTAGATGGATGTACAGAGAAAATAAGGTTGTTATATGTTATGTGGAAAGGATTTAAAATTTATACTGTAAACAATGGGAAACCACTAAGAATTTTATGGAGGGAAGTGATACGATCACTTATTGTTACAGAGATTACTCTGGAAACTGTATAGGGGTTGAATTGGATGGTGTCATTCTAGAAGCAGCTCAATTTAGAGGATTGTTCCAATGGTAGATGACAGGTGATTAATGTTTGCACTAATAATGTAGCAGCATAGAGAAGCATCAAGAAATATTAAATACATTTAGGGGAAAAAGGACTAACAGAGTAGCTATTGATACATAATGGAAGATAAAGGGAAAAATTCATGACAGCTTCATATTTCTGAGGTGATCATAGAGCCAGTTACTACAAATGAAATAATAGAAGCTGAGAGGATTTAATGTAAGTTGAGATGGGTTGGACTAGGAGAAACATAATTAATTGCTTTTGTAAAATGAGGTTGAATATGAATGTGAATATGTATGGTAACATTCTGGATTATATAATAAGGGAATCACTGTAGATTGCTAAATAGCTTTTAGCAGTTTTGCATATTAAACTAACATCTGAGCATTTCTTGTCTGTCTAATGTTAGCTTAAATATAATCTTTTTTTAAAGAATACAAATTAGCAGAAGGGGAGCATATAAATCAAGATATTTACAGGATTAATAATTATAAAATTTTTACTCAGAAATAAAAGTAGTACTAAATTCATTAAAACACATAAATGAGTAGGAAAATTATTTTATAAAGAAGCTAAGATTATACAATGGGGAAATGAAGGTTTCTTCTTTTTTAATTTTGTTTTGATTTGCCATTGGTTTACAAAACTACCTGTTTTAGAAATACAGCCTCATATCTTGATAAATGTATATACCACACTGCACCCATCACGAAAGTTCTAACACTATCCACTATTAATAATTTGACCCTCCCCTACAAATTTCTTTCATACCACTTGCCTTCCCTTCTTATAGCCTCTGCTTATTGATAGAGTCTAACATTTATTTTTACTGAGTTTGTTAGTTCATGTGTTTTGTTTCTTTAATATTTATCTCAATATTTTTATTTGATGACACTTTTAAGAACCGTATACTCCGATTATGAGCCTATTAGTATAATGTTATGGAGCAAAAGTGGAAGTATAATCTTTGCTTTTAAAGAATAGCTGCAGAGTTGGATCAAATGAATCTTATTGTTATTACAATACTTTTCCATCCATTAATCTAGGTACTCATATGGTCCTTTTATTACACAAGGAGTCATGACCTATATTTTGGACTATGGCACCAGAGTGGTGCTATTATGAAAACCTCAAAGCAAAGGAAATGAAAAGTGTACTTAAGCTTTGTAAATATATTAATATGAGTAGTCAGAGGTCAATTTGTATCTTATGAAAAATATGCATAATCATTTTAAACATAAAAATTGCAAAAAAACAGTTTCCATTTTAAAGAGAAAATTGCTTTGCTTGTATTTTTCCTCTACACCTCGTGTAATTTAATTGTTAATTTTTTTAACAGACTTCTGGCATGCCAATTTATTTAACATGAACCAATTTCGAGGTAGGTGACAGGTAAACAACCAAGAAATCAATAATTGAAAACCATCAGTATCTGACAACAACCTGAAAAATCTTAGGTGCATATATTATCAATGATTTTAACAAAATAAAAATAAAATTTTTTCCCTGGTGTTTTAAAATGACGTCAAAAGGAAATCCTCCTACATTAGTGGTGGGAATGCAAACTGGTCCAGCCCTTATGAAAATCAGTATGGGATGTATTAAAACATTAAACATGGCTCTACTATTCAACTCAGTAATTCCATTCCTAGGAATCTATCCAAAAAATTAAAAAACAAACAAAACAAAACAGTAATTTGAAAGGAAATTTGTACTCCCATGTTTATTGCAGCACTATTTACTACAGCTAACCTAAGGAAACAACCTAAGTGCCACAGAACACATGAGTGGGTCAGGAAGATATGGTACATATACACAATGGAATACTACTCAATGATCCAAAAGTATATATAGAGCAGCTATTGATATGATCATATGATTTTTATATTTTCTTTTTTTGAAATGATAAATTAGATTGATTTATTTTGGGATGTTGAAACAACCTTTCATCCTTGGAATAAATCCCAGCTAGTGATAGTGTATGATCCTTTTAATGCATTGTTGATTTTGATTTGCTAAGGTTTTGTTGAGGAAATTTCATTTATGTTCTTCAGGGACATTGTTGTGAAGTTTAGTTTTTTGTATGTGTGATATCTTTGTCTGCTTTTGCTATCAGAGTAATGTTAAACTAATAAATGTATTTGGAAGCATTGGCTCTTTCTAAATTTTTTGGAAGAGTTTGTAAAGAATAGGTTTTTTTTTTGTCTTTGAAGGTTTGGTAGAACTCACTAGTGAAACTGGGTTTTATTTGTAGGAAGTTCTGATTGCCATGTCAATTTCCTTGCTTATAAGTGGTTTGTGCAGGTTTTTATTTCTTCCTGGATCAATCTTGGAAAGTTGTGTAGTCCTAAGAATTTGTTCATTTCTCTAGGTTATCAAACTTACTGGTATACAGATGCTCACAATAATTTCTCCTCAATTTCTGAGATGTAACTTTTTTAAAATTTCTGAATCTGCTTACTAGTTTTTGCCCTTTTTTTCTTTGCCAGGTTACCTGGAGATTTTTCCTTTTTTTGTTTTTTACAAGAACCAGATTTGTTTCTGATCTTTTGGACTCTTTTTGATTTATATTCCATTTATTTCTATTGTAATTTTTCTTTCTTTTTTTTCCTACTGGCTTTTGGCTTTGTTTACCTATTCTTCCAACTCCTTACATTGAGATATAAGGTTATTTAGTGCAGTTCTTTGTTGTTTCTTGGTATGTGCCTGTATATTTCTGTCTTAGTATGCTTTTGCTGGGTGGCATAGATTCTGGGAGTTTGTGTCTTTGTTTTCATTCATCTCCAGATTTTAAAAAAGTTCCTTTTTTCACTAATCTAGTAGTCACTTAATATTATATTGTTGTGTCTCCACATACTAGAAATTTTTCTTGCTTTCTTTTTTGTGATTGATTTCTATTTTTATACCATTGTGATTAGAGAAGATACTTGAATTTATCGACACTTGTGTTTGTGACTCAGCATGTGTTCTCATCTGGAGAATATTCCATGTGCATTTGAGAAGAATGTGTAGTCAGCTTCTTTTGGGTATAATGCCCTATAAATATATATTAAGCTCACATAATCTGATTCTTCACTTAAAGCTATTGTTTCTTCATTGATTTTCTGTCTGGGTTATCCTTCAATGGGTGAATGTGGGTGTTCAAGTCCCCTACTTTCATTGTGTTGCTGCAATATCATCAGATTTTATAATAGTTGTCTTACTTTGTGGTCCTTTGTTTATTGCATGTATATTGATGTTTTATGTCTTTCTGATGTATTGGTGCATTAATTAATATATTATATCCTCCCTGTCTCTTGTTACCTTCTTTTGCTGGAAGTTTATCTGACAGAGAAGTATGAC
Source organism: Galemys pyrenaicus (assembly GCA_019455555.1). Classification (NCBI taxonomy): domain Eukaryota; kingdom Metazoa; phylum Chordata; class Mammalia; order Eulipotyphla; family Talpidae; genus Galemys; species Galemys pyrenaicus. The sequence goes on from JAGFMF010012038.1 coordinate 122,304, forward strand.
TACCCCTGCCTCTTTTGTGATCCCACTTTCTTGTAGGATATTTTCCAACCAGGTATTTTGAGCCTCTGTTTAATCTTTGAAGCTTAGATTGAACTCTTGATAGGAGTAGGAATTCGAGTTTTCTTTTATGATCAACTGGTCTCTCAGTGCCTTGATTGGTGAGTTAAATTTATTTCCATTTAAGGTAATCATTGATATATGAGGACTTGCTACTGTCATTTTGCCTTAATTTTTATGGTTCTATCTATCTCCTCATTCAATTTTTTTTGTGTATGTTTTCTTTGCTTTAGTTATGAGAGCTCTTTTCAACATTCTTTAGAGGGAAATCTGGTGTTTGCAAAGAGCTGCAGTTTCTGTTTGTCTGCAAAGGCCTTTATTTCTCCCTTTTATATGGAAGAGAGCTTTAGAGAAAATAATATTCTTGGCTAGCAATTTTCATTATTATTTTGAACACATCATTTCATTCTCCCTGTGCATATGTGGCTTCCTGGAAGTCTGACACAAGTCTGATATGAATGTTGTATGCTTTCCCCATTAGGTATTTTCAATACTCTTGAACTCTTGGTAGCTTCACAAATCTCTCTCATATAAGCCTCATATCATTTAGATAATAAGGTGTTCTCTTAGCTTCATGAATTTGTATGTTTAGTTCCCATGATTGGGAAATGGCCTTTATTTTTTTTATCTACCATGCTTTTCTCTTTTTTATTGATATATATTTGACATCAATTGTGGTCCCTATGGATTTCCCACCACCATTTCACCTGTGCACCATCACCTCAGTCCCTTGTGCTATTTCTGCCATCAACCCATTCCCTCCACACTCCCCACAGTGTTTCTGATTTGTCCTTGTCTTTTTGTTTTTATTATTATTCTTTTCCTTGGTTGCTTATTTTGTTCCCTCATATTCCTCCTAGGCTTGAAACCAACTGCTATTTTTCTTTTGCCTTCTGAGTTATTTCGATAAGCATAATCCCTTCCAGCTCCATCCATATTCTTTTTAATAAGTTCTCTGTTCCCCTCTTGCTCTTCCCATTCGGTGATTCGCATTATTTATTTGTTGCCTTTTTCTCATGGAATCAGTTTTCAAAGTGTTTATTTTTTTACTTCTCCATGTGTCTCTCTCCACCCACCTTATTCATTGAAGCATGAATTGCCTTCATTTTCCTTCTACTAGTGTGATTATTACCTGATACCCAAGAAGTGTTCCAGACTTGCTCCAAATTATGGGACTATCTCAGTGAAGTACCCCACTGGTTAACCTGGGGGGCAAAGCAAGGAACTTCCTGTCACCATCTTTGATCACAAAATCCTCATCATTCCTCCTTCAGGGTGCCCATGATACCTCAGTTTACAGTGCTCTCTTGAAACTCTCATGTCTACTCATCTACTTCAACTCTTGCTAAATCTGCCTTTCTCTGAACTTTTGGTTCTTAAATGATCTTATTATTAATGGGAGCCCCTTTGAGTTAGTTCTTATGTCTTTTGACATGACACTAGTAGCCTTTGCTAATTCCTAGCTGGAAATGTCTTATGAGAAAAATGCATCATTTATATTTCTAATTCAAATTAGAGATCACAGGGTTTTAATTTTGCTTTTATACTATTATTTTTCTTATTCTGAATGTATTAGTTATCAATTTCATCAACTGTTATTTGATCTATTCATTTATCATTTATCTAGTCTATCATCATCTATCTAAATAATGTAATTACTGCTATCACCAAGCCCACTGAATAGTTTAAAGTTCTTTGTGCTGTCTACTCCATCATACCTTAGAACATATACTTAAAATACTGTTTTAGAGTCAAAGTTATTCTCCATGTATTTATGCCAACAACTCAAAATATAGTTATGGTCAATGGTTTTTTAAGCTTTAGGTGCTGCTTTTGGTTCCAAGTCAAATCAATATTTGAACAAAGCACATTTGAACAAGTTTAATTTCCACCCTTCAGATCTGCCTTTTCCTTTTCCAAGAAGTAACTGTTTAAATATTTTTGAATACCACACCCTTTCTTAAACAAAATGCAGATATTATACATTTTTGTGTGTAGCCTGCCTATATCACTTAATATTATGGTGATAAAATTAGATCAGTATAGGTCCCGCCCTGGTGGCGCAGTGGGTTAAGCAACGCAATATAAAGCAAACCACAGCCACTGCAGCACGAGTTCGATCCCTACTACCGGCCAGGGAGAGGACCCACATGGCATAGCAGACCTCTCCTGCTGTGCCCGCTGCTCCCCTCAGCAGTGTGTTTCTGTCAATCTGCTTGTTCTGCGTCCTGCTCTGTCTGGTGAATTCTCTCACCACCCCCAAACCTCTGGCCTGTACCCCAGCTCTTATATGCATAAATAAATAAATTTTTAAAAAATTAGATCAGTATATAGCTTCTTAATTCCATTAACAGCAACACAGTACTCCAATGTAATGGATGCATCATAGCTTACCTTGTTATGTATTATACTGTCGCATCTCAATTGCACCTTATAAAACACTGTATTACAAAATGTAATTCAAAGTTTGAAGTCACTGTTTTGGGTGGTCCCTCACATCATTTGGGATTTGGTGTTGGATTACTAAACAAATTTTTTCATGATACGTGAATCCTTGCTACTTATAAAAATTCTTTTAAAAATATAGATGTTAAATTTTTCTTATACTTCCACCAATGCCAGTGTCTCTTGCCAGCATAACCAGTTACCAATTTAGTATGCTACATTCCTCAAATTTTGAGGATGTGTATAAATATAAATGCAGTGGAATAGGGTTTTGTTTTGGTTTTTATAAATAATATTCTTACTTTCCTGTGACTTGATTTTTAAATATTTTGATGTACCTTACTCTTTTTAGCAGCTGCATAGTATTCTGTATATACTGTAAAATGCATGCATTAACATTTTAAACTTCCTTTGGATGAACATTTCTAAAATTACAAAAAAACTGCTATATTGAGCAGCTATGTATGTTTATGTGCAAATCTTTCTACAAGCTACATTTTTAAAGTGGAACAGCTTAAAGCGTATCTATATCTAACTTTTAGATAATACTGTTAAATTGTCCTTCAGAAAATCTAAAACAAGCTTACAGTTGTACCCATAATGCCTTTACCACTACACCCTCACCACTCTCGATATTACTGATCTTTTAGTTTCTTCCAACTTGAGCAAAATATGTCTCCTACCTTGGTGTTGATTTCCTGTTTGTTACAATGCCCATTTCTTGGTATATTAAAATGTGATCTAGATTAAATTCTGGGAAAGTTATTTTACCCTTTAAAAATAAGAGAAAAATTATATATTGATGATGTGAGTAATAATATTTAATAGGCATTAGAAATGGGAATAGAAAATTTAGAGTTAGTTCACCTTTTCAAGGTCTACAAACAAACAAATCCTCTGGTAAATTGGTAGTCTTGTTTTTTTCCACACATGAAAATCCTGACTATAAAAATTCCTTCATGCTTCTAGATCAGTAAGTATCCATTTGTAGAGACTGCTTTTTTTTAGGGATCAACTGTCTCACTGATAGGATTTACATACGCAAGTTCTATTAACATTAATAGAAATTTCCAGCATTAACGCCCCTGATGTCATAGATGAAAAGACCCACAGCCTGCTAAGATCCAAGTTCACAACTACATGTCAAATGGGGCTTGCTACAAGTCATCATCACCAGAAAGAGCAGATATGGCAACTTGTGTGTTAAGGGCATCTCATTGCAGCCCCACAGCTAAACTGATTAATGGAAAGAACAGTGGCATTCAAAATGTGACTCAGGATGCTAAGCATTAAACCATTTAACTGGAACTTTTTTTTTAAAGGCACAAATAGAGAAGAATTCAAACATATGAAAGCACTTTTTTTTTTAAAGTGTGACTTCTGACTATAAGAGCTCCAAGATGCTTGAAGGATAATATAACAACTTGCTTTAAAATTCACTTAATCTTAGGGGCCTCCCTGGTGGCGCAAGGGGTTAAGCACTATGGAGCATCTGCAACCACTGCAGCACGAGTTCAATCCCTTGGCTTGGAGGTGACCCACGTGGTGCAGCAGAGCTCTCCTGCCTTGCCCACTGCTACCCTCAGCAGTGTATTTTGGTCGATCTGCCTGTTCTGTTTCCCACTCTGTCTCTGGTGAATCCTCTCACACCCCCCACCCTGACACCTCTGCTTGCACCCAGTTCTTGTATGCATACATAAATAAATCTTCAGGAAAATTCAACTAACTTTATCATTCTTCAAGATGATTTATGAATAATCTCAGATAATTTGTGCTTTAAAAGAATCCTGTTATGTTTTAAATGCTCTTTGTCTAAGGAGCTTTCAAAATTACTTGAAATTGGCAGAAAATGTCATTCTACTTTAATCGTTTGATTCAAGAACAAATCATAGTTTAATTAGTTATTTGTGCATAAAAGAATATCAACGATCTTTCGTCTGTTGTAAGTAAGCTGTTAGAGACTCAAACATCACAGAGAAAAGCATTTCAGGTTCTCACTCAAGTAAATGTGAAAAATATTGCATATCTTCATACAGTGAGATATGAAAATGGTCTCCATGAACCAATGTACTGCAAAGTCATAGCCCATGTCTCACAACACTGGTTACGGTAAGGCCTGATGCTAGCATCTAGAACAATTTGCTAAGTAAATCATACCTGTGGATAATTTTTCACTGCCTTTCAAACAAATGTGACACGGCAAACAGATGCTTAGAAATAACACTAAATATACAGCTGAACAATTTACTGTGTTTAAATAGAATGATATGAACAAATAAATCAGTTCCAGGAGAATTTTTTAATTTCTTAGCATATATGCAAAATGCTAATGATAAAGAAATAGGATATCACATATGAAAGGTATTGAACAGACTTTTATTTCCACTGAAAACTTACTGTAACAGTGTACAAAATATGAATAATCATATATTCATGTTTTCTGAACTATATAAAAGAAAATATAGAGAAAAAATATTCAATACCAATAGCAGTTAATAACTTATTTATAAGAATATTATTTAATTCCTGCTTTAAAGGATCACTACTATTTAGGAATCAAGTTTCAACAATTTTTTTGAAGTCATTAGAACTTTAGACAAAGGGCTGCTTTCCCAGGAATTATGGTTGCCACAGAAGTTAGCCATTAGCATGGTCATTATTTCAGACAATGGTCTGCTAATCTCAGAAACTATTGTTCTAGAAGTTAACCATTAATGTGGCCAGCTTACTATGAGCAACTAAATATCATAGAAGGTAGGGAAATTTCTAACTCAGTTGACCTATAGAAGTATTAATATTTTTTGGGAGGGGGGAGAGGCACACCAACTAGAAAAAAATACAATAGCAACAGTTAGTAATTGGTTTTCATACTGTTCACTAAATTAAATGGCATTAAAATTTTTGGTAAATTAGAAGCATATATAACTATCATTTTAAAAACATGAATGAAAATCTCTGATATCAATTTTCAAAATTTTATATTAGCTACTGTAATCTCTGCATCATGTACAACATATTAACTTTATTCATAAGACTATGGGCCTATAGTTTTAAAACAAAACTGAAAGGCTATTCTCTTGACATAAAACTAAGAATACAAATAGCTACTTGTGATAATAATGATAGCAGAAAAGAAAGTTCTTAGAATAATTTCTATTACATTATAGGACAAGAGGAAATAGCTAAAGTTATCTAACACAAAGTTGTTAACTGTGTAATATCTTAATCACCACTAATCATATTCAGGAGCTTTTACACATTTGAACAATACCAAATAAACAATGTGGAAGACAGATTCTGACATTGGCTAATGGATTAAAGAGGGTATACTATGGACTGTACTATCAGACCACAGATATTCCCTCATCATTGTCATACATATAGATAGTTACAGTAAGGCTGTCAGAATTTTTCTAGTTTTATTCTGGAGTTACTCTGATTGGCTGTTCATACAAATATGCATGCTGCATTCAAAGCATTAAATCTAAGCCTATAAACAAAGTACAATATCTTAATGGGTGCAATTTACTGCACTTGTATTCAGACTAAAATCTCTCATATACGGAAAACTTTTATACTGCTGGTATTGTGAGGCAGGGCCAATCTCCAGTGCTTATATGTAAGTATTGTGCATTTAGCATATGCCATAGTTGAGTTTTAGGAAACACAATTCGACATAAGAAAGATCTGAACCCATTTAACAAAGTAGATTATAATGCGATTCTATTGTCCCTGATTTGTATATTTAAAAGGTAAAGAGAGGGAGAGGGGACTAAAGAGAAAGAGTAGGGACTATACAATAAGTGGAAGGATTAGGAGTAGCTTGAAAGTCTGAAAAGGTTTTTTTTGTTGTTTGTTTTCATTTTTGTCTGGCTTCAGCAATATCAGTGGGGGTTTGGAAAGGTGAAGTAAGCACAATATTCATTCATTCTTTCCATTTCCCCATAAGTGTGTGAGTTGATAAAACTAGCTTCCTTTCACATCTTTTTGGAAGCCTATACGATTCCAGATGCAGCTGAAATGTGTAAGAACTATGTGCTTTCTACTCTAGTCATGGCTCTCTGATCAGAAATATAGGCCATACTGCATGATAATAAACTTTTAATATATTTATTTCTTGAAATAAATTCATACTATTATTGAAAAAATATAAACCAAGGCAGCACAGCATTTGGAAAAATTTTAATATAGGCACTGTAACTGCTTTAGATTTGCTGCCTAAGTGAAGCCCTAACATTTTAATGTTAACTCCATATTGGGCTTACCAAATGTCTTATCAGTCGTTGGTGATTTGAGGTTTATCTTCCTGAAAAGGAATATGAAAATTCATTGTGTTTTCCCTATTAAGATTCCAAAACCATAATTCCATAATTCTTTGTTTACTGATCTTTAAGATTAATTTAGGAAACAGGTTTTCATTTTAAAAGCATAATGTGATAAAAACAATGTGATGTGATATATTTAGTTGGGGGAGTCATAAAACATTATTTGTTGCATGAGATTTTTCTTTTCATTCCCAAGTCTATCAATGGCAAAATTCTGAAACTTTTCTTGAGAAAAAACATTGTGAGGATGGCACTGCATATATCTTCAAAATCAATCTCACACAGTAGGCAAGATATTCCTATTTCCATCCTACATATGGAAAAACAGGCCCAGAAGGTAAACAATTGGTCTAAAAAGAACAGCACAGCCAGGAATCAATAAGATCCATGCACAATTAGGCTAGTGCTTAGATTACTTGACTAAACAAAACTGCCAAATAAAGATGAGGCTACACAAATTTTTCCATTCTTACATTTCTTCATTATTGAGCTTTCTTAGTATGTAAAGAATTTACATACAAATATTGCCACTAATATTAAAATATACTGAATAGACTCATGATTTGTTTATAGAACTATCTAGACACTTTAATAGCATTATTTTCAATACTTCTCAAGATAAAAAACAAATGTCTATTCCAAATATAGGTTCTGCCTGAATAACAATACCTTAGTTTTTCTCAACTACATTTATGTATAATTTTTAATGTTTGCCATTATGCTGCTACCAACAAAGACAATATAATTTGAATGATCAAAGGAATTATGTAAGTCAAGTCTGAAGGTGTGGCTTTCAAAGATCTAAAGTAGCAAGCAAAAGTCCTAAACCCATAGGATATTAACAATGTACATGATTTCATATCAGTGTTAGATATGAAAATGATTTTAAACATATGAATTCATATGAAAATGACTCACTCTCACTTTCATATCTAGCTTTATTACTGGGAATCAATTCATTTATAATTTTTATCTGCTAATTCCACAGGTTTGGTATCTTAAAGCAGACAAGTCAATGTGCTTTACAAGTGTTTTGTGTTCTCGGAATGTCCTCTAAATAAAAATCCCCTTTTGGATTTCTGTGATTTCTTTTCTCAGTAATTTCACATGTCAAATGGCGATTGCTTTCTAACATTTTTCAAAAAGTTCTTCCATCAAGAAGACTATGAAACTAGGAAGAATTTCCAGAGTGGGGTATCCAATTTGGTGCATATACATTATTCTGAAGGCTCTTCTGGGTTTTCTAGATTTGCGCTTTCCTTGGGAAGCTCTGAGTTAGCCTCTGGTATGGCACTACATTCTGAAGCTTCTGGTTGTAAACTGTCTCCATCAAGGATAATGTCTTCAGGATTTGGTGGGGGTGGACAGAAGTCTTCATTGGGACAGATTTGCTGGAAAAGCATTTCAGCCTGGTCAGGAAAGAAAGGACAGTTTTTGAACATCAAGTTAAAATGTATGTGGTCTTTCTGGCACTACTTACAAAATGAAGCCTCAGTCGTAAAAAAAAATTTATTATAAAACTTTATTCATGACCTAAAAATATTCATGACCTAAAACAAACATGACCTAAAAATCTGCCTTCAGAATTCCAAGACTTCTCTCCCTCTAACCTTATACATGTATTCATGTTTACCCTCTAAGTATTTCAGTATGTGATAATATTCTTCATCCAGATAGTTGATAATTTAAGAAGTTATTCTATATGTCAACAAAAAAATCATTTCCTTTAATATTATTTAATTATTTTCCAATAGAGTCTATTTGTGATACAGTTTAATTTGGCATATGATAATATTAGCAACTCATTGTTCATATCAAGAAGTCTTCATTGTTTGCTCAACTATTTTCTATTCTGTATAACTTTCCTCCTCTGGGCTTTAAGAGGTATAACACAGTGTTTAAGATCATATACTCTAAATAGACAGACACCAGTTAGCAATGGTGTGACCTGGGGAATGCTTATTCAACTTCTGAGCCTTGATTTCCTGGTCTATAAAATGACACAAAGTAAGCCTCTATAGATATATGAGAGTTGTTATTACTAATAAAATAACTTAAAATATCAATATTTAAGCTAAGCTTAGTCTGTCAGGGCAAGAGAATAAGAAAGTAAATGGTAAGTAGCATTACTATTCTAAACATATTCCTACTTTTTATCTAGATAAAGATAATTTATATCTAGATGAATTCATTGGTAGATAAGGGTCCCTGCCATACTAGAAAGTTTACATTCTATCCTTTTGGCAAAAGAAAGTCATTAAAGAGTTTTTAAGATATATGTTTACTTTAAAGGTTATAATGTCTTTCTGTACTGCTTCAACCCTTCCTAATGTACACACGAAATGACTCATCAGGTCAGAAGTTGACAACTATGGTACACAGCTAAAATGAGCTTGTTATCTATTTTTATAAGTAAAGTTTTATTGGAACAGAGTCCTCTCATTTCTTTAACTGTTGTCTATGGCTGTGTTTACATTGCAATGGCAGAGTTGTTTTGTAATAGAGACCATGAGGGCTGCAAAATCTAAACATATTTATCTTCTGGTGTCATCTACTGCATTAGATGCCTGTAGTATTCTTTGCAAGTAGGTGGAGGGGTAGTAAACAAATTTTGAGTTTTGATATGTCATTGAGAGTGACAGGGAATGGGAAAATAGTTTTCCTCTTAAGTATAGTTCAAGGGTGTATTTTTGGACATGCTGTTTACTATGATGTTTTGATATTAAATATCTAAGATGCCATCTTTACTCTCTACTCTAGGAACTTAACATCTGTCTTATCTGGATACATGTAGCCTCTAGAGTAGGACTGAGGTCAAACTGATCCTCTATCTCATACTTCAATTCCTCTAATGGCCATTTTATCCTTTAGCTCTACCTCTTCTATTTTAAGCAGTTCTCCCTCCCCTTTACTAAATGTTTGCAATCAATTACCAAATCCTCAATTTGGTCAATTTTATCTCCTAGCTTTTTATTCCATCTGGTCCTTCCCTACTAAATCAGACCAGGTATCTTTCCTCTACACAACTGCAACATTTCAGAACTGAACTGGTCACCTGGCCTCTAGTGTTCCCCCATGTAATCCATCTCCATGCTACCCTCAGAAGGGTCTATGGAATAGACCCCTGAGACAGCATTTGATAAGATTTAGCATCCATTTATGATGAAAAGCCTCAAAAAGCTGAGGATAGATGGAACTTAAGTCATATATGACAAATCCACAGTAGCAGCATTCTGATTTGTGAAAAACTGAAAGCCTTTCAACTCAGATTCTGTACAAGACAAGGAGGTTCACACTTTCACAACAATTTAACATAGTATAGAAAGTCCTCACTAGTGCAATTAGGCTAGAACAAGATATAGAAGGAATCCAAAACTGGGAAAGAATAAGTAAACTTATCATTAAATGCAGATGACATGAAAATATACATAAAGAACCCTAAGAACTCCATGGAAAACTAATTAAAACAATAAACCAATTCAACAAAGTAGCAGGTTACAAAAGGAATGCACAAAAATCAGTTGCTTTCATTATATGCAAGCAATGAGCTAGAAATGGAAGAAATAAAGAAAACACCCCATTCACAATCATAACAAAAGAAAATGTAAATACCTAGGAGTAAACCTAACAAAGGAGGTGAAGGACCTACAAGAGAAAAACTATAAGACATTGTTATAGGAAACAGAAGAAGACACAAAGAATTGGAAAGATATCTCCTGCTCATGGACTGGAAGAATCAACATTGTTAAAATGGCCAACCTATGCACAATGATTTATAAATTCAAGGTAATCTCAATTAAAATCATTAAAAATCACAATGTCATTCTTCAAAGAAATGGAACAAATATGTCTTTTGTGATTCACATGGAACCCACAAAAGATCCTCAATAGTCAAAACTATACTGACAAATAAAGGGGAAAGATCGGGTATTTCACTTTCAGATTTCAAAGTACACTGTAAAGCCATAATAATTAAAACAGCATGGTACTGGAAAAACAGACATACAGACCAATGGCATAGAATTAAAGACCCAGAAATAAACACACACTTACATGGACAGCTAATCTACAGCAAGGATGTAAAAACATACAATGGAAAAAGGAATGCTTCTTCAATAAATGGATGAAGAAAATTAGAATGCTGCATGTAAAAGAATTAAACTAGCCCACTATCTCACACATACAGAAAAATTAACTCAAAATGGAAAAAATACTTGGATATAAGACCTGAAATCATAAAATAGACACAAGAAAACATGCAATACACTCTAAGACATAAATCTGAGAGATATCTTTACAGATTCACCGCAGCAACAAGGAAAATAAAAGAAAATATAGACAATTGGGACTACATCAAACTTCTGTTTGTGACAACAAACAGAAAAGCTCTGCACAGTAAAAGAGACTATAACTGAAACTGAGCACATCCTATTGAATTGGAGAAAATATCTGCACATCCTATATCTAACAAGAGACTGATATCCAAGATCTATAAATAACTCAGACAATTCAAGGAAAAGAAAACAAAAAGCCCAATCAAGAATGAGTAGAAAAGCTAAATAGGCACTTTTTCAAAGAAGCCATGGCCAGTAAGCACATTAAAAAAAGTTGTGGGCCTCCCTGGTGGCACCGTGGGTTGAGCGCCACACTGTGGAGCATCCAGGGCACAGCAGCGCCGGTTCGACCACCAGCAGGGGAGGGGACCCGCATGGTATGGCAGACCTGTCCTGCCTCGCCTGCTGCCCCTCAGCTGTGTGTTTAGGTGGATCTGCCTGTTCTGCTCCCCACTCTGTTTCTAGTGAATCCTCTCACCTCCTGTGACTCTGGCCTGTGCCCCTTGCATACATAAACAAATCTTTAAAAAAAGTTTTCATCACTTATCATCAGGGAACTGTAAGTCAACACTACAGTGAGGTAACACCAGTTAGAATGGTGTTCCCTCATACCAGTGAGAATGGCTCATATTAAAAAGACCATAAGCAATAAGTGCTAGAGAGGTAATGGAAACAAAGGAATCCTCTTACATGGTTGGTGGCAATGTTCACTGGTCTAATGGAAAGCTGTATGGAGGTTTCTCAAAAGACTAAAAATGGATCTGCCTTACAACCCAGTAATTCGACTCCTAGGTATCTACCCTAATAATATATAAACACCAATTTGAAAGGAAACCTGTATCCCTATATTTACAGCAGCACTATTTACAATAGCCTAGATATGGAAACAATGCAAATGCCCAAAACAGACAAATGGATCACAATGTGGTATATATACACAATGGAATACTATTCAGCTATTTAAAAAGATAAACTTATACCATTTGCAGCAAAATGAATGGAGTTGGAATGGTTTGTACTAAGTGAAATAAGCCAATAGAAGAAAGATAAATACTGGAATATAGAGAAACCAAACAAAGGGTCACACAAAGACAAAGTTTAAAACCAACACTTGAGGGCCCGCCCTCCCTGGTGGCGCAATGTTAAGCAACACATTATGAAGCAAACCACAGCCACTGCAGCAAGAGTTCCATCCCTGCCACCAGCCCCGGGAGGTGACCCACAAGGCACGGCAGACCTATCTTGCCTCGTCTGCTGCTCCCCTCCACAGTGTATTTCAGTCAGTCTGCCTGTTCTGCTCCCCATTCTGTTTCTGGTGAATCCGCTCAGCCCCCACACCTCTGGCCTGTATCACAGTTCTTGCATGCATAAATAAATAAATATTTGAAAAATTAAAACCAACACTTGAAAATTGACCATAGATCTTTGGCTTTTAAAGTGGGAAAGGTAAGAACAGAGAGCTTGGGGGAGAAAACACAATGGACTATGGTGGAAGACTATGGGTACTTCATTGGTAGGAGTGCTGTGGTGACTATACCTGATGGGAGAAGTACTATATGTCAAAACACCAGCAAGGATGTAAAATAATGGTACTTTAACAGCAATAGATAAAATATTTCCAAGTATTAAAAAAAGACAATGATAAAATTCTTTTTTTCAGTTGAGTAGTATTCCATTATTTATAGATAGATTTATAGACCGCATACCCACCACAAAAGAAACCTCATAAAAACAAAGAGGCAGCCAACTGAATGGGAGATGATATTGTCAACTTATACATCTGAAAAGGAGTTAATATCCAAAATTATTCTTTAATTACAATCTTCTAACTTGTACTTTATACCACATTAGCATTTGTCTAATAAACCCTCATTTCAAAGGTTCCCATTTTGGTTAAAAAGTTAAATATATCTGAGTTACAGGTCATGCTATAAGTCAATGTTAACTGACATAAACAGAATTAAGAAAACACACAAACCCATGCTTTAAAAAATTAAAACTCATTTAGGAATAAAAAATAATCTCAGTTACCTGTTGGAAATTTCTGCCTAAAAAAAATTGGAAGATCAAAGCAAAAATAATCTGGATATATTTAAGTTATAAATGTAGAGCTTGGACCATCTTATTAGGTCCCTATTAAAGTAATAGACAGAATGATGGATGACAGGTGTGCTTTCCTACTTTTGTTTGTTACCACTAGCTGAATGTGATTAACAGGCTTACCATTGGAATCTGAAGATGAGAATCAAAGAATAGGACAAAAAACTGTAAATCTATGGGTCCTGGCCTTTCTGCTATGACTAAAAAAAAAGGCTCAAGAAGACCATTTTCTGGTATAAGAGCCCTGACATTAGTTGGTCTTAAAACAATGTGAAATTATTCATTTATTAATTTAAGAGAGAGAAATGCCAACTAAATCTGTGATAAGTTTAGGCTTGTGTATCTAAGAATGGTATTGTCTGTTTTTCTTTTCCTGACAAGTGCAGGGAACCTTATTTGTATATGCATATGAATCTTCAGCTTAATGGAATCATAGTTCACTTTTGACCCTTGTGTCGGGAGTACTGCCACAAAATTCTATCTCAATTCAACATAGTTCTCCTTCAACAGTTACAATAGCTCTTGGGAAACTAGCTTATGTCAAAACATGAAAGGAATCATTGTGAACAATTAAAGTTACATACTTTTTTCCAAGATAAGAAAATGCCTTACAGGTAATGTAAAAATTATAGTTTGTGTGCCTTACAAGCTACACTCTTTGAAATGACTCAGGCACACAGAGAAAAAAAAATGTATCCGTGTTTCAAAATAATATAGGCAACAGTTTAAAATAGAAGCAATGTTTCTTTAGAATACTGGTATCATAATTCATTTTTCTGAATATATTTAACACCTTCCATTCTTATTCTCACAATGGGAGTCATAAATGATCTCATTAATCATCATATTTAAATACATGAAAATACCTGATAGTATATTTAACTTGTATTTTAAAATAGTGCTGTAGTTCATAAAAAAAAGATGTTTAGGGGCAAACTGTAGAGATGGTATAAAATTAGGTAAATGTTTTTCTTCTAGTCTCTTTTCCCACCTTCCCGATGAAAAGCTAATTCACTTTCCCTACCACACTACCTTCTCAACAGAAAAGCAAGAATGAAAATAACCTTACCTGTTTGACTGCATTGTCATTTCCTAAACCACAGTCTGGACCAGAGCAGACGTAAACATTGGATGGTAAATCATTGTAAGAGTTCCTGTTGACAGCTGAAGAATCTCTCATATTGAAGTAAAGAGCCCACAGAAGTCTTGGCTTTTCAACTTCGTCGTTTTCTAAATGTAGACATAAATTTTATTTACAACTAAAGCATAACATGCTTATCAATTACAATAATGTGTAGCTGATTACTAACAAAAATCTTATTATATATTATAATAAATCAGAGTTTTGTGTTAATTCATAAATCTGCATATGCATACTTTAATATATGTGTATATGTCAAGTAATGATTTTTCAGACTAAGACAAGTTAGATTTTAACAATTATTCTGATTATTAGCAAATTAACTAGGCTTAACTCCAGTCCTGTTCCCTTGCATTTCTTTTATTTCTCCTCACCAGTATCAATAGGTTTATGATATTATTCATCCAAAATTATGCCTATGAAGTGAGAAGGTAATATAGGTTGATTTTCTTATGTTTAACAAGGCCAAACTAACTTGGTAAATTATATTGTAAGCCAGTAGTATATATAGGATTATGAGATATTCAGAATAGGCAAATCTATAGACAAGAAGTACACTGATAGTTACCTGGGGCTGAAAGATTTGGGGTAAGTGGGTGATGACTGCTAATGGATACAGGGCTTCTTTTTGGGGTAATAGAACTGTTCTAAAACTGACTTTGGTGATGTTTGAACAATTTTGTAATTATTTAAAGACACAGAAATTTATACTTTAAATGGGTGAATTGCATAGAAATATGAGTTATACTACAATAAAGCAATTATTAAACATAGTTTAACAGGGTCAAAACTTTGATATCTAAACTCACTAATGTTTTCATCTATTGGATTACAAATTAATGGCAAATAATAAACAAATGAAATAAAGTTGTAGAAATGAAAATCATTTTGAGTACAATTCTCTCATTTTAACACTGAGCATTTACTATGTGCATTAGGCATTGAGCTAGGAGCTAGGGATGAAGAGATGAAATATAGTCCTTATTCTTTTGCTTTTTTATGTTCCCAAATACAAGTCTTAGCACATACCAGAGGCTTGATGAATAACTTTTTAATTGGCTTGAATCTTGAATTTCAGGTATAATCAAAGTATGATGTACTTATTAAAAGGTCCAACTTTATTAACCTCAATACCTAAAGCCTATTCCTTGCTATCTTGACAATTATTCCTCTGTTTTTCTTCCTCAGAAGGTTATAATTAAAGTTTATTTGGCTGAAAACAGAAAATGTTGCTGTTAATATATTTATTGACTTATAGAGTTTTCTTTGAATTTAAATAAAAATTCAACTTTTGTACAATGATGATGATAATAGATATGAATGAAGATTACCCAAGACCATGTGGTACTTGTGAACCATAAAGAATGCTAAAGGAATAACTATCTAATTAGTTCTTATTGCTTAATTGGTAATCAATGTACACAAAAATAAATGTAATATTTAACTGACATAGTACCTCATTCCACAATTCAGATTAGCATTTTACTATATTTAATTTAAAATACCTCAACAAGAATATCAGATATATTATTTTTGTAGTTCATCCTGAATAATCCATAATAACTAGTGTGACAGGACTGAAGAAACTCTAAAAGGAAGAACTGATCCCTTAAAATTCCCCCTTTTAAATGCAACAATTTATGTATCTAAGATATAATCAATATCATGTAAGCACACAATAGGAAGCAAAACCCATTTATTGACAAAATAATGGAACAGAAGGAACTAATTTCACAACTGAAACTATATGATTGAGTTTAGTTTCACTATATTTTATAATATTAAACAGTCTATGACTTATGACACAAAATTCCAGGAGCACTGAAAAAAAGAGGCCTAAGGTTGTAAGTCTAATTCATTTCTAAACTTACCTTGTACTTCATGAAAATTCCAACTCAAAGGAGGGCTTTCACTTAATAAAAGTTAGGAAAAATGAATAATCCAGTAGATAACAGGAAATAAATTTCATAGAGGTTGAAGCTTTGAAAGGAAACTGTGAAGAAGATGAAAAGTTGATATAGGCTAAAGATAAATGCTTGGATACAAGGGAGTTATCAGGCTTTGACCTTAAAACCCTCAAAGAGGAATAATTGCTTCATTTTCTTTGAGGTCAGCTGAAGGCAGAAAGATAGCTGGTGAAATAACATGTAGTTGTTAAGTGCACAACTGTCAAAAAATACTAAAGCTGACAAGGTTTGGCTAGTGATACATCACCTGGTGAGAACAGAATTGGTTGTCTGTTAACAGTGTATTTCATTCAATTAGATGGTATGAAGGATGAAACAAGTAACAGATAATTTAGAATAAAATCTTGGGCAAATTAAACTGGGGTAAATAAAGAATTAGGTAGGCAGAAGAAAATCAACAATGGCATACCAAATAAAGGAAAGATATGGTCTAAATTGCATCCCATATTTAGGGAGAGAATAAACTATTTTAATAACATGTAACAGAGAATTATGATATCAAGAGGGGAGACTATTGCAGCCATGACCAAGAGTCTGGATACAACAAATACAAAAACAATTAAGATAAGGCATTTGACTTCTCAGTTTAACAATTACTTCAGCCCTTACCAGCCACCAACTTAAAAGTTGCATGTATAAAAGGAATTTATGTTTTAGGGTATGCTGCTTTTGAGACAGGAAATGAATGAGAGGAAATAATTCTATATGCTGTGCAGAATGGTAGGAAAAAGAGAAAGAAGATGGTATATAGTGATAATACAACATTGTATACATTTCAAGATATAGTACTAATGAAATTCTTCCTTAAATTTGTAGTGAAAATATCAATTTCCTGAGTGAAATAAGAAAAGCTACTTAGAATAGTTCTGTCAGTGAGACAAGAACATACTGCTCTCTTAATGCTTTAAAAGTTATTCTCGAGTATGGAAGAATAATGCACAGAAGGTAAATAGCAATAACCTCACTTTCTCATGTGCAGGATCAGGCTTATTAAATACCTTATAAAACACCAGAAATTTGTTTGGAGTAGGAAGAATAGAAAGAACAGAAAGAATACCTTTGATGTCCTTAAAAGAGGTAGGATTTTTGGGAATATTAGTACAACTATCTCTGGAGAAAAAGCATTTGTAAAGGGCTCCAGGTAATGTTTTAAATGTGAAAAAGTAAGAAAAAGAGGGAATACCTTCCTAACCCTACCAGAATTTCTCAGATACCTTTGCAAAGAAATACTGAATTTGAGAAGACATTATCTTTTATACCAAACTTTCCTGTAAGGTTACTTTCATTAAATTTATAAAGCACAACAACCCACAGAACACAGAATTTCCCTCCTTCCAAAAAAAAAAAAAAATCAGCCCAAATAATGTTTTTCTTTTGGTACATGTTTTAGAGCAAAATATCTACAATGCTCTAAAGCATATATTTCTTAGTGTTACCAAATAATTAATACACAATAAAAGGCCTCAATATGTGAAAACAGGGTCTTTTGCTCAGATAAGAATGTTTTAACATATTAAAAGTTCATACCGCTCATAAAGTTCCTTCTTCAGTTAGGCAGGAAAATGAATTAAGTTCTCTTCTCCAGGTGACTTTGCCTCTTTGACCTGCCATGGCCCAGTGCTCACTTTATCTGGTGATTCATTTTCAATAACTCCAACAGTATTTGTTCTGACATTTTAATTAAAATATGACCACTACCTCATCCTGATGATAAAAAGGCCTATGTGTCATTGAAAACTAGCTTTTCAGTGCCTCGGTGCACCTGAGGACCCCTCTGAGCACATACTTCTTACTAAAGAATTTCAGCCAGGTTTTAAACAATATATCATTTCAAAATGGGATCACTTTAACCATTAAGATTAATGTTTAAAAATCTAAAATGGCTAGAAGATGCTAAGTAATGAATGTGTAGCTTGATTTTTTAAAAAGGATATTAAATGCATTTTAGAAAGTGAAGAGTAATGAAACAAGATTCAAATTCATTGTATATCTGGGATTAATACAAGTAACAAAAACAAATTTATAAAAAACTTCTGAAATTTATAAGAAATTTGGAGTTTTAATAAGCAAGTATTGAAAGACAAGGATAAAACTATGGCACTGTCTTAGGTCTAGAGGATATTATCATGTACCAAATTTTGCAATCAGTTTTTAGCAATAATCCAAATATTTATGAGACTTCAATGAAGAAAATGTAAATATAAAACAAATTTCAAACTGAATTTTCAGATTGTAGAAATTTATTCAAATAGCTAATTTTATTCAAATCACTCTTGAGAAAAGAGTAACTTGTTTTCTTATATTAGTAACAAATGTTCAAACAAACGCCCCTCTACATACTATGTCTGCTTTAAGAAAACAAACAAGACACATAAAAGATGAACAAAAAGGAAAACAATCGTAAGGAGCAATTAAATGGTTGCCTGAACAAATGTACCATTCAAAGAAAATGTATATGAATCAATGAGCAAATAAACCACAACTGAAATGTACATATAAATCCTATAAAGAAAATCACCCTTATTTGATCAAAATGAAGATATATCAGGCTAATTTTTGCTCACTTATACACAAAATACACTTTGCTCCATTCACTGTTCTAAGAGCTACCCTATATTTTGAGCAGAAAATTCATGGTGAAAAAGCACATTCTGCACTAAATAGTGGCAAATATAGATGGAGAAATAACACATTACTAGTATGCATTGAAAGAGAATCATTAGCTATGAAGGATTCCTGCATTTACCAATATTTTAATCTCTCATTGAACTAATTTTTTTCTTAAATGAAGATAACTTTTCTTATGAAGGGATTATATACATTTGTAAAATACCTGAATAATAAAGAAAATAAAAAGAAAAAAAAAGATCTCCCATAATCCTATCAAAATTGAGATATTTCCTAACAGTCTTTTTTATACGTGTATGTGTACTATTGCGCTTACATATGTTACATATATTTTTCCTTTACCATTATTGAGTAAATAATTTCTCCTCTTTAGGAAGATAACCTGTTCATCATTGTAGTAACACAGTTAAGCACTGTTGCTGAATACATCACATTTCATTCAGGTTGCAGAAACCTTCATGATATATCTAGGAGGAGCAAAATGATGGTTACATTACCTTTTCATAATGAGTCACTGATTTATTGTTCTTACCTATAGCCATTTCAGTATATGGAATAAATAATTTCTGCACAACTGGTTCTAAATCTTCTCTTGCTGTTTTAGAAGATGTACAAGTCAAATGAACCAAATCTGTTTAAGAAAAACAATATTTTTGAGTTTCTGCTTTTCAAAAATTCACTGTGTATGCAAATTCAAGGCAATATCTAAGAAAAACAGTATTTTGAGTTTCTGCTTTTCACAAAATCACTCTGTATGCATATTCAAGGTAATATGCGGATGCCAGGGGAAATAGAGAGCTGAACAAGTCATGGCTCCTGCTTTCACGTAGTTTGTAATCTCATGACGGGAGACATGAAGAACCATACAATGTGTTATATGTTAACTACATAGTTAAAATTTGTGCTAGTAACTAAGAGACAGAACACTAAGACTGCAGAAGAAGCAGTTTGAGTTCATATTGCCAAACTAACAGAGTAAAAAAGCTTAGGAAACCATTTACTCATAGAAAGAGCTTAATTTAGCCTTATAACATTCCCAGAGAAAAAAAATTTTTGTCAAAGAAATACTTAGGTCATAATACTGAAAGTGGAGTATGTACTTACCTAAGAACACACTTCTTAGATTACAGACAGAAGAATCCATTCACATACATATTACTGTTAACAACAAATCACCTAGACTTTTAAAATCCTTTGGGGGTGCACTGTTAGCATTTAGAATTCTTGTAGGTTGACACACACTGGTAAAGGAAGGGGAAAGTTCTATGTACTGAAAGAAAGGGTTTCTCTAAATGGGAGAAATTCTCATAGTATTAGAAAAGGTTTTGGGTGGGATTGAATAATGACATAAAAACTATATCAGAGAACAATGTTAATTACTGAGAAATTCCTTCTCATAAAACACCAGCAGAAGGTATACCAATCTCTATTCCAAAAGTTTAATCCAGACTATTAGACCTTTTTACATTTCTAACCCAAGAAGATAATTTAAATTTTATCATGAAAGTCAGTAAAAGAAAATGTTTCTCATTATTCAAATTCATTTCACATAAGATCAAGGTGGCATCAACAGTTTCTTGCTTTGCTCTTGGGAGAATAATCTAAAAGTAAATCAAACTGGGGTACATCCAGAGGGTCCTTTGGGCTGAACTCGAGTATCTCCTAGACATCAGAGATAAGCATGCACTGTACCAGAAGAGACATTGAAGAGATTCATGATTCATTAGAGAAAAATATATGGAGGCTGTGATCTGGAATGAGGAGACTGATACATAAACCACTACACTGCTACTTGGCAAACGTACAGCCATTAGGAGGAGAGAGCTGAACTGTGTGGAGGCATACACCCTTGTAGAGGAGTTGAGATGATCCCGGTGGATTAGGTACCCAGTGAAAAGACCAAGGATAGTGTTGTATGTTACACACAGACTCCTGCCCCAGTAGTAGTACTGAACTTGTGAAGCCTGCACTGAGAGTGTAGAGACTAAAGAATCTGCACCCTCACAGGAGGGATATTGAAGGTACCACAAATATGAGCCAGCCACCGAACCCTGCAGCACATTTTAAAAAATGATTGAACCTCTCCAGCTCCAAGCCCCACTCCCTGAGTCAGCAGTGGCAAGATCAACTCTCTTGACATAGGTAAATAAAACTACATAGCCAACTTAGAAAAGTATAAATGAAATCTTTAAATTACTGTGACAGACATGTTTAACAAGTTAGGGAAACCCAAAACAGAACTCAAGAAAATATGATATCACAAGGAAAGTACAGCTCTCCAGAATAGTACCACAAAGACATGGAGATTTTACTTTCCTATTACAATGTTCAAAATCATCATGATTAAAAAAAAAATGTGAAGTAATGGAAGAAAATGCAGAAAATAAGTTAAATTCATACAACTGAACATTGAAAAGCTAATCAAAAATTGAACTATGTTCAGAAAAAATGTCATGATACATGCAACTGGTAAACAGAAAATAGAAACTGGAGATTTAAATAAGAAAATAAGTCAATTGCAGGATTTAAAAAGATCAATACAGCTTTTCATAGTGGTTGAACCAGTCTGCATTCCCACCAGCAGTGTAAGAGAGTTCCTTTTCTCCACATCCTTACCAACAAAATATAAAACTAAATAAGGGGTCAGGAAAAAAAGTTTAAAAAAATTAATAGGCAACTGTAAATCAGAGACATTCTGCAGGGGAGGAGTCTGAGAGGGATCAAAATAGTGGTGGGAAGAGCACAAGGGACTATGGTGATTTTGCATGGGTGAAATTGGTGGTAGGAATTTTACAGGGACTACACCTGAAAGGAGAAAATAAACACTGTAGCAAAATGAACAATGGTATAAAATATGTATACATTAACAAATAAAGTAAAAAGATCAATATAGGTGATAAATTCTGTAAAAAGTGATGGAAGCAGAACTCACCAAATGAAGAACTGAATTAGGAACCAGAAAGAAAATAATAATGCACAAAGGACCAGAAGGAAGACAAAATATGATGAGAAAAATTGAGCATGTTGAGAACTATCCAGCTCCATTAGAAACAGCAATATAAGGGGTATTCCAAAAGTGGAAGTAAGAAGGGTACAGCGAAATTATTCAAAGAAAAGAGGTAAAAATATCCTAAACTAAGGAACTAAATGTACACATCCACGAAGTTACAATAACACCTGTTAAATGAATGAGACTTACACCAAGATACACAGTTGTGAAACTACCAAGAGTTCAAAACAAAAAATATTGAAGGCAGTTAGGGAAAAGAAACATCTAAAACTGCCAACCAAGAATACTATAGTCTGTAATTCTCCTTCACTAAGGAGGGAAAAATGAAGGCTTTGCCAAACAAAAACCAAAGCAGTTTGCAAACTCTAGATATAAGAATTGTTAAAAGAAGTTCTCATATCCCAATCAAAGAGAAGAAAACTCAAAAACAACAAAAAAAGGAAATAGAAACAGAAAACTAAAGAAAAAAATACAAATCTTCACATATTAATTATCACCCTAATTTGTAAATGGCCAGGTTTTGCCATCAAAAGACAGAGTGGAGATTGGATCAAAAAAGAAAACCCAATTTTATGCCATCTCCGGAAGACTCATCTAAGTTCCAAAGGTAAACATAGGCTCAAAGTACATGGCTGGAAAAAATTCCATAAGTAAATGGGACAAAAAGGGGCAGAGACAGCAAAATATATAGCAGATAAAATAGACTTCTTGCTAAGAAAAATAAGAGAAAGGGTGGACATTTATAATGATTATTTGAACAATACATCAGAAATATAATACACACATCAATATATATGCATCAAATGAAGGGTCATCAAAATACATAATGCAACTCTTATAAAATCTGACAATATGCATTGGCAGCCTCACAATGGTAATATGGGACTTCAACACCCACATTCACCAGTGGAAAGATGAACCAGAAAGATAATCAACAAGGAAACAACAGCCTTAAGTAAGGAACTAGACCACATAGGCTTTATAGACATTTAAAGGCCCCTGCATCCTCAAATGCACACAGAACAATGTCCAGGACTGACCACATGTTGGGGCACAAAACAAGTATCAATAAATTCATTAACACTGATATTGTATACAGTATGTTCTCTGATCACAATGGTATCAAAATAGATTATCAACCACAAAAAGTAGGAAAAAACTAATATGTGGAAACATAACAATATACCAACGGATGACTGTTTGGTTAATGAGGAAATCAAAAAAGAAATTAAGAAAAAAAATCAAAGACAAAGTGAAGACAAGAGCTACCAGAACCTCTGGAATACAGCAAAAACAATGCTAAGAAGGAAATATATAGCAATACGAGCCTACATCAAGGAAAAAGAATAGCTAAAAAAAATCTAACCTTACACCTCATGGAACTGGAAAAGAACATACAAAACCAAAATCCATCAGAGGGAAGGAAAGAATAAAAATTTGAGCAGAAATACATGATACAGAAGTAAAAAAGATAGTGCAAGAGGTCAATGAAACCAAGAGCAGTTTTGTTGAAATGTATTAAAGAGAAACCTCTAGCTGTGCTCATAAAAAAGAGATAAACACTAATAAAGAGAATTATAACTGAAAAGTTTTCTCTCAGAAATAGAGAGAAATATGAGACTGCTAAATGAACTTCTGTATGACAATCAGTTAAATAACATTTAAAAATGATCAAATTCTTATAAGTATACACCCTCTCTCATGGACTCAGGAAAAAACTAGAAAACCTCAACCTCAACAAACCAATTACAAGCACGGATATTGAAACAGTGATCAAAATTCTTCCCACGCCCCTACCCCCAACCAAAAAAAGAGAAAGAATCAAAAATGCCTAGGACCTTTAAAACATTTCACTCATGAGTTCTACCAAAACTTCAAGATAAATTAATACCTCTCATTCTTCAAATTCTTTAAAAAAATTGAAGAGGGTATGCATCCAAATACATTTTAATTTATGAAGCTAACCTTACACTCTGATACCAAAAGCAGACAGGAACATCACAAAAAAAAAAAAAGAATTAAAAGCACTATCAACAATGAACATAGATGCAAATAATAATCTCAACAAAATCTTAGCATGCTGAATCCAACAATACCTTAACAGTATTATTCATCATGACCAAGTGGGATTTATGATTGATTACAGGGACACAAAGAAGATTGAACACAAAACCCAGATTAATGTAACTTAGCATATGAGAGATAAAATTCTTGAGTTTGTATTAATAAAATGCTAAGAAAATACATGATAAGATTAAACATGCACTTATGATAAAACCCTCAAAATACAGGGATTGAAAACATTACACATATAAAAACCTAATAAAGGTATCATAGGACAAACTCACAGATATTGTCATATTCAATTGGGGAAAACTGAAAGCTTTCTTCTAAGATCTGATAAAAACAAGGATGTCCACTTTCACCACTACTATTCAACACAGTATTGGAAGGCCTAGTGAGAGCACATAGGCAAAAGACATAAAAGTATCCAAATTGGGAAAGAAGTAAAACTATGACTATTTGCAGATGAGATAGAAAACACTAAATACTACACTAAAAACAATAATTAAGTATAGTAGTGTGACATGTTACACTATCAACCCATAAAAATCTGTAGTAGTTCTATATGCAAACAATGAACGAGAAAGAAATCAAGAAAACAATCTCCTTTACTACTGCATCAAAAATAATTACATACCTATGAGCAAACTTAACAACAAAGGAGGTGAAGTGCCTATACAATGAAAACTATAAAACATTATTAAATAGAGGAAGGATCAAAGAAATGCAAAGTTATGACCTGTTCCTAGACTAGAAGAACAAAGACTGTTAAAATGCCCAAAGCAATATATAGATTTCATGCAACAAAATATATAGATTCCACAAAATCTATATGAGTCAATCACATTTATCAAAGAAACAGAACAAACATTACTGAAATTCATATTAAAACCATGGAAGACCATGAATAGTCAAAAGAATCCTGATCCCTTCACCCCAAAGAAAGAGTGGCAGGATTACACACCTAGATTTCAAAATATACTACAAAGCTATAGTAATCAATATGTAACTAGATCACTCTCTCATACCATAAACTAACTCAAAACTGGATTAAAGACATGGTTATGTGATACCAAAAGTATACAGGAGAAAATAAAGGTCAAATACTCCCAATCTTGGCTTCTGTGAGATCTTTGGGAACTTGATTCCAATGGCAAGGAAAACAAAAGGAAAAATAATCAAGTGAAATTTTAACAAACTTAGAAGTTTCTGCACAGTGAAAGAAACCATCATTAAAATGGAAAGACACTGTGCTGAATGGGAGGCAATATGTGCATATCAGACATTTGCTAATATCTAAAACAGCTGTGTTTTAGCTGGGATTACATCAAACTAAAAAGCTTCTGTACAGCAAAAGACATTAACGAAGAAAAAGAGACACCGTAATGACTGGGAATAAATTTCTACATGCAATACAACCAGTAAGGCACTGATCCCAAATATCTACAATGAACTGACATGACTCAACAAAAACAAAGTAAAGAATCTAGTCAAAAAATGACAGAGGAGCTAAAAAGACACTTCTCCAAAGAGGAAATGCAAATGGCCAACAGGTATATGAAAAGATGTTGAATATCACTTGTAAACAGGGAAATGCAAATGAAACCCCAAGGAGATACCATGTCACACCTGTGAATATAGCCCAGAAACAAGTGCTGGTGAGGGTATGGAGAAAAAGAAGCCCTTGTACACTACTGGTGGGAACATGAACTGGTTCAGTCCCTATGCAAATATAGTATGGAGTTTTCTCAAAATATTAAAAATAGGTCTATTATATGGTCTAGCATTTCTAGTCCTAGAAATTCAAATTCAAAAATACTACTCTAAAAGGATATATGCATTCCTATGTTCATCACAGCACTATTTACAAGAGTGAAAGTTATGGAAATACCCTCAAGGCCTGTTGAAAGAGTAGTGGATTAAGATGATATGGTATATACACAATGGAATAATAAAGATGTACCCTTGCTATTTGTGACAATATTGATGGAACTAGAGTGGATAATGCAAAGTGAAAAAAGTCAAAAGGAAAAAACAAAGTTTAACATACATGTGGAACACAAAGAAACCAAACATAGTGCCAGATAAAATCAAACCAAGAACCAATCACAGAAATTTGAATGTAGAATTGAGGATACCAAGGCGGGAAAGGGGGGTGGGTAGAGGGCAAAGTGTGGATGGGGTCCAATGAACTATGGTGGAGAAGTAGTGGTAGCTTGGTGGGTGTGTGGTATAATAACATACAACTGAAAAGGTATAATCCTATACATATGAAACATACACTGTTGTAAAACATTGTTACATCAGTAAAATCATTTCACATTCAACTACTGTGAAAAATCAATTATTAATTGAGGGACACTTAAGAACCATGTAATATAAAATTAAATTTTGTACTACGTTTTTTCAGGTGCACCACAGAAAGTGACATTCTAAGACAGTTCCTGCTTTACTTATAGCAAAAGACTTGACACATTTCAGGAATATTTTTACATGAATGCAACAACGATTCCCACTAGTTCTGGTATATTATTGGATATGTCATACCAATTATTTCAACAGGTATAATAACCTTCACAATAAAATTATTCCTAATTTACTTAAATTTTTCAAATACTATACAATTTTATTGGCGAGGGAGTTTAAACTACCCAAGTAATAGAAAATTAAGAAGGTATAACAAAGGGAGAAATCTGATATAGTACATAAGCGAAATTATTCTCTCATCCCAAAGTCTAACAAGATGCCAATGTTAATGCCAGAGTTCTGAATCATCCAGTTCTTTCCTATTCAACTAATATGTAACCAGGAAAAAGCAGATGAAAATGAATATAAATAAAATTTGAGAAATATATCAGTGGGACTTCTCTGGTGGTGCAAGGGGTTAAGGACGGCACTATGAAGCATTTGTAGCCACTGCAGCACAAGTTTGATCTCAGCCCAGGGAGGTAACCCACATGGTGCAGCAGACATCTCCTGCCTCGACTGTTGCTCCCGTCAGCATTGTATTTCAATATGCCTGTTCTGTTCCCCACTCTGTCTCTGGAGAATCCCCTGCAACTCTGGCTTGTACCCCAGTTCTTGTATGCATAAATAATCTTTTTTTTTTAAATCTCAATGACTGAGCTACACTGGTTTTGTTATTAAGCAGGATATATGGAAGAAACACTGGATTAATAACATGTTTTCTAATAATGTAATACAGGTCAATTTAGGGAATGTTAACAGAATTTCTAGTAGGGAAGTCTGATTACCATCTTGTGCTTCAGTTTTGTAGGAAATCTTAGAAAGACAAATTAAAGAAAGTCATACTTAAACTCTAATGTTTGTATTTTGAGTACCCTAATATGACACATTCTGAATTAATCCAAAAAGTTAAGGTATGAACAACTGTATTTTCTTCCTATGCTTCCTGTTACCTGTTACTTCCTTATATAGGTTACTCAATTCATTCTGCATCTCTTCAATTCAGACACTGAACTGTGTATTTTTTGTGTTGATTATATATTTTTATTCATATTTTCTAAATTAGTATATTAAACTTCACATCACTCATAAATCATTTGCAAGAACAAGCGTTGCAGTAGGATTTTCTCTTGTCAAGTATAACTTTCACTCATCATATTTTAAGTGATAAATTGTGGGAATTTGAATTATTCTCTGTCTGTGCCTTGACTTTTCTGCACCCTTCACCCAGAGTACAAAAAAGAAAAGTTTAAGATTAGGAAGCTCTCAGGGCATAAGTTCTGGTATGAGAATCTGTACTGGTGAAAACAGCAATGGATATTAGGCTTAGATTAGCTATAGCACTGAGGACTCCCCTGACTTTCTCCCTGATCCCCCACATATTAACTCATTCCCTGCATGTCTTCTTGCTTCTTTGACTTCTTATCTTCCACTCAATTCTAAATAAATAAGGGACTTTCCTTGGAACAGGTTTGTACCTTGACCCACATGTCTTTTTTTAAAAATTTATTTATGCTTCTAAGAGCTGGGGTGCAGAACAGGCATATGGACTGAAATGAGAGGATCAGTGGGTGGGTGAGACAGGAGAGGTCTGCTGTGCCATGTAGGTTGTCTCCCTGGCCAGGGATCTAACTCATGCTGCAGTGGCTGCTGATAGCTTCATAGTGCTGTAACTTAACCACTTGCATCACCAGGAAGGCCCCTTGAATCACATTTCTTAAAGGAGCTTCCATGGTGGAGCTCCTGTAGACTTCTCGTTTCAACTCACTTGGACTCCAAGTAACCTTTTTCAGCTACACATCATAAAGAAACATTAAAAAAGAAGAACAGTAACATACGGGGATTTCCCACAATTATGCAATTAGGAAAAACAAGAACTAGGACTTAGAACTGGAATTCAAGTCCACAAAGTCTGTGGCTAGAATATCTGCTTTTAGCCACTAAATGACATTGCATATAATATCTTTCATTTATAGCAGTAGACTTCAATCATGATATACAAAGCTACAAATGGATCTTGCCCAAGGTATAATAACTATAAGGGACTCATCATCCAGATGTTCAACCCAATCTCCTTCTACTTTATTAAGCAATGAATTTCAATAATTATTTGTGTTTAATAATCTTTACCTAGCTTGTAATAGATTTAGGATGATATGACTAAATGTATTAGTTACTAAATACAGAAGACTCTTTAAAGAGATGCTTAGTTCTTGTACCAGGACATTTTAAAAAATTATACTTCCATTAACTTTTGAAAATGGGTGATGGTAGGTACCAACAACTTTGGTACTTAAATTCCATTGGGTGCTTTCAAGAGTGACATTAAAGGGAGAAGGCAAGGGTGGGGTAGAATTGGGGGGGGCAATGATATGGTAAAGGTGGGTGTAGTAATAGGTACATCTAGACTTATAAACCTATTCTCCTAGATCATATGTAGTACTGCAAATCAATATTACCTCAATTAAACAAATGGTGATATTACAGTTTTATACCCAAAATAACATTAACTGGATACCCCTTGTCCTGGTCTTAATTAAAGGGTATAAGCCAACATCAAGATACAGTTGGAATGGCCTTGTGAACACTGTCAACAACAAAAATTTGCCTTCAGGCAAATCAGTAACTTCCAAAAAACATGACTTCAAGGTTTAAGGCATTACTTAAATCTCCCACTTCCAGAAGATAAGGCTCTACCAGGGTAAATTTATTTTTGCTTTTCTCAATGCATAGACAACATCAAATATATACCTTAATAGGACACCTGACCAGACTTTCAGTTTTCCTTACAAACTATATAAAATCTTCATTAAGAATGTCAGAAATTGGGCAGCTTTCCCAGAGCTATCTAGAGGTTGTTTCTGGGTTTAAATCCTCAGTCTTGATTCTTTAATAAACTCTGTTTTGTTTGTTTCAACTTATTTAAGTGAACAACTGCTTATAATCACAGAAATTATGCTCTTTGCAACTACTTGTATCTTGATGAATAATTATATATGTTCAAGAGGTATACAAGTAAAAAGTTTGAAGACATCAAGACATTAAGGTCATCATAAAACTAAACCTGCATAAAATGCTAATATATTTATTTTAAAATATAACTCTCTCTGTAACATGTTTCTTTGCATCCTGTGGCTTTAATTCCTCTCCACGGAATTAACTTATTCAATAACCTAAAAAATGACCACAAATTAGATCACGTGAGGCAAATGCTATCTTAAAAGTATTACATTTCATTACTACCAGTTGACAATTATAACTAATATTGAGAGAGATGCAAAAGAAGTACAAACATTACTCACTAGCATCATGTGAAAATATAACTGACCCCCCAAAATTTAAACCCTGACAATCCTCTTTTACTTCATTTAGCAACTGTTTAAAGGCTTAATCAGCTAAAAGATGACAAAATCTGTTTTCTGTCATGATCTCTCTTTTGGCAATATACGTATGTATTGACATCAAAGAAACCTTGTGAAAACATATACTTTAATTCACAGAAGGGCAATACTTGAAAAATTTTGATGGAGTGCCAGTCACAATCAGCAGCACTTGAAACAAGAACATCTGAAATCAACACAAAAGTAGAAGTAACACACAGTTCTTTAAAACTTGGTTCAGAACATTGGTCCTTCATATAATAAGCGATTGTCCCTTCAAGTTGGCTTTTATCTTTTGAAAAACATGAAAGGTAGGATTTCTACTCAGAGTTTACTCAATTACAATAATGAGCACATTTTAAAGTGATATGTCTAATGAACAGTAGCAGAGTGATAAGAGTAAAGATGGTTATACAGCCTGGGACTGGTATTACTTCTTTTCTCTCTCTATTCTACTTGGATATATCAGTTTATGTCTCTGTTCTCAGAATCCTCATGATTGAATAAAAGGAGTTAATCTAAAAGACCTCTTACAATTCTAACAAAATTTATGACTCTAATTCCCCCTACTTATTAGTTATGATTCTCTTAATGACAACAAATTTTAAAGCAATAAAAAATGAGTACATTATGAATATGAAGTAAAAAAAGCTTGTTGCGAAAAGTAGGTCTATTCTTCAAGCTTCTGA
The DNA here is from genome assembly GCA_019455555.1 of Galemys pyrenaicus. Classification (NCBI taxonomy): domain Eukaryota; kingdom Metazoa; phylum Chordata; class Mammalia; order Eulipotyphla; family Talpidae; genus Galemys; species Galemys pyrenaicus. Next base: position 152,910 of record JAGFMF010012038.1, read on the forward strand.
GATAACCACATGCAGCAGTCATTCCCAGTGTAAAAGTAGACAAAATTTTTCCAAACACATTTAAAGAATATTCATGTATGGGCTAGTTAACAAGTGCATTTTGTTATGCAACCTAATTGGAGACATATAATTTACATATATAAGGAAATGATGTAGTTCACAACTTGTCTTTCATACAGAAATAAATACCAAATGCAATTTCATGTAATATAGCTCAAGTAAGAATACATGTCTGTGGTAGTAAGAAAGTAGAGTCAAGAAACACACCTATTTCATGGTAGCAAACGAGGAACTGAGTTTGATGAAATATGGCACACAAAGTGGTTTTTTAATCCAACCATGAAAATTCCAGAGTAACTCGGTTAGCCTCTACTTTTTTTTAAACAGAATTTAAGGAGAAACCCTAAACTCTTAGAATGTCAAGATCACAAGGAAAAATAATAGTATTTACAAATTAAGCATATGTTTCATGACAAGTAATGGAAAATAGATCACATTTTCAAAAAGCAAAAGAACTAAATGACCATTTTTTTTTCTAAATGACCATTTTAAATTATGACCTAAACTCATTTTTATGAATGGTATAACATTTTCTATATAGGGTTGTAGAAGCAGAAGAGATTATATAAGCCAGTACCCACATACAATTAATCGTGTTATTATACTTAAAGGTATATACACATTATATATTCATAAATATATAATTATATCACAGTATCAAATCAGAATAAAATAGCTGTACTGCCGGGTTATTATTTTTTGAGGGTAAATATTTTTGTTGAAATTAAAAAAAAAGAATAGAATGAATAAGCCCATTTAACCAATAAGCTCAAGAAGCCTCAAGCAAGAGAAACATTACTGCCTGTAATGTACATGAAAAAGATTTCAAACTGCCTAGAAATGAATACATACTATAAAGTGTGTGAACTTCAATCTCAAATGGAAGGACAGATTATGTTTTGTTCATTTATAAATGATTTTAAATGACTATGAATTCCATGTCATATTCATTTAATTTAAAAGAAGAGAAGAAAATAAAGATGTAAGAGTACATTCTCAATGATGAACAATGTATGTGAAAAATATGACTTGTTCAGCTTTGGAAAATACTATAAATAAATTTCAAATATTTAATAATCAAATATTTAATAACCAAATTAGTTGAAGGGGAGAACTTAATTGCTTTATAAATTTTCTTTTACTTATATATACCATTACTACTTCAAAAAGACAAAATGACTATGCTAGCCTTTTAGAAAAGATCTACTTTATTTTTTTAATTTATTTATATATATTTGATATCAATTGTAATCCCCATGTATTCCCCATCACCATATCACCAGTGCACCATCACCTCAGTTCCCCGTGCTCCCATCTGCCCTCCCTCCTCCCCCCCAACCAAGTGTCCCCAATTTGTCCTTGTCTTTTCATTTTTGGTTTTTGTGTCTTTATTGCTATTATTATTATTATTATTATTATTATTATTATATCCTTTCCTTGATCCTTATTTGGTTCCCTTATATTCCTCCTAGGGAAGTTGAGTATTAGAAAAGCCCTACTTTAATGAACAATAATGATTTGCTATTAGTTTTCATCAAAATACCAGTAGTGAACTCTATCTATATTACAATTATAGTAACATCTAACTTATTCATCTTTTACACACAACCCAGAACACTGAAATGAGCACCCACCAAAAGGAAAGAAAAGTCCTTTCAATATCTAAGGTATAAATTTATAATGCCCATAGACTAACCACTATTAGAACTTGGTTACATGCAATTTCAACAAGTTAGGTTATCTTATTTTCTGGTCCTCTGTATATTACAAACAGCTAATCAGGGGGAAAACAGATCAGAGGAAAGTGCTGTCATAAAAAGCATACTGACAGTTATATGCAAACAGTCAGAAGAAGACATAAAATGTAGATGTAAGAAAATGATAAATGCATGATAGTATGGGGTCATTTAGCATAGAAAGAAATAGGCCTAAACATCTCAATAGGCCTCAAGGGCATGGCTGGGTTACAACGGACTCTAATAAATAATGTTCATGATATCCCTAAGTTATAAGAAAAAGGCTAAAATGCTTATATATTCAGTAGAGAATGTCAAGGAACTGTGTGAAACATGCTAAAAAGATAACCATTTTAAAAACTAAAAATTTCAATCCTAAAAGAAATGTATTTTGGGAGATTACAGCACATTAGAGGATGCTAAATAAATGATGCATTACTGACCAGTGGTTATATGCCAATGAGAATTTCTAACTGGCTTTCAAACCTTTCCTATCTTTCCTCATTTTCTACCTCACTTCCATTTTTAATGAAAACTCACTTAACAAATGACCTAAAATAGTTTTACTTTTTTAAGCAGAAAAATATAGTAGTCACTGATAACTACCAGCTACAGTTAACCAATATTAATATTTTAATCTTTCTATAATTATATATTAATATATATAACCCCAGATGTTTTTATTTTGAACAAAAAGTATTTCTGATTTTCTTAGGAGACATCTCTGCTAGACACCTCTTTTATGTGATGAAATGTCTGTGTTTAGAGTCGGAAAATATTCTGAATTAAATAGGAGGCAATCACTAGCTTAGCCCATTATAACATGTCTCCAAGGGATACGTATCCTCCATGTTTTGTTACAAAACTCTACGGTTCTTAGATTTCTAATTCTTGGTTATTGAATTTAAAACAAAAAGTAGTATTCATTGAGTGCTCATAAGTGCAAACACTGTTCAAAGAAATTTGACCCTGATGACAATCCTGAAATAGGTAATATTGTTATCTTATTTTATAGATAGAGAAACTGACACACAGAAAGATTAAATAACTTGCCTAAGGTCAATGAACCTACGTTTTCAACCACCACAAAATAGTGTGTTCTAAGAATGCTTGTTAATAAAATTATTAAGTTAGCTTGCAAGTATCTTTTATATTTAACCTCCCCATACCATATGAAGGTAAATTTTAGTTGCACAATTATGGTCTAGAAATTCTAAATCAAACCAAATGCAGGGCAATTACAGGCCATGCACGGAAACTCAGTAAGACTAAACAGTGAAAGTGAACTTAAGGTATTTTAATGTTTTAAGCATATTCTTGTCCACACAAGTTAAGACTACAATATGGTGTTTGCCTAGAACCAGATAAAAAGAAAAGTAAAATTAAAATTGTTCAAAATTAAAAAGTAAGCCCTTCCTGGTGGCACAGGGGGTTAAGTGTAAGCACTGTGAAGCTATCCGTAGCCACTGCAACACAAGTTTGATGTCCGCCAGGGAGTTAACCCACATGGTGCAGCAGACCTCTCCTGTCTCCCCGCTGCTCCCCTTAGCAGTGTATTTCAGTAGATCTACCTGTTCTGCTCCCCACTCTGTCTCTGGTGAATCCTCACTTCCCACACCTTTGGCTTACATCCCAGCACTAGTATTCATAAACACACCCTTAAAAAATTAAAAAGTATTGAAAAATCATATGCTTGTTACACAATAGTTAAATTATTAACACGATTCTTCAACACAGACTACAAAATTTTCTTTAACAAAAATTTATGTATTATATTCTACTGAATGAAGCACAGTAATTGAATATTCAATATGAAGTACCACAGTAATGGTCAACACTGAGTTACAATTATATTTGAGTTACAATTATATTTACAATGTAAAAGGTCACAAACCTCTACTCTGATCTCAGTGGAAAGAAAGTAAAAGTTGATGTTGATTGAAGAACTGGCAAGTTTGAGCAATAGATACTCAATAGGAGGAAAAATAAACTGAGTATCAGAAAGTCAACAAATGAGTATTTAGCATGTGCACAGAAAGAATAATATCAAACCTTCATTAGCTAAGAGCAGAGGTACTTGTGAATAAATTCCCTTATCTTCTCATATATAATTAAGTGAGGAAAATATATTGGAAATCGGTTACATTTTAAAAAGGAAAACAAATCTGTACATGTGCATTGCTATGGCTAATGATGAATCAAAGTATACTAGAATTAGATATTAATGAAACCCTGTATGGAAATGTAAAAAAACATTTAAACTTTTACTATACAATATCACTTTTTCTCTAAATGCTGTAATTTTGTAATAAGTATGTCTTACAAGCTAATTTGCATATAAATATCTTAATGCATTTCTTTGTTAAACAACTGAACTATAAATCATCAAATTTCATATCATTTATTTTCTATAAATTTAATTTTATTTGAGGAATGGGTGCAAGTCACAAAATCTCATTGGTATATATGTTTGATTTAGTCAGGTATAACTGCATTAGTTACAGGGTTGCCAACATTTATCTTCAAGTGATTTTTCTAACAGGAAGAATGATGATCTTAGTTGATTGCATCATTACAGCCTCAATTTTTAGGGCAAATGAAGGCATTTGGTTCCACTCAGCTGGCATTACTGATTATATACCTGTCAATTATGTACAATGGAACCAAAGTCTAGATGTATTTGTTTACTTATCTTTAGTAACTGCTTGAAAGTAAAATAAGTCATAATAAAACCCACTTAATGATTTTTAAAGCACTAATTTATACAAATTTAGAATTTATTCTTGGAGCTACTATAAGATTTCAGTTTCACTATAAGTTCCTAGTTTTTGATTTCTACAAAATAAGCAACTGACAATTTATAATTAGTGTAAATATGAGAAATCCAGAACATAGATAATCCAGATATATAAAAAAAGAACAATCAGGCAGAACAGTAAAACGTTTTCTCAGAAAAATCCTAATTGAGACTAATTCTTCTGAAGATCCATTTTCTCCAAGTATGAGTAATGTCAAATTCCATGCATACCTTCCTCAACAAGTGGATGGATTATTATGGGCAATATTTTCAGGCTTCGGTGCTTGAAATAGGAAATAGTAAACTAAGATTTCTAATTGTTCTATGAAGAAACTTGTAAATAAAAAAACCTTATTCTATTGTGTTCAGTATATGCTGTAATCAAAAGGTTCAAGAAAGAAACAAAACCTTTAAGAGATTTGGAAATATTCAAAGATTTTTAATATCTGACAAACAGACCTAAAACATGAAAAGTATGAAGAAAAAAGAAGTCAAACTTCAATGAAAATAAATGAACAATAAAAATGATGGTTTCCATAAAATATATTGAAGAAAAAGTAGGCAAACCCTACATGACATACACACTAACATCTTTAGAGATACAACACCTAAAGCAAAGATAGTGAAGGAAAGGATAAACAATTGGGACTACATCAAACTCAAAAGCTTCTGAAAGGCAAAGGACACAACTAACCAAAACAAAGCGACAACCCACCAACTGGGAGAAAAACTTTGCACACAACATTACTGACAAGGGACTTATCACACAGATCCACAAAGAACTAATCAGACTAAACAAAAACAAAGAGAACCACCCAGTCAAAAAATGGGCAGAAGAGT